>VZRX01018945.1:404346-471814 GCA_013398075.1 Notiomystis cincta | reverse complement strand
CTTCCTTCCTTCCTTTTTCTTTTTTTTGCTTTATTTCTCCTTCTTCCTCCTCTTCTTTTTCTCCTCTCTTCCCCTCTCTCTTCCTTTCTCTTTTTTCTCTCTCTTTCTTTCCACTCCCTTAGCAAGACCTACAGTTTCAGAATCTCCATCTTTACTGGCAATAAGATTTTTCATCCCTTAAAGTCCTTTCTCTCCTACCCCTCCTAGTTTTTGTTATTCCTTGAAACATATTTTTTTGCACGTTATTATTCACCTCTGATATATGATCTTGCCATTTTGGAACTGGTACAGTCCCCCACCTCCTTCCTTCCCATAGGAGTTGGGAGAGATTTGTGGTTTAAACATTTACTCACTTGCTAGTGTTTTTGGGACTGGTTTAATAGTATCTTTTTAATGGAAGGCCAAACAGTACATTAACTATATGGAACTGGTTTAGAATTTTTCTTTTCAGGAAAAAAAAAAAACAAAACAAAACAAAAAAAGAGGGTTGTACCCCGTAAATTTTAAAACCAGCCCTAACAGTACATAAGGCTATTTTGTTATTGTGTATGGTTTTTATAAATGCATTGTGAGATATATGGATGTATATACCCAGGCAAAGTGAGATCTCAAAATAAAGAAAACCACATGCTTAATAGCACAAGCGGGAAAATTACTTCTCCAAGTTTTTAACCAAATAATGGCCCTGAGACTTGAGTCCTCTTCTGGGCAATCTTAAATATAACGTATTCAAGGAGCAGTAAAGTGAATTTCATTGCACCTTTGCTGACACAGCTATTGAGTATTGGATCTGACACTCCAAAGCTCTTCCATATGTGCACACGGGAACCCAAACAGCTTGCACTGCCCCCGAGATTAGTGATACCACGCAGAGTCTTTTATCAATCATTTTGGGGCAGCTGAAAGTAGCCCAAGCTCAAGGGTTAAGCAAGGTTAAATGTTAAAAAAATTCAGCTTGTAGCCTTCACAGGCCCTGCCAGGCCTGGGCAGAAGCTTCTGCAGGGGCTGATCTTTGGAGGCTGATTTGTTTGCATCTTCACAGCTGCAGGGACTACCCTGACAGAAGTTTCTGGGGGACTCAGGGTGCTCTTAACAGGGCTGTGAAGGGAAAATTAGAAGTGAATAAATGAGGAATATTTCTGTGAGAGCAGTGGGGCAGTGCTAAAGCCTAGCCTGCCTGCACTGCCTTTTTGGCACCTGGAAAGTCACTTGTGCTGAGGACAAGGGCTACAGGAGCATCCATGTGTCCATGTGGAGCCTGGCTGGGTGTTGTATGGGGGTAGAGACCACTGCAGCCACAGCTCACTCTCAAGCCACTTAGTTCAGAAATGAGGACCAAGTACTTCAGGAAATCAGCATTAGTCTGGCTTTGGTGCTAGAAGTTTGGAGGGGGGTTAGGAAGGTTAAATCTGACAGACCTTGTGGATCTCTTGTTTTTCAAAAAATAAAACAAGTTAAATAACTTGAAGGTGTCTCGCTCTGGCAGCTCTTCTGTATGACACCCAAAATTATCAGCAAATTTTTAAAACCAGCTGCACATGGTCTGTGACTTATCAGTTCTTCTGTGTAAATACACCATGAAGTTTTTCTGTCCTTGCACCCCTGGCTTTTGCAGTAAGGCTGCTTCCCCATCACTCATCATTATCTGTCAAAATGCCCTGTCCTGTGAGCTGTCTCTTCTCGAGATATTCAGAGCTCTCCTTATTTCCACTTTCCTTCTCACTTCCATCTTTTTCTTATTGCTGCTTAGGCTCCTTAGGCTGAGCCTTAAACCCTCATCCACCACCCACCATTGCCAACTCTCTTTGGCCTTTTTTGAGCCTTTGCACCCACCCACATACTAAGACTGGTCTGCTACATTCTTTATTGTGGCTTCTTAAAAAAGCAAGTCCTGATGTGTTGTGTGTCAGTGGACACCTTTAAACAAGAACACATACCTGTGTTTGGTCACAGAGGTGCTTAGTTATGTCCTCCAGATCACAGGAAGGGCCTTTCAGGGTGTGACATTTGAAAACCATGAGGAATGCCGGTTGCTAAAACCAACCATGCCAGGTCATTAAACTGCTCTGCTGGGTTTGGCTTTGGGCTGGAAGCTGAGCCAGGAAGGGGAAACACATTTTCCTACAGTTCCTCCATGCATGCAGAACATGCATTTTCCAGGTGACTGTTCCTAGTGGTCTACCTGCTGCTGCCAGCCCTGTGTGCTAACAAAGAGCAGTTCTGCTCAAAGTGGGTCACTTTGCTACTTTCTTTTTTTTGTCCTTCTGTAATGTTTTCTTCTTCTGTTTGCACTCTTGCTCCACTCATGAGGCTGATTGGGAAGCCCTGGGCAACAGCAGGGACACTGGCATTTACAGCCATGGAACTCACACAGAACCAAGCAGCAGATGCAGTTGCATAAACTGGAGATGTAAAAATCATTCCACTGATGCTTGAGCCTTCCTCCACCTGATTAGGATGCCCTAATTAGCTGCTGGTAGCAGTGCTGCCTTGGTGACAGGACAGCTGCCAGTGCCTGCACCAAGGCTGCCAGTGAACATCCATGCTGTGGTGGCATATTTGTGATGAGGACCCCTACAAACAGGTCATGGGGAGCCACTGGTAAACAGCAGAACAGTCATAGCCCATTCCAGCACCTTGTACATTATCTTTCAACTTGAGGCTGAGGTACATGAGCTAAGAGGATTCAGCCCTTATTTTGGACATCTCTTTGCTTCTCAGGGCCTAACAGGGCAATTCCAGCACTCTTTGGCTGTGATTTTGACCCCTTAAATGACTAACCACATAGCAAAGCAGATTCCAACCTCAAACACAACTGTTTCATAAATGTATTTCAAAAAATAGATTTCTGTTGGTGGTTTTCCATGCCACATTGACCCTCTGTGCTTGAGCACCTCTGCAAGTTACCCAATGTTCAAGAACTTTGAAAGAAACAGCTAGGATTTAATATTAGGTGCACCAACTTCCTATGACATGTTCAACCTTTAAAAAAATGAATGATTTCTTTAAAAGGTTGGATGTTTCATGCTAGCATCAGAACAAGCAACTTGGGGTGGGGAAAAAAAATCAAAAAGCACCACAAATAGAGAAATGAGGAAAAAACACCCAGGTGTGTGCTAAAATGGTGTGGAGAAAATTAATTACTGTAAGAATTGGTATAAATAAGACATTACATGACCCTTTCTGCCAGTGGGGGATCTCTGGAGGTGACAGACAAGTAAGGATCTTAACGAATAGCCTTTTTCCAAATTCTTTGCTGTGGGCTCAGCATAAACCTTTACATTAAAGTGGGAGCCTGTGAACAGTAGGAATTATTTATATTAAATGTGCTTCTCAGCAAAACATGGCAAAATTCCTATTCCCAACTGGAAGAAAATCATATTTCATGGCTGTAATACCATTAAGCAGGATACAGAGATTGGCAGTGGGGAATAGGGGTGGGAGGGAGGCCCCCCAGCATGAGAAAGGGTTTTTTTGCCTGCAAGGGGATGGGGCCCTGCTGAATGCCTCCCAAAGTTGGGAGTCATGTTGGCTGTCATGTGGCAGACAGGAGTGAGGAGGAGAGGCAGAGGGGAAGAGTCTCCACCTGAGACCAGAGATGAGATTTGCCTAGTGGAAAAAGTCATTGAACTTCATATGGGTGAACCCAGCAGTGTCTATAGAGACCACTTTCAAAGGCAATAACCTTTTAATGGAGGGTGGGATTACTGCTGAAACCACCAGATTACATACTTTGGTCACTGCCAAAAGGTTAAATCACCAGATGAGGCCGTGGCCTGACATGGGTGACCAGGGGCTTCTGGGGGCTGAACACTGCCCAGGAGAGGTGCCTTCGTAATGTGGGGAAACACGGAGTGGGAAGGAGCAAGTATTGCTCTCTCCACAGTCACCTGCACTAACCAGGCTGCAGCAGGGTCTCAGGTGACTGACCACTCTCAGATGGGGCCAGAAAAATAATGTGAGCAAGATGTGTCAGTAGAAAGCATCTGGAGAAGACGTAAAGACAGTGCTGTTGGTCTTAGTAAATGCCCAGAGGCAGCAAGACCCCAGGACGAAATGTCCCAGCTCTGAGGAGCAGTTTGGGTTTCATTTCTTGCTGAATTAGACATTGCTTCTGAAGGGTTGGATGTGCACCTGTGTACGTGTGTGTGTGTGTGTTTATGAATTAACTGGATGGCTGCTGGGGAATAAAACCTGTGCTAATGTCAACAAAATGGTTTTCAAAATCCCAATAGCACAGTCATGGTGGACTATTAAATCCTGTGGGCCTTTTTTTTCCCTGGAGAGGCTGGGTAGATGTGTTGGCTGGGAAGCACACGGCTCCCTTTTCATCGCAGGGCAGGGAGGTTCGTATTTCCTTGGTGCTCAGTTCGGAGAAAGACACGGAGGTGAGTGGAGATTTATAACCTGGCTGGAAGATCATCAATCAGTCAATCAAGTGAACAAGCCAAGGCCTTCTCTCGTTTGCCTGGGATGATGCAGAGCTCTGTACTCCTCGTGGCGATGCTCAGGCTGCCTTGCTGAGAGAGCGTCCCTGTGCAAGGCCAGGCTCACGCTGGGGAAGCGCCGGTGCCGACAGCGCCGGGCTCCATGGAAGGTGGCTGTGCCTTGCCCAGGGATTGCCCCGGGGTTGGGAGCTGCTGTCGATCAGCCTGGCTCCAGGCTGGCAGCGAGGTTACGCACACAGCACACGCCGTGAGCGCAGCCCATGCGGATCCTTCCCGACGTACCCTCTTCCACTGGTGACGGAGCAGAATATGTGGTGCAGCGGGTACATCTCTGCAGAGGTGTTTTGTTCAAAGCAGGCAAATTGACAGGCTTCCCTCATAAAACAGTAATGCAGCTTATACATGAAAAAAAGATCATAAAAATTCAGTTTTCTCCCAAGTAAGATAATTCTGACATTACTTAAAATACTTCAGACTTGTCAGTAAAATTTCAATGTCATTAAAATTAACTGGCATATTTTAAGATTGACTTTCTTGCTTGCTTTCAACTCCCAGACAGCCTGACATGGGGAGGGCACTTGCTATTCTTATCTTTTACACACTTGTATTTCTTGGCCTTTAACAACTTCTTCTGTGGCGCACACTGCTCTGTCTGCCAGGGATAAGGGGTGTCACTGGTTGCTGATAATCCATTATGGCAAGCTGTCTAATTACCAGTGGTGTAGCAGTAAATAAAATGCGGGTTCACTTCTGGCCTGCTCCTTATCCCTCATCTGAGAAGTGGGCAAATGTTGTATCACCCCAATTATTGCTCCATTTACCTGCATGTTCCCTTGATTATGGCACTGCTAATTACTTACTTTGTTAGGCGCAAGAAATATTAGGTATTTATTTCATTTGCTGTGATGATAAGAAATACAACTCCTATTATTTGTCCCCTGGACTAGAAAATTCCCTTTGCGGCAATCCTTCTAGCCTGTGCATATAAATAAAACCACATTTTACTCTAGCACAGCTTTGGTACCTGAAAAAAAGATTATATTTTGATCAGGAAAATATTCTCTTCTCTTTTCTCTAGTATGGGAAAGGCAAGTTGGAGAGGTTTCTAAAGTGGAACTGGATGTTGCACTGGATCAAATGATTTATTACTGAAACCACATTCTGCAAGAAACCACTGCTCTTCAGGAAAACACAGTCCTTCTGGAGGGGCGTGGCTTTTGGTGAGGAATCAGAAATTGGAAGCAGTCTCAGTCTGTGTGTGAATGGGATGAGATATGTTTTTCATTTGAGACATTTTCAGCTGTTGATCCTAGACCTGCTTCCATGTCTTCACTTGGACTCCAGTGTTGGGAAATCATCCTTAGGAAAAATACTGATTAGTAGTCGGCAAAACATGTGAGTCATTACTATATTAAATGGTGAACCAACAGGGAGAATAAGTAAGTGTAACCCCTGAAACAAGTGGATCACCCCAGGTAAGGCAGATGAGTGCTTCAACAGCACCAGGCAGGCAGGGGGGAGGGACTCGGAGCCTAATAAAAGGAAACTTAGTGAAAGGAAACCTAGAAGGAGGTCAAAGCCTGATTGTCATTCTGGCATTCTCTTGACTCTATTGACCATCTTATCACCTTACCCAACTTATAACAAATGCTTGTCATTGCCCAAACCAGTTATATTTTACCAGGACCTCCCTTTTTAGCAAAGCAGCCTTAAATACATTACTTTTGAAAAGGTATCCTGAAATGGGTGTCTGAGATGAACACCACAGTGTGTGATGTAGAGGGGCTTTGCATGAAGAATTTGCTGTGGTGACTCTTGGTCTTCTTCATTTTTGTGGTCCTCTAGAAATTGTTGAGGGGTGGTGAAGATCTCTTTAGGGATTCTATATGTCTAGGTGGCCACAGAACACATAGGGTCTTCCTTTTCTCAATCACCTTCTTTAGGTTTTTTTTCTGGTATCAATTTCCTCTGGTTTGGAGCCCAGTTAGTCCTGCATGCTAGGACTGTCCACAGCAAAGGAGCAATGGCTAAAAATGAGGTAAAATGAACGGAGGAGAATGTGCAAGTTACTTTAAAATATCTATTTATCCACATGCACATACAGTATAATGTATGTTTTTCAGCAGAATGTCCTTCAGTTTTGTTATGTATGTCATTCAGCACATGGCTGTGCCATCAGCCTTGGTTTCAGTTACTTTGCAGCATGCTTTTGGGTTGCAAGGTGCCAACACCTGAAACAGAAGTTTGGACCAGCACATCATTGGGATTTCACTTCTGGATTTCACTTCTGACAACACAAGAAATAAAGAATAAAGGGCTACAGCTGGCTGAAATGAATGTCACTTGCAGTCTCCCTTCTTAAAATATTCAAAATGCTCATACCTCAAGGACGTTATTTAAACGTTCATTTTAGCCTTCTGCATCACCTTTAAATGAAGTGCTGGCCTAACACTGCTGCCTCCTTTAGACTAGAGAGCAGTCAAAAATACCTTGCATTTGTTGGCACTGGGAGAGAGGGTCTTTGGACATCCAGATTTTGAAATCTAGGAGAGCCTTGACTTAGGACCATTAATTTTCAGGTGAAAGAAAAATACTTTGAATACTGCTACCAAAGAAAGCAGGATTGTTTTGCATGGTTTTGGTAGAGAAGCAAAGCTTCGATTTCTTCTCAAAGCCCTTTGAGGGTGGAGAGTGATTTGCAGCTGGAGTGTTGAGCTGCATTTGCCTTCAAGGTCTTGCTGCTGAAGTCCCCTTCATCTCATCCAGCGGGAAGGAGGAGGCTGCAGTGCAGCTCCCTGGTGGTGCACTGGGCTCTGGCAGAGAGGGATAAGCAGAGGCGACTGAGGCAGAAAAGTACTGCACTGAGAGCAGCCCTGGATCTGGGAAAGCTGGAAGGACACATCAGAGCAATCTGGAGAAAGAAAAAAACACCAGGAAAGGAAAGATCCTAAAAGGATGTTTCGAAAACATACCCAGAAAATTCAAACGAAGGAAAAGAAGGAGAAAGCAGAAGCTCCCTCCTTCTCTGCTGCATGAAATGCCCTGTCTGCAAACATGACTGACATCACTGGAGAAGAATGTAAACTTTGATTTAAAAAAAAATACCGCTTGCCGCTGCTCCTCCTTGGCAGCACATCTCATTTCTTTGGAGTATTTTTATCTGATTACGTATGTATATGCACACATATAAATATTTTGTTAAAAGCAAGAGGCTTCTCTCTTTCTTCCCTGCACTTGCAGCAGTGGCTGTGCAATATCCCAAGGGGGCTTCTCCTGAGAACTTCCATGCATGCTGCTAGAGGAAGAGGAGAGCAAAATGAATTTTGTAAAACGGTAGTAATAACAATACAAATAACAAATAAACTGAGTAAGAAATGAGCATCTAATTCAAGTTATGTCCTCTAAACAAATAATAAATGATCCAGCAGTGGGGAAAGCAGCTTGGTAAATTAAAACTAATGTGAGAGGTGTGTGTGCCCCCCCAACCTCCCCCCCATTACTCCACCCCAGCCACAAGGATCTGCACTGGGGGCTCGGGTGTCTTCCCTCCTTCCCTTCAATCTACCTAGCCAGAGCCCTCTCCCTGCTTGACAGCTACCGCAAGCCCAAACTGACAGCTCTTCAAAATCCGCTGAAGAAACCCAGCATTAATTAAGTCATTGCTGGACTGTAATTTCCTTGAGAAGTAAAAAATTCTCACACAAGAAAAGGTTACAGAGACCTTTTCTGTGTCAAAATTACCATGCTGCATGAATATTAATGCTCTTAATGAAGACAACCTTTGCTTCATCAGGAAGGTTCTGGAGCAGGTGCCAAGCCTGAAGTCTCACTCTGTGGATTTTCTACTCTATGAAAGTCAGCACAATGCAATTTTTCCATTAAAATCAACATTTCCCACATGATCGCGGATTTTTTTTTCCTTCTTTACAGATAGGCGGAAAGAAGGGGGGAAAAATCCCTCTGCTTTGAAATCAAACATTTAAAGGTTTCATTCAACACATTAATCAGCGCTGAGAGAGAGGAGAGGAGGAGGAGGAGGAGCAGGAGGAGGAGAAGGAGGGGGGTGGAGGGGGGAATCTGCCTTATTTATACAGATCTTGCAGGCGCTTCCATAGATCACAGCCGTGTCCGTGCCGTGGGCTGCCCCGGGGTGCCGCCGGGCTCGTCCTCCCCGCAAAGCTCCACGGGCTCACGGAGGGACACGGCACGGGGGCCTGGGGACAGGGACAGGGTGGGCAGCCTGCCTGGGACATGAGCCTCTGTCACAAGCCTTTGGGCACTCACACCCCAGGGACCGAGAAGGAGCTTCAGCAGGTTTGGGAGGACACGGCCAAAGCGGGGATCACAAAAAATGGGGGAACGGCAAAAGGGAGCAGCCCCCACGGAGGGCAAGGGAGGCAGTCCAGATGCTTGGCCATGGGGAGAGCAAGTATGTGCATTAGAATCAAATACTGGAGGAAAAGGCCATTTCTTGGCTCTTTCTACGGGAGGAGAGGGATTTTGATGGCACTGCACTGGAGAAATTGCACTGCCTTTGTGCAGTGCTCTTTTACCAGCATTTAGCCTCAAACAGGAAAGGGAAAGAAATTATAAAGAAAAGTGTGGAGAAACAGAGGACACAATAGAGGCTGCAGCTCTAGACTGGAAAGAAAAGCAGGTAAAAGCCACCTCTTTCTCCCCCTTCAAAAGGAGAAAATGATATGAAAACTGCCCATTAATTATATCTTCTACTTCTACTTATTAGGCATTCATGATCTAATAATGGCTGTGGCTAACTTATAAAAAAAAAATCTGATTATTTTCTGTTGGGGCATGCAATGCCCTGTATATATTAAAAAGGTAAGCAATGATATATATTTATGGGTACTGATGTAATAGCTATTAGATTTATAATACAGAGAAGAAACATAATTTTATTAGAAAGAGCAATAGTTCACAATCCTATTATTGTTTATTGCTGACGTCAGTGCTGAACTATAATAAGAATCATGTAACAACTGGAAATAATAATAAAAATGCCGTTTAGATTTGCAAGAAAGTGGATCCTCTAAAACAAAAGTAGGGATTTGAGACCCCTAGCTGGCAGCAGCTATTTGGATTGCTGAAGCCATAAGATGCAGCTCGAGGTTTTGCCCCCCTGGTCCAAAGGCAAGCCTCTTCCTGACCTCAGATGTGTTGTCAGCCTCACTTCAAACACCTGGGCAAGGCCTGGAGGGGCTGCCCAAGGTGTGTCCATGGGTGCCTTGTGCAGCATGGCCCTGTGGGACCATTCCACTGTCCCACATGGGACACCTGGATCAGCCTCCCACCGTGAACATCACACAGGCACAAAACTATCCTTTGGGTGCCTGGGCAATAGCCTTGATAATTTGAGTTTATGAAACCTCACATCCTAAACATCAGGGAAGTACCTGAACTACCACTCTGCACTTTTCATGGCTAGCCTTTGTTTTGTATGAATATATGCATATATGCTTAGACTCTAAATCTTTCATTATAGTTGCCCTAAAAATTTGTTTTCAGGATGTATCTGGAACTGTCAGCCTTGCTGGTTCTCTACTTCTCTCTGTTACTTTCTTTTTTCTCTTCTTTCTAACAGTTTTTTTTCCCTTTAGAGTAGTGTTTGCTGACCTTCAGGCTCCAAAATTAACTCATTCTCCCAACATCTGTGAATTATTAATGAGGGTGTTTCAGAAAGTTCCTTAGCCACTTGCTTTAAAACTCCAGAGTGCAAATTAATAGAGCTGTTTTTGGGAAAGCTTAATTTTAGCAGGTGCTGCCTCAGATCTTCCTTTGTTGCAGAGATAAACGTTCTGCTCCTGCAGAAACGTCAGACGGGATAGATACACCCTCCAGCTTCGTTGCAAATTCAGAACAAAAGTGTCTAGTCAACACTTCTGATCTTTCTTTGTTAAACCGTGCAGTGCTGTGAGCTGTCTCTAGCAATGGTCCCACAACTGTTCACAGTTTTTATTGCTCTTTTTAGAGTTTTCTTTTATTATCTATCATTGTGCTGGCCACTGATTCTTCATTGGTTTCTTTTAACTCTCCCTGTGAATGTGGGGGTGTGGGGGAGTGTGCAGGGAGAAGGAGAACACATAATAATGTGAGAATATAGACTAGAGGGCTGCTGTGTCTGGAGGAGGTAAAAGTGGTGGTCTGGAGGTCTGGTCTCAGTGGTAAGGGAAGAGGCTGATGTGCTGTGTGGCTGGAGCAGCAACAGGCTGAGAAGGCGGTGGAGGGAGTGCCAGGCAAATGTAGCAAGGGAGAGCTCCTGAGCACATGGTCCTGATCCCAGGTGGGATCCAAGTCAAAGACACTGTCAGGATGTCCTCTGTGGCCACATGCTGGGTGAAAGAGTCTGGCTCTCCAATAAACCTTCTCTCCTATGCCCTTCCTCCCTCTATCCTGATGCTTACTAACCCTCTTCTGCCCAAATAATTTCCTCCTGCTCAGGACCTGCTGCTCCCTGGCCCTGCCAAATTTCCCCACCCAAAGCCCCAAATCCTCGTCGCCTTTTCCACGCTGCCATTGTCCCTTTTCTTTTCCTAGACAGCTGAAAACCCGGTCTGAGCGCAAGTCTATGGAAAGAGATAACTCCCAGCTTCACTTCAAAATATTAATGGACTCAGCCATAGGCAAGGAAAGAAGAAAGTAGGACAGTCAGTCAGCAAGTGCCACAACCTTAGAAATCTGAAACCATGAGCAGAAATCTGCACTAAAACTTCAGCTGTGGTGCCTCACTATGAAGGTGTTAGAAAGAAAGAAAGGTTTGCAAATGTTGATGTAGCCAAAATCATACTGAAACAGAGCAGGAATAGAATATTTAGTTCCTCGACTCCAATAAATTGTCTGCACTAAAATAACACAGAAGGTTGAAATAGATAATTTTATAAATTAGTGGAATTTCATATTTATGCAGAACTAGGTGATACTGTGTCCTGTAATGATACAAATATTCTTATGGGACATGATATCACACTTAAAACTCTAAATTTTTAAAGGTTTTTCAGTTACTTTATAGCAGCAGAGTGTCTTCAGAATGAACTAGATTTGCTATTCCATCTGAAGAACAAAGAGAAAAATTTATAGAAGATCAAACAAATAAAAATACATTGAGAAAGACAGTAAGTGATGTCAACGCACTAAGAAATTAAAAACTTTGCATTAGTGTCTGAGCTTTTTTGTTGGTACCCAGGTATTATAAATAATAAACTAAACCGAAATTGTACATATTATAAAGCTGCATTTTCCTGTAGGGGTTCTGGTGACATGTACAAACCACACGAGCTTTACTCCCGTGGCTTATCCATGTCACTAATCCCCCTCTATAAAGGCAAAGAAGGGAGGAGCAGCGAGGAGGGGTGAAACTTTCACAGAGCCAATTCCATCTTTTGCCTACATTTGTTTCCACATTACCTGACAAGCCTTGCCCATGTCTTTCCCAGAGTCTGCCTTTGGATGAATGAACTTCTGCAGCAGAGAAATTCATCTTGTGAAAAATGCTTGGTTTGGGTCATTGGAACTATTTGAGAAATATTTTACTGAAAAATAGAGGGGAAACTCAACTCAAGTGGAAAACCTGAGGTGAAGTTTATTTGTGACTGATAAAGAATGATAATCTCTATTTTGTCTGTGTCAGTTTTTTTCTTAAGACTGCTTGTAATCAGCTCAGTTCAGTCTTAAATGCTGCTTGCTTTCTCTTTATAAGTAATTCCTCAAGGCAGGAAAAACCCCAACAGAGTTCATCATGATCTTATCGTGATAAAATCCGTATACCTTTAAATATAACTTTCAAATTAGCCTGTGGCTTAGAAATTATTGTGAGATTATTTCTGTTAGATTTACTTGAAGGAGTCTCAGGCTTTTCTCAGGGAAGGCTGGGATCTGCATCAGTTGCCATCACTGTACCCTGGCCCAAGCACTTACTGTCTTTGGCATGTTCAAGCAGTGACTCTGAAATGCATCCCCCAGATCTACATGTCATGTAAGAGGATGTCTCCTGAAGTTTTGATCTGGAGAAATGGAAGTCGAGGAGACTTATATCCACTGTGTGAGATGGTGTTTTACCTTTTCCTTTAAAACAGATGGGAGTTTTGTTCATGGAGGATCTTTTGGGATGCTGAACCCAGTGGTCCTGCCTCCCAAATGATGACAATCCTGCCAGGATCACTGCAGGAGACTCACTCCCTCTCCCCCACCACGCCTGATACCTTGATCCCAGAGAGCTAGAATGGTGAATCTCCCTTCTGGCTCTTGCTGGCCTCTTAGAAAATCCCTGGCTTAATCAGAAGGCTTGTTTATGGTACAGCTCCTTGTCTCACAAGTACTACAGATGCCACTTCGCTGCACCTAAACTGCTTACGAGACAGCACTCTTATCTAATAAGACATAGCACAGCCATACATATTTATTTATATTTGAACTCTTGCCCTCTGTACTATACTGCAGGTCATGCATCTGCTCCAACACCACCTTATTAATTTTCTACTACTCTTCTCCATGGTGGCAACAGTGTTTCGAAGCCTGAAAGGAATATTTTCCCTTTTTTTCACTTTGATCTGTCTCTTTAACTCTTTAGCTGCTGAAAGGAGGGGAGTCTGGGCTTCCCGAGCGCAGTGTCGCAGCGCTCCTTGTTGGGAATCGGGACACAGCCAGGCTCTCCAGACAATGTCACTTCTCCGCTTGTGTAATACATTACTGTTCTGTTTTGTACCTTGCTAATTAGAAAGCAGGAAAGAAAAAAATATATTTATATATAAAAGAGCTCCCATCTGACAGACTCAAATTACAAAAGTATTCTGATATAAATTATTTAATCAGTGGGGGAAAAAAAGAAAGTCACAGTACTAACTATCATTTCTAGACAGAGTATTAACAACCATTTCTTTCATTGGTTTCTGGTGTCTTATTTTGCGCACCCATCCACCAATAAGAAGCTCTTGCATGATGCTTACCATAAAATATGACTTTCATCTCTTTGTCTTTGCATTCACTTGCTTCATTTACCTTCCTAATGTATAAAAAGTTTTTAATTTGCCTCCCTCCCTTCCTCTTCTGTCACTAGCACTCTTGAAAACTTCTGGAAGAAAAAAGTAAAGACTTTAATTCATATATGGGACCCCATTCTGCCAGCCAGATCTGCCACTCTTTGAAATACGTTCCATGAACAAGGGGTTGTTTGAAGGTGCGATCGCAGCTTTATGGTGAGGTTGCAAGCCGGCAATAGGAAACCATTCCGACAAATGTGCTGATCTCCAGAACCACGCTTCCTATGATGTCCTGTGCGGATGGATGGGGACAGGGAGGGCATGGGCTTTCTCAGGGCAGCTGTCCCCAGCAGCAGAGGGAAATGCACTCAGGACCTGAGCTCCTTCAGAGGCAGAAAGTGCCCACACTGGGGGCTTGGTGCTCTCCTTTGCAGGGATCACCTTTGGTGCCCTGAGGTTGTGTCTGCCACTAAGGGTCAGAGGTCAGGCCAAAAGTGCCCAGTTATTTGCTTTGGTCTCTGACTGGATCTAGGCTGTCACTCAGTGCTTTCCTCAAGGTGGGTCCACGTCCACAGCCTGTGGATGGCAGCTTGTGGTGCCAGGTCATTTTTCCCACCACTCTCCGAAAGTCAAGCCCAGAAATGTAAGAAGCCCCGTCGTAAATAGGCCTCGTATGGCACAGCTTTCACAGAACCACCACTGGTACTGCCATGAGGCTGAGTCAACCCAAAAGGTGGACAGCAGCTCTTCAGACTATAAGGAGACCCATCCTCCTTCCAAAAGACAAGAGATATCTAAGGACATTGCACAAGAGCCTCCTTGGGTATATGTGCTGCTGCGAGGCCAACAAAGCTGTGTTACACAAAAACAAGGGGCAAATCCCCATAACCACCCATGGGCTGCTGGCAGACTACAGAGAAAGTTCTCATCTAAGAACTTGAGACGGTGAGTGAAAGGCTTTGTAAAAGACCAGGAATGGTAACATGCATCAAAACTCGTATTCATGTATCAATTGTTAGTGTCAAATCTGAAGGCTGCTCTGGGATGGGTAACCCTGGGCCCCTGCCTGTGTCTGATAAGAGTAGAAATATATTGTTTTCTGGTCACTGTGGTGGGTGAATGCATTTTGATTGCATGCTGAGAATATACATAATAAAATCAGAGAGTAATCTGCTTTTCCTTTCACAGTTATGTCACTACTTTCCCTCTCTCTCTCTGTCTCTCTCTGTGTGTCTCTCTCTGTATATGCATATATATAAAAACATATTGCAGGTTTGGAATCCATATCCAATTGTTGGATAAACAGCTGAAGAAGCTATTGAGATTTTCATGGAAATCTTCTGCTTTTCTTCCTATGAGCTGTGAGTAGGCTAGGGGTGGGAGACAAAGTGTTACCTGGAAGAAAATAATACTAAGAAGAAATTAAATAAGGCAGGAGGCAGCTGTGTCATGGTGCTCTCTGGGCACATGAGCACTGTGATGTGTCAGGGCTGCTCCCTTGGCAGCTGGGGCAATGCTGGTGCCCACTGGCCCAGCAGCAGGGTACAGCCCAAGCAAGACTAATGGTTCACACTTGCCAAGACCTCTGGGGCTGCTTTTTTTGCCCAGCTGCACCCCAGCACCATGAGGAAGATGTGGAGCCCTGAGCCCTCCCTGCAGCCCCTGCACACTGTTTTCCTCATTAGATCTGGCCTATCAGGCCCATCCCTGCAGTGCCACTGGGAAGGTGAGAGTCCCTAGCAAGTGACATAGGCTCTGCATTCGATTACTCTTGCAGAGGGAAAAAGGTCCAGGCGTTTTTTCCACAGCAGAGCTGCTGCTAATGGCATCCTTCTGCTCCTCTGCTCTCTCTCTCTCTTCTTCACCACCACCAGATGCTGGAAGTATGAAATAAAGCTCATTTTTCTGACATAATACATTAAGATCTTGAAAGTTTATGCCACAGCATAGTAAAATGAAAACCTCTTGGCACAACAGAGGCGAAGTGTTGCCTGTTTGTGAGCAGGAAGGGAAGTTCCCGCTCACGTTACCTTCCACAATGCACAAGGGCAACTGGGAACTGCCTGAAACCCTCGCCCTCCCTGCTGCCCCCTCCCGCCCTCTCCTCTTGCCCCTTGGAGACAAAAAGTCCTGTGTTCAGAGGCAGACAAGGCTCAGGATTCCAGAGAGGTGATTTTTTCCCACCTCACCATGCTGCTGTGGTGATGCTGCCTTAACCTCAGACAACATCAGGGAACTGTCTCCCCAGAGGAGGTGCAAGCCGCTTCTCTGAATGAAGGCAGCCTTGGTGCTCCTTCAGCGAGGATGGGAAAGAGAAAGAGGTGCCTTCTGATGACTGTGCAGTGAGAATATCAGAAGCAAAGAACTACAAGCCCTGGGTTATCCAGGATGGGCTGGGAGAAGCCACCTTCTCTGGTGGGAATTGCTGCTTGCAGCTTTTAACCACGTAAGTGACATCAGGTTGCCAAACTTGCCAGCAAAGGCAGCAAAGGTCACTTCTGGGAAAGAGAGACAACCTAGAAAGGTCTCAGGCTGGTTGGTGGAGGAAAGCTCAGCCTTCATCCACACACAGTTGTGTGCTGCTTCTCCATTTTTGTGTACAAACACATGTAGTGCCAGCTGCCTGTGTGGGAGTTTTATTGTCTTGTTTGAAAGGTACAAGCTGAGAAGTCAGGGCAATATTAAACATAGTTTATTAAATGAGGGAGGCTTTAATCTGCTCTAGAGATACTAAATATTTGATATAGCAGAAGCTTGGACAAATATCAAAACCCCACATTTTATTCTTTGAGTTGCATTTTCTCAAGGAGAAGGTGAGACCACCTAATGCTAACAGCTGGGAAGAGTGGATCTCATGCACATTAGAGATGTGGGAGCAAGAGGGGTTTTTTCCTCAAGAAAACTTTCAACACACATACATACATGCAGGATGAGAAAACTCCCTTTGCCAGAAGCTGAATTGACAGGTAAGTGTTGAGAGAAACACTCCCTTGGAAAAAAAATGGGAAAATAAATCAAAAGGTCCTATCAAAAGAGAGTGTCCACAAGCAAAAAGAGATGAAGCTCCTGATTCATAAATACAGGGGAAAGGGTATAACACGTGCTTGTCCTCTCACTGTGCCCATCCCAAAGTAGTGCTTTGTAATATTTTGATCATCAGGATACCAGCGGATTTTGGTCTGGCCCACTCTGGCTGCTCATAAATTGGAACTTGTACTGATTGAGTTAAACCAATGGACACTTACTGTGCTGAAGAATGATGTGCTTTGCTCCAGCCTGACACTGGTGCTAATTAATTTAGAGTAAACTGAAATAAAAATGGTACAAAGTACAGTAAAAGTATCCAGCTTGCAGTGATTTAATGAAATCAGTTCACACTCATATAAAACCAGTGCAACTTAGCACACAGATAAACACTGAGAGAAACTGATTAAATGTCCAAACAAAGGGATGAAAACATGAAATCAGTTGGACAGTAAAGAGAGTCAATTGTAAAACAGATTAGATTGTCCCAGCAGAATTATTTTCTTTTCTTTCTTTTTTTTGTCACTGATTTTGTATTGTTTTGGCTTGGTTTTTTTGTGGTGCTGCTCGATATTTCTACCTCAACCTCTCCACTCAATAGAAAAGTCTGGAGTATTTCCTTGTCCTTTTCCCCAGACATTATCACTCCTTTCTCTGCATCAGCTGGTACCACCTGCATAGAAGCAAGCAGATCTTAGAGGAGAATCAAATATCCCACGGGCAAACTGGTTTTCTTTGTTTATAACACTCTGCCAAGCACATCTTTAAAGGTGGGGGGGCTTGTTGGTTTGTTTCTTTTTAAAATGCCTTTAAAGCCAAGAACCTCTAAGATTTCCACAGACTTCTTTAGCATCTGACTTCTATCCAGCTTCTGCGAATGCAGCTGCCTGCTCTGAAGACATCCAGGCTTCCGTGGTGTGCTGTGCAGACAGATGCTCAACCACCGACACACGCAAACAGAACTTGTGGGTTAGGAGATGGGGACGAGAGTGACCTGGAATGGCTGGAAGCTGAGACTCCCAGACAAGTCAATATATGGACTGCAGCGTCAGCAGGACGAGCCTGAGCAAATGAACACAGATTGCTGCTGCACTTTTCACCGAACTGGAGATCCCCACCGGGAAAAGGAAGAGGTGCCAGCTTTAGTGTCACAGGGAGACAGGCTCGGTGACATTCCTGGCATTCCTGGTACAGTCCTTGGGCTGCCAGCCCGGAAGTCAGCTCCTGTGTGGAAGATGGTGAATGTGGAGCCCAAAGTCAGAAGGGAGCCAGATGCTGCCCTGAGCTCAGGCATAGCACTCTCCACATCTGTGAGGGTAGGTCAGAGCTCTGTGGGGTGATGCAAGAGGTGAAACCGTTCTCACTCCTGTTACCCACACAGTGTTACCCCCTTACACCTGGAAAATTGCTTTGCTCTAAGCAGCTTCAGCTACTGGATGACTTTTACCTTTCAGTATCATCTTTGACCCTTTTGCCTTTTCTAGGCATCTTTTCAAGGATTAGCAAATTGATCCCAAATGCTGCTTTTGAAGCACTTCAGGGAGAGGGGAAAAAAAAAGTATTTCAGTATATTTATACCACAATTACCCCTGGGAGAATTAAAATATGTATTGTGGTCTCTTCAGTTTTGTAGCTAAGACCTTACATTTTTTTGACTACACCATTTGTTTTATCCAGGTTCTCATCCTGCTCACCAGACCTGGCACGGCTGGATATCTTCTGAACCAATATGGGCCCTTCCTGGCTTATTCTGTTCATGAATCTATTCCATGGGCTATTCTTTTTCTATCTGCAGGTCTTTGGTGATGACAGTGGGAGTTTTGCACACACAGAGTCCATAGAATTCACTGGCAATCCACAGAAGCGCTTTTTTTTTTTATGTGATATGGAAAAAACTCTTCTTATGAAAACAGATAACATCAAGTGCCTGAGGCCTTTGCCCTAGGTGTCTCAAAGGGAAAGGCACTTAAAAAATGTGCAAAGCAGCAGCCCAAACCTCCCACAGTGCTGAAAAGAAGACTAAATATTCTTAAGGAAATGTTGGGTTTGTTCCAGTTTCTCCAGAAGCACTTACCAAACCCACTTCCACATTTTCGGGCACTGTTTTTGGGAACTCAGCATTTAGGTACTTTGAATGAAAACAGCATGGTCAGCTGGACCACCTTATGTGAACATTAATTTCTATTCACTGGACCTGAATCTATTTTCCCTGTGAAAATACCGTAGTGGCTCCGCAGGAGCCATGTGGAGTCACGCTGCTCTCAAGTCAGAGAAGAGTCCAGCCTCTGAGATGCACTTCACTTTGCAAAGCACGTGCTATTAATTAACCATGAGAAATGGCTGCTCATTTGCTTTTCAGTTACATGAAGATGAAATGTTTCCTAACTCTGCATCAGTCTCAGCTGTCTTTCCCTTCAGCTTTACTCCATGAAGCTGTCCACGAAGGACAGGGGAAATGGTGGATGAGTGTGGTCAGCAGAGACGACTGAAATAGAGTGAGCCATGCAGAAGAGAGCTGAAATTTGAGGAGAAACCATCCATGTGCCAGAGGAAGAAAATCCATCATATTTCATCAATTCTGAGCAGATCATCTTCAAAGAGAAGGATTCTTAGAAAGTAAAATGGGTTATTATTTTGCACAAACAGAGACCATGGCATTCACAGGCAATCCAGAGAAGCACTTTCATTTTTTTTAATATGGTATGGAAAAGAGATCAGCAGCACAGCAGAGGCACCCAGACATGGAGGGATTTAGATACCAGCAGACTAAAGGGATTTGGATTTCCTAGTCTGCTGCTTGACCACGCTTCAGGCCAATGTGACTTTCTGTCATGGCCTCTCTTCTGTCCTTACACACCTCTTCTCTGAAATCCTGAGGATGACACTGGAGCATCTTGGGAAATGCAAACAGGAGACATAATATAGCAAGAGTTTGTAAAAGTCTCATATCTTGGATGTGCTTCCTCTAAGAAAAAGGCAAAAACTTTTTTCTTGGAGCCACCCTAAATAATAAATTGATGCAAACAGCACAAATGAGTTCTCGTGTGGTTTGGAAGCCATAAAGACTCTCAACCACTAGACTGGTCCAATTCCTCCTGTTCTTTGCTTTTGGTCTAGTAAATTGAAAGGCCACCACAGATGTTACTACCACAAATATTCGTGTTCTACTCAGAAATGGAACCTTTTTTATTTGATGATTTCTTCAAATGAACATGGCTTTTCACAAGGAAGAGGGAGACCATCAAGCTTCTGGAAAGGTTATCAGCTTTTTAAATAGCTCCCAGTGAAATTTTGCTGTTTTCTTAGTAAAATATTTCCCCTTTTTTTCTCCATTTTTGTTTGTTTGGTTGTTTTTTCTTGTTTTTGTTTTTACATTTTTCACATGTTACCAAACATCTCTATCAGTCTGATATTTCTTTGGGTAAGACTACTTCTTGAACTATTCTCTCTTTTTAAATTTTATATGTCTTCTCTATACTTCCCTGTTTTCTCACTAGGCCTGTGCAGTGCCCATCAGAGCTACTCACTCCAGTTGCTTCACAGGCAATGTACCAAATCATCAGATGACCAAAGGTCACATTAGCTCCTTAGATATTCATGCACGGCTCTTCAGTTGCTGAACTCCACTGTCTGTGACAGAACTTGCCTTTGAATGTAGAAGAGCAGAAAACACACAATTATGGAGAAAAGAGATCTACAAGGAACAGTGCAGCATCTCTGAGAAGATAAAAATAATGTATATAAATATATATATTTATATATATACAATGAATCTTAGCTAGAATAATTTCCATTACAAGGAACAAGATTTTTCTTATGCAGATATAGTGTAAGCAACTTGGAACCCTCTGGGTTTTTGAGTAATCTTCATTTCTACTTAATGATTACAATAAGCTTCTTTTCAGCATGTAGATGCCCACAACAGGATTGCATACTCTAGCAAGGAGAATGGCTGGAGGTAGCAGCTTCTAGGAGTAGCAGCTTCTAGGAGTAGCACCTACGACAGAAATTCAGAGGTCCAGGAGCTGTAGATGAAACTTTAAGGCAACTGATTTAATGGTGCTTCATCTGACACAGGGAAACTGTATAATTTTATGTCAGCTTGCTGTATGTGGTGAAGTGTTTACGCCTTTAATTCATTTCTCAGGAAATGAACTGGGGAGCTCGAATTCTCCTGGAATCAGGCTAGCAGCAGTCTATTGGCAAAGTCATGTGAGGTCCATATCCATGTGCTGGGAAAAACCTCTGCTGCACTGCATGAAGTTCCACTGTTGGTTTTAAGCACTGCTCCCAAAATTTGGGTATTTTCAGTTGGTATTTGTTTGGTGGTAAACAAGGGTGTTCATGATCACCCAGCAGCATGTTGGTTGAGAGCAAACAGCAGCAAATATGTAACTTGCAGCCTTTCTCAAGACAAGTAAGTGTCATGAGCCTGTTATGTGGAAAACAAGTTGTCCAACCACGCAAATAGTTAGACCTCCTGCAATCAGCACAGCAAGAGACTTGCTTAATGGGTAAGATGAACTCTTTATTCCAAATCATTATGTTTTGGGTCCTGCTTTTTGGTTGTGAATTTCTGAATGACTATGAAAACTCATCTCTGAAAAATGTCTACCACAAAATGAACAAAACCCTCATAACGATTCTAATCCTCCTGTTTAATATGCGCACCAGAGGGTGCTGTGCTGTGGGTCTGAACAGGAATATTAGCCACTCCAAACTACATTTAGATTGCCAACAAAAAGTAAAAGGCAAAATGTCTTCATGTAGATTCCTGCCTCCTTTTAGAAGGAAAAAAACATCATCATTCTAAAACTGCAGCTGAGCAAAAAGGGGGGGAGAAGTTAAAAAAAAAAAAAGAAGTAGTGAATTATGTGATGTGGTGTTTTTACCAACTGTCTAAATAAAGGTTTAGTGAGTCACTGTGGAAAACAGAAAATCTTTCTTTATTTTAAGAGCTGCAGTTGAAGAGTTTTGTATGAAAAATCTTCCCTTAGGTTTGTAACTTAAACATTGCCCATCTGCTCTTGCCTCCCTTGTCTGCATTTACAGTAAATCTGAGATTTCCTTTTTCAAAAAATACATTTAAAAAAAAAAAAAAGTACAGATTTGGCCGACAGTGTTTGTAGAAATACAGAGAAATCTAACTTAGGGTGCCAGCATCTAAAATGATGTTTTCTTTTTGGTGCACACTNCATTTACAGTAAATCTGAGATTTCCTTTTTCAAAAAATACATTTAAAAAAAAAAAAAAGTACAGATTTGGCCGACAGTGTTTGTAGAAATACAGAGAAATCTAACTTAGGGTGCCAGCATCTAAAATGATGTTTTCTTTTTGGTGCACACTATAGGCGAGAAGTTTTCTGCTCTGGGCTCCGTGCTGGCTTCAGGTTCCCTGCAGGATTTTCTAGTTTCTGGAAGAGAAAGTGACATGGAAGCTTGAATCCTAATTAGGTAGGGTACCCATTTGCCAAATTTTAGGAAAAGAAAAGAAAGATTGGTCTCCCTGGGATCAGGACCAGAATCCACTGAAGTTGATGGGAAGATCCCAGGTGCCTATGGAGACAGCTGTATGGTGGAGCAGTGAGAACCTCTGCTCTGTGTCCCCTGATAAGCTCACTGCCAAATCCTCTGCTTTGCTTGTAGTTGCCATGGCTGAAGAGCGCTGCCAATCCCTCAGCACAGAGGGTGTGATGCGTACCTCATTACTCTCATATACTCATGAGTATAATAAGACACTTTTTTTTTCTTTTCTTAATATACTCTCATATGTGAAAGAGGCTTCAGGTCATGGTTTTGAATTAAATCCAAAGTAACTGCACCAGAGACAATTCATTTTTTTCCTGGTGGAAAACCAGGTAGAAATGATAATCAGGCCCTTTAGTGCTCTGCCTGAGAGGAAGGGTGGCTTACAAAGCATCACCTCTGGGCCTGTTATTGGGGTCTAGCCATGCCCAGTCATCAGCATGGAGGAAGAAGTGACTTACACTTTAAGGACAACCTGTAAGGAAGGGATGCAAAGGCAGGATACTTCCCAACTTGTATTTCTGTCTCTGACTCCCATTATTAATGAACTCATTCACTTTCATAAAAACAACTACACAAGATCTTCTAACCATATCTATAAAACTATTTAATGCTCTTTTCGAAACAAGGCAACTTACAGCCATAGTAATTGTAGTTTTACTAGACCTTTAAATGAGAAGCAGCTACTTATTAAGTTTTGATATGGTGAGCTGATTAGACAAGTTAAACATAAAGGCACAATTTATGCATAGTCTATAACCACATGTGCATGTAGTGTAGTTCTTACACTGGTGTTTGGCACTCACTGCAATAGGAAATCCTGCTAGGTACACAGTTTTATGCCACTTACAGGTTACAAGTAGTAAAGCGAAAAATGCTGGGTTTTACAGGAAAATAATATTCATAAATCTCCAGCAGTGAATTACAGTATAACTCAGAGCTGTCTTTGTTTTGCTGCTGCTATGAATTCAATTCTGTTGCCAGTGCAGAAACAATAAACACAAAGACCAAAGTGGAAACCACTCCCCTTGCATTTGGCAAGTGCTTATATCCAATTTACAGCTGGACTCTGAAAACGGCTTCTGAAACAGTGCTAATAACAAAGAACTTTCCACAGATGCTCATTTTTTTTCTCCTAGTGAACTGAAGCAGTCCATTGTGTACAAATTAAAGATTTCTTCTAATGCCCTACCTGTTTTTCCCAGTTCATCTGTCTCTGTTCTGTATCTCTTTCATTGTGAATCATATTTATTTGCCTTTTGTCTTATTAGACAGCTTGCTCAGGGCACTGTGTTTTAAAGAGCTCTCCCTTATATAGTTCTCACAAGGGAACCACTATGCTCTGTATGTCCTGAACTTAACTCTTCCTGATCTGGCAAAATTATGTTTTTGCCAGTTGATTTGGTTAGTGTTATGTGCCAAGTTCAGGCTCAGTGCTGTGCTGTGACCATGCAGCAATTTTGTTATTTTAAGTACGTAGTCTTTTACCATCACTGTCATTAGTGGAATGATCTCAGGGATCTCAAATGATTTAATCTGTTGAGATGCATCACCCACAGGTAAAATGTTCAGTACAGCCACGTTTTGTTGGATCTTAGTTCATTACAAATAGCACATGTCAAGAACCAAGTTGGCATGTTCTGTGGTGACAGTGACCTGCTGTGTGGGCATTTCCACTAACATTGGATTTAAGAGCAACTCAGAAACAGGTTCTTGACAGACCTCACACATGCAGGACATTAGGAACCTCAACAGAAGTGTGGACTGCTTGTGTGCTTAAGTGCCTTGCTGATTCAGGGCCATAGTCAGTGGAAGAGTCAGGAAACATGTAAAGAAAAAATAGTTACCAAAATTAATCATTTATTCTTCCTCTGAAATAAGAGGATTACCACAGGAAACTGGAAGGAATGTCTTCCCCGGTGCAGCATTGCACAAACAGCAATTTTCTTCTAACACAACAAGCATTGTAAAATATTCAGCTGCAGACACAGGATGTGGAGGACTAATAGTCTTATCTGGTGTGAGGAGTCTTATCTGTGATTTGTAAGTATGGGTGTGATGCTGCAACTAAAATGTTGCACCACAGAGGGACAACACCAACTAGCTTAAAGGGAGCTATTTTTAACTTGCACTGATGTAAGCAAGAAAAGAAGGAGGCCTTAATTATACTTAATCACCTGAACTAGTTGTTTCAACCTCCTCCAAATATTCAGTGGAGGTTTGGGACCTAAACAGTGAATTTAAGTCTCTTGACAACTGGTTTGCTTTTCTCTCATACCTTCGGAAGTCTCTTTGGAGGTAATTCACAAGCTCCAGATGTCCCCGGACTCAGGCTGAAAGATTTTTGCTTTAAAAGCATCAAGAAGTCTCTAGGAAGAGCAAGTGAAACATCAGGATCTCATGTGGACAATAAAGACTTTGAATATCCTTATTTAAAATATTTTGAATAATACACCAGCATAAAAAAAAAATCTTTTTGAACTGAAAGTGGGAACTGCTATCTTGAAATAATAAAAGATTTCCACAGAGTGTGAAGTTCCAGTATGCACAAGAGAAATAGCTGTGTTTCCTTTAAATATGATATTCTGGCCATTGCCTGGCATTCTGCTACTTATAGTCTTTCTCAGAAGAACAGAATGTAATAGCAAAATGTACCAGAGTGATACTTCGAAGGCGAGCACATGTATTTCTTTATTTCTTAGTTCAAACATAGTCACAATTTTATATTTTCTACTTACTAGCTTATATCTGAACACAGAAACTTAATATAAACTCCAATCACAATCTAGTGGAATACGAAATAAATATGTAAGATAAACTATTATGAATATGATAAATGCATTTCTTTGAATTACATCATTTATTCATGAGTTTTTTCTAGTTAGCTCAATAAGCTCCTTAATAACTGTGAGCTGAAGACCAGGTGAAACAAAGAGACTGGTGGAAGATCTCTTTGCATCTGTATTCAGCTCTGTGCTATTCAGACATGCAGA
The DNA here is from genome assembly GCA_013398075.1 of Notiomystis cincta. Lineage (NCBI taxonomy): Eukaryota > Metazoa > Chordata > Aves > Passeriformes > Notiomystidae > Notiomystis > Notiomystis cincta. The sequence goes on along the minus strand of VZRX01018945.1, from coordinate 446,834 downwards.
GCACTGTTGCTGAGAAGAGGCTCCACAAACATCCAACAGAAATTAAAGTTACTCATATGGGACTGGCCTGCTGGGAGCTCCAAGGCATTAAAATTCTCATTCCCTTCTACCTTGTTTATCTGAGTGTGGTTAGCCAGCATGCCACTCCTAGGGGGATGAAGGCTGGAAATAACCTACTACTACTGTGAGCTATTCTGCTAAACCTGACCTTGTAGCTCTACTTAGAAATTAGGAGTCCCAAGGACTCGACTTCTGTCACACACAGAACTGAAGATATTTGTCCTCCAAGCAACATCTTACTTTCTATTTGGTTTTCAGATTCATTTACAGTTGTCAGTACTGATCTGTAAACATGAGCATGATTTAACATGTCTGTTTGCAATATTTTTTTCTCCATTTAGTTTTGATAGCAGAGATTGACAGGTGTTCTTTTAAAATCATCATTCTAGCAGTGTATTCTGAGTCTGGTAAAGACAGAGTTTCTTACATTTTTTGTTCTTTCTGTAGGTTCACCACCAATACCCAGAACATTGTGGGACTGTCCATTCACCCAAATGTTTTATTGGATGATGAAAACACAAGTAAGGGAAATGTCCTGATAAGATCTCTGATTGACTTCCACGTGCAAATTATATCCATTGTATTAAAAGAGTCTGTGGAGTCAGAGGTTGCCACGTCAACTCATTTCATGAAGTATGTCTGCTGGTACTCTGTACAGGTACTTCTTTCTTTGATTTGAACTTCAATAAATGTGTTCACTTTGCTGTGGTCTAAGTGCAAAAAGGGTTCAGCTGTGCTGGTTAGCACCAACAAAAAATTATCAAATTATGCTGAGGAGGCCTTTGCCTTCAGTAAAACTAGTAGCTAAGGTCCATAGTTTTCCAAGGGAGGCTTGTTTGGAGGGGTTTGCTTCAGAAGGAAGATAAAGCAGGAGAATGGCAAAGCATCACTTACAAATGTGGCCTGTGAATACATATTGCATGTGTGGCTGATGTTTTAAAGATTCCCTCGTTTCTGTGCATTGGTCTTATGAAGTAATTACAGAAAGAAAAGACAGAAGTAGAGGAAAGCAATTTTCAATGCCAGCAGAGGCTTAAACACAAAACAACAGAGAAATAATGATATATTATATTGTCTCTGACCAGGTGAAGAGTTTTCTTCCATACCCTAAGGCAGAACTGTAGATACAGGAATAGTCAGTTCCCTACATCTCTAAAGATTACCCAGCACACTGGGATAATCTGATTATTAGAAAGACCTGAGCAGCCCTCTCATATAGCATAAAAGAACACTGGATCTTCTAGACCTCCTGGTGATGCTGGACTGTCCCCTTGGATTTCCTGGCATGGTCCATTTGTGGTTAGTTAAGCTTCCTTAGGGATTCAGTAATTATCCTAACCCAGAAAATCACCATTTCCAACAAACACAGTTTCAAATTTGCCCTCCCATCTTGTTTGAAATCTGTGCATGTAATTCTGCTGTGCTACTGAGTTGTCTTTCTTTTTATCCTTTAGTAATGCACCCTTTCCAAAATTAGAGCTTGCTCTGAGGAGAAGCACACCAATATTAGGTACTTTGACTCCATGCACACCTACGTGTATGTATGTGGAAAATTCAGAAACACTTTATAGCAAGTAACAAGCTATAGATAGGGGAAATATTTTTTTTATAGAAGCCAGGCTTGATAAAAGGAGTGCACATTGTCGTGCCTGAAAGTATGGTATTAATAATTAAGCCATGCAATCATTACCTCAGGATATTATTTCTTAAATATCTCTTGCAAAGGCAATACGATTACATATGAATTATATCAATTTTCTACCAACAAAAAAAATCCACAGAAATAGGAATTGAATTACACTGTCCAATTTGCTGTAAAGTTCATTGTACGTGAAGAAATTAATCAAAGCTACCACCACCCATTTTTATGGGAACATAAAATGATGTGAACTTCCATTTTTAATAAAGATGCATAGCTCTTTTATGAAGACTGACTAATAACACTGTAATGAACTGAAATGTTACTGATACATTAAGAATGAAAATTTTGAGGGATATGTTTACTGAGTGTCCTGTTTCAACCCAAGCAATATTTCCATTTGAATCTGTCTTTTGAGAAAGGAAAAATCCAAACAATAAAGTTGATGTGAACTCTGTGAAAATTCATCTCCCACATATATAAATGGCCAGCAACATTATTTTTGTTTAGCTACTTCCACCTAAATGATCCCACAGATAGATGTGGGCTGTATTCTCCAGCAATCTGAGAGTTTGAGATGTTGCCCAGACATCTCTGTGTTGCAACAAATGCCCATGAGTGGATTATTTCCAACCTAATTCAAAGGGCTACAAGACAGTGAAGGAATTTTCTTAGGCCCCAAAATCAAGAGGATTGTGAGCAGTGACATGCCTATACATTTTCTATGCAGTATAAAGGTTTTTAATCAGGGAGGCTGTCTATCCTTCCCACAGAAGAATGCTAATTAATTAAAGCAATATGATATTAATCGAATAATCAGTAAGCTAATTTATTTTGACTGTGCTCACATAGCTTTTGCTCTTAGGTTTTTGGGTTTTTTTTTTTAACAGTCTAAGAAATTACACAATTGTCTGGGATATTTGCTGAAACAGTGTTTATGCATGTAGTGGAAAGCAAGTGGGAATATCTCAATCACAGCAGAGGGTTCTCAGAGCGCTGTTTATCTGGCCTGAAAGTAAGTGCTGCTCTCCTTTCTTTTGGACAACAAAACTGAAACAGAGGCAAAATCTGGGATAAGCAAATTTTTGTGGGTTGGATTTTTTTGTTAGTTTTGTTTTGGGTTGTTTTTTTTTTCTTCTGAACAGTCATTCAGCCAGTTAACTTCGTTCACCAGGTGTTTTTTCATTTCTCACAAATGACTGTCTAAATTAGAAACTGTCAGAAGTTTTCTTAGTTGCTAGAATTCATCTGGAGGAAATCTTCAAAGCCTTTTATCACGGGTGGTCCTTTGCTTTGCCTCTTCTTAACCCTTGTTCCAGTTAACATTTTTTTCAAAAAAACAACTAAGGGCAATGTTTCGTAACTGTGAGAGGTAAAAAGTTAATGAATAATAGAATTGTTAGTAATAGATAAAGGTGGACTTCTTGATTATATTTACTAAATTAACTTAATCATTAGCATTTTATGTGATACTCAGAGACATCATATGATGAGTCAGGGAATTGACTTGTTTACTTATCTTTCTCAGATCTGTGAATCTGAACATCAATCAAATGCTAGCAATTTGTTTAGCTAGAGCAGTGATTACTCACTTTATGCACTCTTTTGGACCACTGCTGCAGAGAAATAGTATTTCAGGAGTATCATCTACTCCTTTCTTGCCCCTACCTCCAACTGCCTCATTCTAAAAATGTCCTTTCTGTGGATCCTAAGAGGGACCACATGCCTCGTCTTAAGACCACTAAACTACAGAGATGGCAACAAGAGAGAAATACAATATTCCAGCTGGATAATCATCAAGCAGTCTGATTCACTTAGTCTAATGTTCCCAGTCAGATCCTGGCAGTGAAATAAGCATGTAGGAGGTTGCAAACAGATTAGTTTTAATTAAAATAATAAAAAGATCCAAGCCATGGACCTCAGATTTGAGCTTCTTTTATTTTTTTTCATGAGAAAGGATACCTGATCAAATCTTATTCTTAACCTATCCCTCAGGTTTTTAGGCTGATTTGAATTCAAAGCCACATGGATCTGTTTGGCTGTTTCAAGAAAACTGCTTTGCAAATTGACCATTATTTTGTCAATCCATACCCACAGTTCATCTTCAGAAGTCCTCAGGTCTGGATTTGTTCTAGGGCTTAATAATGCTGTACCAGCCTGCCTCTGGGACAAAATCCATCTTGGTCCTCATTGCTACATTATTCTCATTATCACTTACTCAGTTTTAAAGGTCTGGGCTTATGTCAGTGTTCCACCAGATCAGGTCCTGGACATTTTGGGATATCCCAACCACAAAAATTTACATTTTCCCATCAGGGAGCAATAGATGCTGTAACTAATGTTGACAAAGTTTGAGGCCGGCAATAAGGAGGCAATTAATTATTGTTATTATAATTATTATAATTTTGGGGTCTCCTGAATCAGGATTAAGGCTCTGCAGGTGCTGAACAGCATTTCTGTACAGAACCTTGGTGGCAGCTGGCACCAGCTGGAATCCCATTTCCTGCTCACCAGAGCTTCAAAATATGTCATTACATGTAGAGAAAAGAGGGAGAAATGTTTTTTGTCTTCTAATTCCTCTTAAAATCTTCTATATGTGTCTACAATGCACCACTGACAAAACTATCACTGATTTAAATAAAAAACAAGCAAATAAAATCCAACAGACTAAAATCATGCCTACATGTGCATAGAAGCATTTATCAGATTCACCTATATATATTAAAAGATGTTTTTTTCTTTCTGCTGAGCTGGGAGTGAAATATTTCTAAATTCTTGTTTTGTAAACAGAAAATCCATGATTTAAATTAATGATTTATTCCTTTAAAGCCGGTGTGGAATCTATCACTGGCAAGATAAGATGCACATTGTCTTCTATCTGCATATAGCCATGTAACTGTGCAATATCTGGCAGTGAATATGAAAAAAAAAAATCAATTTTTCCTGGTTTCAAGCATATCTCCTGAGTTTGAGATATGTCTCACTTGTTTTTCAAATACCGCTACAAGTAATTTAAGCTCTGTGTTCAGAGAAACAACTTGTCTCTGTGTGGGTGCACACATCTGTATTACCTGATTGGCATTAATTTTTACCTATTTTAAACAGAAAGATTTCAGTTCTCCTCCAGCATTTTTCCCCCCAGAGGAAATGATCATTAAGATACTCCCTGATTCAAAGCTCAAGGAAGTCAATGTACACTATCAAACCATGCTGAAGTGCTGATCATACTTCACGGCCCAGATACTTGAAGGGTTTTAAGGTTCAGCTTTCTCTAAAGATTTGTGAAGACCTAAAAGTCTGGATATTACCAGTGAATTCCTCAATTCTGTATTTATAATGAATATTAAGCTTTCAGAGAACCTGCCAAGAGTCACCACCAGTTGCTGGCCTGTATCAATCATGTATCTTGTAGATTTGTATTTTCTGTGCTCCTGAAAAGCTGCAAGTAAGAAGATCACAGAACAGCTCAGGTTGGAAAGCACTTCTGGAGATCATGTATTCCAACCCCCTCTCAATCAGGGCCAGCTACTCAGGGTCATGTCCACTTGAGTTTTGAATATCTCCAAGGATGCAGATCCAACAACTTCTCTTGGCAACCTGTGCCAGTGTTTGATTGCTCTTACAGAAAAAANTGGCAACAAGAGAGAAATACAATATTCCAGCTGGATAATCATCAAGCAGTCTGATTCACTTAGTCTAATGTTCCCAGTCAGATCCTGGCAGTGAAATAAGCATGTAGGAGGTTGCAAACAGATTAGTTTTAATTAAAATAATAAAAAGATCCAAGCCATGGACCTCAGATTTGAGCTTCTTTTATTTTTTTTCATGAGAAAGGATACCTGATCAAATCTTATTCTTAACCTATCCCTCAGGTTTTTAGGCTGATTTGAATTCAAAGCCACATGGATCTGTTTGGCTGTTTCAAGAAAACTGCTTTGCAAATTGACCATTATTTTGTCAATCCATACCCACAGTTCATCTTCAGAAGTCCTCAGGTCTGGATTTGTTCTAGGGCTTAATAATGCTGTACCAGCCTGCCTCTGGGACAAAATCCATCTTGGTCCTCATTGCTACATTATTCTCATTATCACTTACTCAGTTTTAAAGGTCTGGGCTTATGTCAGTGTTCCACCAGATCAGGTCCTGGACATTTTGGGATATCCCAACCACAAAAATTTACATTTTCCCATCAGGGAGCAATAGATGCTGTAACTAATGTTGACAAAGTTTGAGGCCGGCAATAAGGAGGCAATTAATTATTGTTATTATAATTATTATAATTTTGGGGTCTCCTGAATCAGGATTAAGGCTCTGCAGGTGCTGAACAGCATTTCTGTACAGAACCTTGGTGGCAGCTGGCACCAGCTGGAATCCCATTTCCTGCTCACCAGAGCTTCAAAATATGTCATTACATGTAGAGAAAAGAGGGAGAAATGTTTTTTGTCTTCTAATTCCTCTTAAAATCTTCTATATGTGTCTACAATGCACCACTGACAAAACTATCACTGATTTAAATAAAAAACAAGCAAATAAAATCCAACAGACTAAAATCATGCCTACATGTGCATAGAAGCATTTATCAGATTCACCTATATATATTAAAAGATGTTTTTTTCTTTCTGCTGAGCTGGGAGTGAAATATTTCTAAATTCTTGTTTTGTAAACAGAAAATCCATGATTTAAATTAATGATTTATTCCTTTAAAGCCGGTGTGGAATCTATCACTGGCAAGATAAGATGCACATTGTCTTCTATCTGCATATAGCCATGTAACTGTGCAATATCTGGCAGTGAATATGAAAAAAAAAAATCAATTTTTCCTGGTTTCAAGCATATCTCCTGAGTTTGAGATATGTCTCACTTGTTTTTCAAATACCGCTACAAGTAATTTAAGCTCTGTGTTCAGAGAAACAACTTGTCTCTGTGTGGGTGCACACATCTGTATTACCTGATTGGCATTAATTTTTACCTATTTTAAACAGAAAGATTTCAGTTCTCCTCCAGCATTTTTCCCCCCAGAGGAAATGATCATTAAGATACTCCCTGATTCAAAGCTCAAGGAAGTCAATGTACACTATCAAACCATGCTGAAGTGCTGATCATACTTCACGGCCCAGATACTTGAAGGGTTTTAAGGTTCAGCTTTCTCTAAAGATTTGTGAAGACCTAAAAGTCTGGATATTACCAGTGAATTCCTCAATTCTGTATTTATAATGAATATTAAGCTTTCAGAGAACCTGCCAAGAGTCACCACCAGTTGCTGGCCTGTATCAATCATGTATCTTGTAGATTTGTATTTTCTGTGCTCCTGAAAAGCTGCAAGTAAGAAGATCACAGAACAGCTCAGGTTGGAAAGCACTTCTGGAGATCATGTATTCCAACCCCCTCTCAATCAGGGCCAGCTACTCAGGGTCATGTCCACTTGAGTTTTGAATATCTCCAAGGATGCAGATCCAACAACTTCTCTTGGCAACCTGTGCCAGTGTTTGATTGCTCTTACAGAAAAAAAAAAAAAAAAGAGATTTTTCTTATGTTTAGGTGGAATTTCCTAATAAGTGTTTCAGTTTGTCCCATTGCCTCTTGCCCCATCATTGGACACTGCTGAGAAGAGCTCAACTCTGTCTGCATTAATCCCATTACTGGACATTTACACACATTGCTAAGATTCCCCCTGAGCCTCCTCTTCTTTGGCCTGAACAGGACCACCTCTCTCAATCTCTACTCACATGCCAAATGCTTTGAGCCCGTAATTTACCTTAGTGACCCTTCACTGCACTTAAACTCCCATATGTCCATGTCTCTCTTGCACTGGGGAGGCCAGGGCTGGAAACAGCACTCCAGATGATGTCTCCTCACTCTGTGCTAAGTGGAGAGGAAGGATCATCTCCTTTACACCTGCTGGCTGAGCTCCTCTTGATGGATCCCAGAATGCTGCTGACCTTCTTTGCTGCAAGGCTGCATTGCTGGCTCGTAGTCAATTTGTTCACCAGGGTCCCCTGGCTCTGCTCTGCGAGCTGCCTTCTAGATGGTCAGTCCCCAGGGGGTACAAGTGAATGGGGTGACTTTGCTTTGCCCTTGGCTGAATTTCATGGGTTTGCCATTGGCTCATTTCTACAGCCTGCCAAGGGTAGCCCTGAGTGGCAGCACAACCATCCAGTCTGCCAGCCAGTTCTCCCAGTTATGTGCCATCTATGAATCTGCTGAACCCGCCGTCAGAGTCATCAGTGAGAGGGTTACACGGTGCTGGTCCCAGTATTAGCACTGCAGCTGGCTAGTGACTGGTGACTGACTTCAAGCTGCTGATCACATCTCTTTGAGCCCAGCACATCAGCCAGCTTTCAAATCACCTCACTGTCTCATATATTTAACCCATACATCACCAGGTCTGTGAGGATGTTAAAAAGAGACAATGTCAAAAGTCTGACTAAGATAAACCACATCCATGGCTCTCCCCTCACCCACCAAGCTTCCCATCTCATCATGGAAGGCTATCAGGTTGGTCAGACACAATTTCCCTTTGATAAATCTGTGCTGACTGCTGCTGATCACCTATCTTTCAAGTGTCTGGAAACAGTTTCCAGGATTAGCTGCTCCATCACCTTTCCAGGGATCAAGGTAAGACTTGCCTGCCTGTAGTTGCTTGGATTCTTCTTGCCCTTCTTGAAGACAGGAGTGACAGTTGCTCTCTTCCAGTGCTCAGGAACCCCCCTCAATCACCATGACCTTTCTGAGATAATTAAGAGCAGCCTCACAAAGACAAGACAACTCTTTGGTGCATCCCATAAGGGCCCACGGAGCTGTGTCTGACCAGTTTCTTTAAATGTTCCCTAAACTACACCAAGTAGTTCCTAAACTACACTAAACTTCCTTGTTCCAGACCTTCCAAGTTAAAAAAAATCTGAGGTGAAGAAGACATTGATTACCTTGGCCTTTTCAGTGTCCTTTGTTCCATGGGCCCCATCCCATTTGGCAGGAGGTCCCCATTTTCCCCAGTATTTCCCTAGCAGCTGGTAAGCCCTGTGCTTCAGCAAAGCATGGCCCAGCGTGCCAGGGCACAGCACTTATTCCAGCTACCTATGAACACTACTTATGGAAATAAACAGGACACGACAGAAGCCGGGGCTGGGCTCTGTGCTACCTTCTGCACCTCGGGATTTCAAGCAGCGTGTGCAGAAGTGCACCAGGAGCTGCAGAGGCTGACTTAGAAAGTCCAGCTGCGAATTTAAAGTGATATGAGCTCCAGCTTAATGAAACTGTATATTCTCCTCTATGACAGATACTTTACCTTTCCCTTTGTCTGCCCTGTTGCTTGCCCTAATCTCAGCTTGCTCCGATGGGATGTATCCTCAGCCAGTCAGTCATTCCCTCAGGCAGGGTGAGCTTCTGTTGCTCCATTTTTGGCAACATCCACAGCACAGATTTCTAAATGTCTTGTATTTATTTTATTGCATTTTTTTGTGCCTGTGCACAAAACCTTATGTTTGGTGAGTAAACAGTGGGTAAACATTTTTCATAGAGACTTTTTATTTTTTAATAAACAAAGTAATTTTCTCAAATAGTGCCTTTCTTACTCTGCTTCATAATATTCAGAGGAAATAGATGGTCTGTTTCAACATCAGGGAACTGGAGGGATAAGAATAGAGACAGCAGTGTGGAAGCAATGGGTCCCTCTTCTGCCCATATGGTTCAGGTTTGCATTTTGGCTGGCACGATAATGTGATTGCTGGCAGATCGAATGTTTAGTCTCCAGAGCAAATAGCAGCCAATGAGTTGGGGTGTAATGTACATGTGGAGATGTTCATAATATTCCACACAGGCTGAACCTACAGCAGGAGCGAATTCAGCTGCAGTGAAAACAGAGATGCTGCATGAATCCTTCTGTCAGCACAGCAATGGCATTTCCAGGCTTTTGCGTTTGGGAAGAGGAGGAATGTGCCTCTAGGGATGGACAATGCCACCAGTCTTGGATTCTCTTGTGGCAGGAATTTCTGACTTGCCACATAGAAGGTGATGTATTCTGATGAGCCTGAAAGTTACATTTCATCACTGCTTTATCACCCGATGAATCATTACGGCAGATGAATGTTAATTGTAGCTAAACAAATGGGCATGTCCTCTCTACCCCCAGACAGCTGCTACTGCTGTAAGACATTAGGCAGAGGGTGCAAAGTGCTTCTGGATGGAAGGGAAGTGCTACCCGTGCCTCTGGAGCTACATATCTGCAGTGTAATGAAATGCCAGGTGTGGAAGAGTGTTTGGATAGGAGCAATTTCCATTTGCTCTGTGGTTTGCACTGCTCTGGGGACATGCACAGTGCAAAGTTTCCTTAAGTGGTTGTTTGCTCACAGGCAGGAATGCCTGCATGGGAACAGAGTTGGCTTAGTCATAGACCATTACACTGGTGTCCATGGGGCTGAGAGGGTACCTGGCACTGCTGGATAAGTGCCACTGGAATGGTGTGAGAGGCTGCTGAACCTGGGCACCAGGCAGAGTAATGCTGGCAACCGTCCTTAGTTAAGGGTTCTTTGTCTCTGGAAGACAAACTGATAGGGCAGTTTGGGGTGTTTTCTTCTGGCAGTTGCCCCTCTTGGCTGGCCTAGTGACAAATATTCTGCAGCAAAGCCACTGAGGCCTGGGTTTTCCAGCAATGACTTGAATGACTTGAATTCTCCTTCTGCTGTTATAGGAACCAAAGCAAAGCATATTGGGGTGCCCCATTTCACCCACTTCCAGTTTCTCCTCAACAAGAGATACCTAATAGGCAGTAACTTACAAAAATGACATTTCTGTGCCATTGCTGATCCTCTGTCTGTTTTGAGGAATGCAGTTGCATGTCAAGAGAGGGAGATAATCAAATAACCAGATGGGGAGCTAAGATCTCAGACCTGTTCTTCCTGCAGGACATTTTAATATTTGTGAAATTGCATAGCTGTAACAGAAGGAGACAAGTCAGAAAAGAAAAGAAAGTGCTAAAAGCTAGGGGCAGTTATGGGTAAAATTTAGCCACCTGAAAGTTTGATACAAGTATTTTGGTGTGTGAGAGTGAGCATCTGTAGCTGGCTTTAAAATAGAAAATCTAAGCACTGGTTCAGTAGGGTTGAAAGAGAGCTCTGCCCCTGACAGAGGCACCTTGCCACCACTGTAATTCCATGGCAGCATACACGTAACACACGGTGTGCCATTCTCAGCATGTGAGGCTATCTCCACAGGATTCCCCACCTGGAACTATTTCCTGGAGGCTCTGGTTGTGCCATGGGGAGCCTTTCACTGCCTTGGAGGCTTCCTTCCCCCGGCTTGGCTTGTCTGGCAGGTATCTCCTCGGCTCAGCTGCTGATGGCAAGTGAGAGGAGGGGAGCGAGGAGATCCTCACAGACAGTTCAAACGCAGACTAAGAGGCATGTGTTGAAATGTCGTCAAAGTAGCAGGAATTCATTTTATTGAGGAATACATATAATAAAGATAGAACAAAGGGACTGAAATGGTGAACAGATGGGCGGGTGTTCTTCGGTGGCTCAGGAGCTGTGTGAACATGCTGGTTTATGCCCTCCCCCTCTTTCTGCCTTTTTTTTTCCCCTTGGTTTGGTTTGCTTTAGTTTTGATGCATCAGGGTAGGATGTGAGATGATATGCCAGTATATGTCAGAAACTTGGGGAAAATAAACCCCCTTTTTCTAACATCAAACTACTGCTATCAATAGGAACAGCAACTGTTCAAAATTTGTTTCAGAGCTGCCAAGAAGTGAACATTCATGGGAGAGAGAGAAAGAGAGAGAGAAAAGGGAAAAAAATATTTTTTCCTGCTGTTTGCAAGGTGGACACAAATGCAAGCGGTAGGAGGCTGACAACTTGACACATGTCTAATAAATCTAAAGCATGGAAAAAAAGTCAACAATTCACTGTACAAGAAAGCATTACTGGGATAAAAAAGTACAATCCAACAAACCTCTCACTTAAAAATATGTTTATTCCCAAATCGGTGAGGAACGTATATATTAGAGCCTCAATTTTTCTTCTCCTCCCCTCTGGATGTTCTTTTCTCTGAATTTCTTTTTTTTTAAACCAGGGGCACATTAAGTCCTGTGCTGTGGAAGCTGAGGTTTGCTGCATTATAAATGAACAAGGTGCAAAAGCCGAGTCCAGCGAGCAGATGTTGGGAGCTCAGCGTGCTGGTGACAAAGGGCTAGAGTGCAAGAAGCTTCCATCGCACGTCTGTTCTTCAGCACAGAGCAGGCAAGGTTTTAATTTGACAAGTTGGTTGGATGCAGGGAATTCACAGATCTCGGTGAAAGCCAAACAGATTTGGCCACCTACTGCATGGCCACATTCAGCTGAAAGGGTAGCAGTTGTGGAAATGTCTCCTGCTCCAGCCGCCAGACACCACGCACACCACAGGGAGCCTCGAGGAGGCTTGTTTACCACAGGCGGCAAATTCCTTTAAAAGGGAAGAACGGGGGAAAAAAGAAGTGGGAGAGAAAAAAAAAAATCATGCTTTTGTTATCAAAATAATTAAGCATTTTTACTTCAGGTTGGTGGTTGTTTATTTTTTAAAGCTCTTCATCCTCTTATTTTTTAATAGTTGGTATGTTATGAAATGCAAGAATGAAAATGAATGCCAAAACTAATGGAAATTTTCCTACAAGCCTCATGTAAACAGAAACATCAGCATTAAAGTTATGAATCTTAATTTGTGCCACTGAGCTAAAATTTGTATCTTACTGCATTAAAGGAATATAGACATACAGTACTGCGTAGTGTCTATGTGCAATAGAGAAAACTGACATGGTCTCTCCAATTTATGGGGAAATTGACATAATTTTGCAAAAAAAAAAAAAGGAAAAAAGAAAAACCACTTGTGAACTGGATTTTGCATAATGGGATTAATTTGGTTGACTGTCACATCAACTGTGCTGCAGAATGCAAGTTAATCACAACATCGGTCTGATTTAAAAGAAGAACGAAAGAAAAGGAAAGGGAAAAAAGAAAAAAAGAGAAAGGTATTTTCTTCCTCTCTCCAATTATTGTTTCATTGTAAGATGCCCTTTTTCCTTTCTTTCTTTTTTGTGGTAGATCTGGCAAACAAGGCTCGTGTACACTTGCAATGGCCACCTCAATAATCTTTTCTTCCCTCCCCCATGTACTCTTCACAGCAAAGAGGGGAAAAAAAGTCAATGGCTTTTACAATCCATGCAAAACTTCTTCCATTGGCATGGCACAACTGCATGTGTTTGATCAACACTTAGGCTGATCAACAGAGCCAAAACAACTTTAAATATTTTGTCATACAGACCTCACTTATTGCCTTTTCTTCCACTTACCACCCTCCCTGCAAAAGCCACATTCAGCATTGGGCTCTCCACTCAACCAGCCCCATCAAACCCTTTTCCCACTTCCATCCCTGCTTGTGGCAGTAGCAGCTCCATTCCCCTGGCAGCTCTGCTTAAGTTCAGAGAGAAAAGCAAGCATACATTGGTTATTTTGTGGCTAATTTCTGTCTGTCTTTACAGAGGTATGGGATGAAGGAATTAAATCAACCTTCTTACAGGCTCTCACATTGTATTCTTGGCAAAGGTACTGAAAACAGACAGCACATGTACATGACACATCACTTAAGTCCTCTGGTTTCTATGGTTGCAGTAGATTTTGCTTTCAGGGGGCATCCTAGGAAGGAGATAATGCCGTGCAGCGCTATGGGCACGGTGTGGTTGAAGAATTAGCTCTGGGAATTGATCGGACCGTGATAGCAGTGACAGAGAACAAGGAATCGGGGCTGCTGGGATGTCAGAGCAACTTGTGCTTCCAGGGGACGGTGTCGTGTCAGCGATTCCTGAAGGCCCTCGCGCCACACTGCAGCCGGTGACTGCTCCTTCATCCCTGCCTCCCTCACAAGCAGCACGCTCTTCTCTGCAGCGCAGCGCGCTGACTAGGTTAAACAATTACACTACACTAATTGGCCTGTGTCGGTCCTGATGAGAAAGTAAACAAATACTGCAGAGAAAAGCTGAGACAAATTGTATCTAATTAAATTGATGAAAAAAAAAAGTGACAATATTTTTCCCGAGGAAAAAAAAAAAAGCAACTTGTAACATGACAAATATCACATGCTTGCAGCCACGTACCACACCTGCTGGATTTCACACCTTTGCTTGGATGTGGCTGTGCCAAGCAGGGGAGAACAGAAGTGCCTTGTGGTCTCCATTAGTGCCCAAACTGCTGGGATGCCTCAGAGGTCAGATGTTGCTCTTTGCATGCAGGGAGAAGGTTGGCAGGCACCATTTAGCCATTCCACCGACCCTGCTTGTGTGCATGCCTGCATGTGTGTGTGTGTGTGTTCTGACCAGGGTGGGCTGACAGCAATACCTCAGTCCATGAAAAGAATTCCCCCTTCCCTCTTTGCTCCAAGGCTAGTTTTTCCATTCCTGGGGCATGAGCCTCCCAGTGGCTTCTTATCATCCACCAAATTCCCTTTCTTGTGACAGCCACCATGTAGGCTGATCCTGGAGGTAGAAACCCCTGGCCAGAGAGCTGAAATCATAAGGCGCCACATCTTATATGAGAGAGCAATGCTCTCTCTCTCTGAAAGTAGCATTCCCTTCAGTTCTTCTGTGAATCACAGCAACCTTTGGTACATTACTCTGGCATGAAAGTCTAGGAAGGCACAGGTGAGTAGGTGGGAACATTCTAGCTATGGATAAAAATTTTCTTTTCATTGATCAAAAGAGAAAAAGTCAGGATAAACACCACACAGTGTAAGGCTCTGCTGCCTCCTCTCTTGCTGTCCTCTATTCGAATGGCCTCAGTTACACATAAAGTTACTAGTCCCATATGCATGTCAAGTCAGGGCAGAAACAGGAGACAAGAGCATCCATACACTCCTATTAAAATCAAGCCAGAAAAATTTTTAAATCATTTTGCTTTGGTGAGTTGGTGAATATGAGGACACATCCTTGTTTGACCTGGGAAAGGATTATTTAAGCTTGATTACTTGGTAGGATGTTAATAAATAGGTAACCTCTGTTTGGGGGTCATGAACACACAACATGAAAACCAGAAAGCTGGGGCCACTAAAATCTCATTTCTCAGACTATCAGGGAAAGCAGTGAACAGGCACTGAGTGCAAGATCCAGCCAGCCACAGAAGCAGCTGCAATAGTGGTAGCTATGTATGTAGTATACAGCTGAGCATTTCCATCCTAATCCTCTATTTCGAGTAGCTCAGAGCTTTCCAGATGCTTTAGTTATCAGGATAAAATGTTCCAGGCCTGGTCTCTGGCAAAATGAATATTTTTAATAGTTCAAGATAAAAGTGGTTCCGTTATTCTTGAGTGGGAGAGAAGTCCAAGGATCAAGGAAACAGATTTTTTTGTGTGTGTGTGTGTGATTTTTTTCCCTAATAGTTCATCTGCTAAGATCTCTGAGAGACCAGATTTGAAGACTGGCATGAAGCAGCCCTTGCTGAGAGGGCCGCTAGAGATTAGAACACATTGCAGCTATTGACCAGTGTGTTACAGGGAAATTTCTCTGTGATCCAAAAAGGGTTATGAGTCCTTGGAAATTATCCAGCGGACTTATGCAATTTAGGAAAGCTGATCCTCCCACTCTCCCCTCACACACACACACACACACACACAGAGTTTCTTCTAGTAATATTGGGAGCAAACATGTTCCTTGTTCGTGACTAATTTAGCTATACAGAGATCCCAACAGAAATTAGCAAAATGAACCAGATGACCTCTTGAGATCCCCTTTAGCCTAATTTTCCTATTGTCTAGTCTAAATGCACGTCTGATTCATACCCTAAGTCCCATATAAACTTTGCATGACTTGTGTAAACTTTTTTGAAGTCCACTGATGAGCCATGGCCCATAATAGTATTACAGAATTATGTTTGATGTTTTCCCCCGTGGTCCTTCAGGTTGGTGCATGCTGAGCAGCCCACACTACGTGACACGTGTATGTTTTGTGTGTTGAAACTGCAGTAAATTCAGGGTGTGGTGTAACCCAGTAATACTTACACAGCTTGTAGAAGACAGGAGGGAAACGCTGTGCCCTTGATGGCTGTGAATTGCCCTCTACATAAGGGACATGTTCGTGCTGCCATTCTTTGATTCTGTTGTGCAAGGCAGACAAAGGAACTGGGAGAAGTGCTGCACCTCTTCCAGGCAGAAGGTGCATTCTGCATGAAAAACTGGGCAGCAGTGAAGATGATCTGGTTACCCATGGTGCAGACAGAAGCAAGCTAAAATAAAGCCACTGCCCCGGCTCTGTTGCCCCTACAGGAGCTACATTGCCTCTGTGAACAACTAATAGATCAATCAAAGTTGAAACACACATGGTCTTAAGGGTGCAGTTGTGAGGGTTTCACACTAGTTCAACCTCATACTTAGGTTCATACTGAACCTTCTCCAGCTGAAATCATAGGAGTTTTGCCCTAAATTCAACAGTAGCCTTAGCAATCCAGGTCAACTGAAAATATACCATAATGGTAACATACACATCATAACAGAATAATCAGGGGAAAAAAATTTAAATAGTGGAGAATATGATACTTGCATGTCCATTTTAAAGGTGAGTAGCTGCATCACAGAGAGATGAGAGCCTAAATTCCCAGAGGCAGGCAGGCAGGTGACTGAGGAGTGAGCACTTGCCCAAACTGGACAGGAAGTCAATAATAGGGCTTAACTTTGATCTCCTGACTTGCAATCATCTTATGATGCAACCATAAAATCAAGCCTTTCCCCAGGGCTTCTCAGAAGAGGTGAGTAATTTCTGCCCCTAGTGCAGTTCACCTGGCTGGATATCGGAGAGCATGAGCACCTGCAGCATCCCTCAGCCCATGGGATGGGGCAAGGAGGGCACCATGGGAGCTCTGCATCCCAGATTCACTTTGTGGGAAGGTTGGACGACTTCTGTGTGCATAACTGACTGACTTGTTGCTAGGGAACAGTTGGGAGGCATGCTTTTGATCTCCCATATGCTTACTACTAATAAATAAACAAATAACAATAATTACAACAAACCCCAAGCCTGTTGTATCTCCAAGATTAATTAATGATGAAATACAGCTGAAATTCTGTAAAAGAAGGCAGCAAGGTGGGTTAGATTTCATATTTTCCTGCTGTGTATGGAAATGACGGCTGAAATTAACATTTTTTTTTCCTCCTTAAAATTTACCTTAGCTGGATCAGGTTAGTGGGAGGAGTGGGGGAGTATTCCCTTCACAGACAGAGGATGAGCAGGCAGACAGTAAATCTCCCCATGCCAGTTTTACTCGCATCCAGTTTTTCCTGCCTAGTACAGTTAAGTTTTTTAGATACTTTACTTGCATTTCTAATTCAGTTATTCTTCTGAAATTTATTCAAAGGATTTATGCTTATGAAATTATAATATAATGCTGCCTATATGCCAATGAGCTGCAGGCAAAGAAAATAATTTTCTTCAATTTACAGTTATGAGGCTGGGAGAAAATGATGCCTTCTTATCACCTCTTTTTCTTTGTATGCCTCGGTATTTTTTTAAGTCTTCAGAAGGCAGGAGCTGATGATGAATTCTTAAGCAGATCACACTGATAATTGTATTTCAGAACTGTCAACTCTGTGAAGACTGTCCACGGAGGTGTCTCAGTTCACTTGAGCTATTTGTGTCACTGCTTCTCCAGGAACTCAGCCCTCAATAAAACCCAAATCACTGGGGATATTGTTAAGTCTTCTGAAAGGATTATTAGATCGAAGGAAAATTTATGGATGACACTTTGTAACAATTAATCAGGAACTGTTGATGAAGTTAAGTTGGTTCTTTATTCTTGAAGAAAAAAAAAAAAAAAAAGCAGCCCCTGTACAAATTGTCAAATGGCCTATTTTGTCACTTGGTTTGATTAATGGACTATTTGGAGTCCCCAAAAAGTCCTAGTACAAATAAAAAAGAATCATAAATATTGAATAAGCTCACAGCATGGTTAACCTTGACTATGTTTTGGAACATACTTGGAGAAAACTTTGCAATTCAGAAAATAAATTGCTAAGGGGATTAAAAAAAAATAAAAAAAATGGAGATTTTAGAAAATGTCACCTACCCAACCTTGTCATCCTGATTAGCCTGTCATGATAAATTAGCTTTAGTTAGCTTTGCAATCAGGTCAGAAACTGCTGGTACGGTACCACATTTTGCAAGTGGGGCTACACCTGGTCCACAAGAGGGGCACAGAATGGCAAGGAAAATACTCCTGCTCTTGGTGCTTTGTATGTCAGACAGTGCTGGGACTGCTAACAGGCTATTATCCTTTTGTACTGTAATTTATGGAAATGGAGCCCAAGGAGTGCTGAGAGCATGGGAGTCATGGTGCCATAAGGTTGTTTCTGAAAGGTTGGCCGAAAGATGTCCGGTGATCTGTGTATATGCAAATGACCAGACCAAAGCTTCAGCTGCAGAGAACACACACACACACACACACACACANCATAAGGTTGTTTCTGAAAGGTTGGCCGAAAGATGTCCGGTGATCTGTGTATATGCAAATGACCAGACCAAAGCTTCAGCTGCAGAGAACACACACACACACACACACACACACACACACACACTCACACTCACACCGTCATGCGTATTCAGGACACGCATTTTCCATCTTTTCCTCCTGCT
This sequence comes from Notiomystis cincta, assembly GCA_013398075.1. NCBI lineage: Eukaryota > Metazoa > Chordata > Aves > Passeriformes > Notiomystidae > Notiomystis > Notiomystis cincta. The sequence goes on along the minus strand of VZRX01018945.1, from coordinate 428,502 downwards.
CTTCTGTCTCTCTATTTGCAACTCGGGCGCCCTCCTCCCCCCAGAGCTCCCCCCCATTGCTTGATGCAGCTGTTTAGTCCTGACAGGTCTGACCAGTCATTTTTGCTAACCTCTGATAGCATCTAGGTCATCGTGATCCCGAACTGGCTTGCTTTTGTTCTCGGGTAACAAGAAATACAATGCTATTAGTTTAGGCTGGGATTCCACAAAGCTCTTAAACTCCACAGTGCTTCACTCAAGGAATGCAAGCAATTCCACTCTTCTCCTTCAGCAGTGCACTGAGGTGCCTGCTCAAAATTAGGCACATATGAGACATGCTTGAGCTGAATCAGGTCCTCACTGAGGAGAATAGTGCCACTTTACATTTTGGTTACTTGGCCCCATTTTCCCAGCATATGTCATATGCCAGCTCACCACTCCATCTCCGATGGCATACATGCAATAATGTACTTGAAAGCAAGGCTCAGGAAGTGGGAGAGATTGAGAAATCTGTGCAACTATTTCTAATAGCTGTACAATAATAATTGCTCATTATATTTTGATAAATCTCTGAAAGTAACACAGGAATTCAAACAGGGAATTGTCTCACCACTTTCCATTTGGAATTATAAATATTACTTTACAATTCATTTTTATCCCCACAGCTCTCTATGATCACAGGTAGCCCTCTGCCTCCCACTGAAGAACAGCACTTCAGGAACAGTGAGGGCTGGGCTAGAGGTGGCACATGGTGCATTGGGAACTGTCTGGGAAAACAAGGTGCTGGCTCCAATTGCTCCCTGCTGCCTTCTGTATCCATTTGGTCAGTGGTGGCCAAAGGGAAATGATTTTCTCAGAAAAGTCTGCCTCAAGAAAGTAGGGACAGGGTTTGGTCCATTTTCATACTTGTACTTCAAACTGATCATGCAGCTTGTGGGAAACAGCAGCAAAGAACAAATTTTTCAAAGGCTATGAGTATTTCTCCAGGATATGCAAGTGAAAGTCTTCTATAAAGTACTTTCATAATTACACAGTACTATGGCCTGTGGTTAAAAAAATCCCATGGACATTACCAGCCTGAACTGGGCTGGGGTGAGGCAGGAGTTTTGTGGGGGAGGTGACAGAGAGTTTCTACTGAGGAGGGTGCAGGTTGGCCAGCAGGCAGGACTTCCCCCCAGTGCTCTGCTCGGCCCACTCCACCTCCCTGGGGTAAACACCCTGCTGAAGACACCTTCTGGCAGTTTTCTCAACAAGTTGCAAAGCCAAGGTCCTGGCAGAGATTGTTAAGGATAGAAGGGAGGGTGTCAACAATAAAGCCAGGTTCTTCTCAGTGGTGTCAAGCAATAGGATGAAAGGCAATGGGCAGAATCACAGAACCACAACGTTGTTAGGGTTGGAAGGGAACTCTGGAGATCATCTAGACCAACCTCTCTGCCAAGGCAGAGTCACCTAGAGCAGGTTACACAGAAATGTGCACAGGTGGGTTTTGAATATCTCCAGAGAAGGAGACTCCATGATTGCCCCAGGCAGCCTGATTCAGTGCTCTGCCATCCTCAATGTAAAGAAGTTTTTTCTCATGCTGAGGTGAAACTCCTTGTGCCTTAGTTTGTGGCCATTGCTTCTCATCTTGTTGATGGCACCACTGAAAACAGTCTGGCCCCATGCTCTCAGCACCCACCTTGGAGATATTTACATGCACTAATGAGATCCCCTCTTCAGTCTTTTCAACTGACTAAAGAGCCAGAGCTCCCGCAATCTCTCCTCATAAAAGAGGTGCTCCAGACCCTAAATCATCTTTGTGGCCCTCCTCTGGACCCTCTCTAGTTGCTCCTTGTCTTTCCTCTCTTGAGGATCCCAGAACTGGACACAGCCCTCCAGATGTGGCCCCACTAAGGCCCAGTGGAGGGTGAGGATCACCTTCCTTGATCTGCCAGCCACATTCTTTGCAATGCATTCCAGGATTCCACACAAGGAATCCCTGGACACAAGGACACATTGCCAGCTCATGCCAACTTGCCACCCACCAGGACTCCCAGGTCCTTTTTTATATGCAGGTGACCATGTACCAGAATAGGTTGCCCAGAGAGGGTGTGGAATCTCCCTCACTGGAGATATTCAAGAACCATGTGGACTCGATCCTGTGCAATGTGGTCTAGGGGATCCTCCTCGAGCAGAAAGGTTGGATCAGAGCAGGAGGTTGGACCCACTGTGGTCCCTTCCAACCTTACCAATTCTGTGATTCTGATTTTCACAGGAGTTGGGTGGTAATTCTGGTTAAATTCCAGTCCTGGCAATTACACGCCACCTTAAGGAATTCCTGCTGCTGATTCACCTGTGAAAGCCACAGTGGTCCCAGGCAGAGCTATCCAGGGTTGTCACAAAGGCTGCATAGCTGGCTTTGGGGTGGGGCTCTTTCAGGGCTTCTTGCTGATGTGTTTTATGTGGGATTTAGACATTTACTAGGTCAGGGAGACTGAGTGAAACTGTTTAGTTCAGTTGTTGGCATGGCCACAGGAGAGAGAAGAAACTTGTGCTCCATTTCCTGAGTCAGCTGAGTCTCTGGAGCATGTCTAGGACCCAGAGCCTTCTCTGGATGGTGAATAATACCTTGCGTCAAATGTAGGTACTTAGAGTGTTTGGACCATGATCTGTTTGCTCCTGTAGGTGTCCAGATGGAAATCTTTGAGGCAGCAGCAACAGGATGGGAAACTGTGAATCAAATTCTGTGCTAACAGGACTCTCAGGCTGCAGAGCAGTGCCTCTACTTTTTGCACAAGATATCCTAGAAAATAAGGTAATGCACAAGAAGGCACTGCAGCTAGTGAGCAAGAAAGAGGCTTTCAGGTGTAGCACTTATGATGGCCAGTCAAGAACAGGGTGTCTGAGTTCTCCTGCTACATTTAATTTATGGTAAGCAGAACAGTTTCAAAAAGGGGTATCCCTATTCAAAAGAAGTCTCTATATTTTTGAGGTTAGGACACTCCTAAAAAATGTGTTTTTGAATCACCTTGGAAGACATGAATTTAAGTCTTGCATCTCAGGTAGGTGCTCGGAACACTTCTTTTTCAGGGATACCAGACTGAGTCCTCCCAGGGAGGGTACAAGGAACCTTGCACACAAATGTCAGCATGGCTTAAAGGTAGACCAGGCATGTAACACTACTGCAGTACCTGAGGGTAGATGTGTGTCCTGCACAAAAGGACACATACATGGAGAACTTGTTGCCTGGAGAACCTTACCACTGCTGGAAGAGATGCAGACCTGGTGCATCCTTGATACTTTGCTGGCGAGCAGAAGTTTGGAGATGTCAGAATTGGTGATTTTTCATTACCTATCCATGGCATGCTTGAGTAGATACTGCTAGGAGTCTTTTAATGTGTAAACTCATAGGAAGAGTTTCCTTTGCAGCTCCTTTGGAGCAGATCAAAATGCTTTGCCTTCTAAAATAAACTGTTCCCAATGTCTTTTGTAAAGCTGGCAAAAGAACAAAATCAACCCCAGTCCACATTTTCTTCTAACTTTCCCAAACAGACATTAAAATAAAACGCCCTTTACTAAACATTAGGTAGGATTTTTCCTTTGATGACTCTCTGCTCCCAAAAGACAGCTCAAATCCAGGAAACATGAGGAAAGATTCAGCCACTTGAAGGATGCAGATTTCATTGTTATTGTTTGCCAGTGAAAGAACAACAATGCATAAGAAAACATGTATACTAAATAACACTAATTGCATTATAAAGAGCACCAGGCATCCTAAAAAAACTTGTTGCCTAAATGTGTCTGTAACAATTTATCAGCAAGTGATCTTCATGCAAAAGAGCCAAAGCAATTAGCTGGGGGCTGGCTGAGCTCTGCAGTCCTTTTACATGCTGTGTAGTAAAACAGACCACCACCACCCAAAAAAAAAAATCCTGTATATGTCAAAATGCTAGGTCAGTGGTTCAGCTGTTTCACTAGGGTCTTTTTCTGTGTTAATTTGCCATATTTTAGAAAACGTTACACAGTATTCATTTTTTTACCTTCAGTTCTTTCACTGCCCCTGCTATGGTTTGGCTACATGTGTCTAAGAGTAAAAACTCTGCAGAATAATTTGCATTAGCTAGAACTGAATAAACAAATAGGTTTCACCTGAAAGTGGACAGACTTACTCTCCAGGTAAGGGTCGATTTTTTTTTATTTTTATTTTTAAGCTTCTTTGACCAACAGGTAAGTAAAAATCTAACTATGATAACGAAATAACATTGACTTACCCTGCCTGTTTTCTTTTTGTTTTTGTGGTTTTAAGTTAGTGCTTTCATTTAATGTAACCCTTACACCACCATATGATTTTGAAGATATCAAAAGAAGAGTAAATTGCAGGTATATGGTATTTTGCTTGTTAAGAGGTGTTGTAATTTTATACACTGTGGACCAAGCCACTCTGAGCTTTGGATAACTGCAGATTGGGAGTATTGTGAAGATGTGGCTACAGATTCGCTTATACTTTTCTCCAAGAAAATGTATGTAAGTTATAGTGGCTGCTTTGTGTTTTTATAGGCTGGAACTGTGTTATTCATGGGATGTGGAGTATAACGTTGATTTTTTGTTTCGACTCTTCAATTCTTCTGTAAATGCAGAGAGAGGAGAAAGCAATTTGGCTCTTGCTCTTCACAGATGGGAAGATATGGTCTTTGATCTTAATGCTAGAACTAGTAATCAAATGTTGGTTTCCTGGCTTTTAATGTGTGAATGAGTTGAAAGATGCTCTTGACTAGGCTAACAAGCCATGTGTAGTGGGTGAATGATGCTTTGTGTAGCTCATTCTTGACACATTTATGATATAAAACAAATGTATGGAGGTCTTTTGATCCATCAGCTAAGGCTGCCTGTGTTTACAGAGACAAGGCAGGAGTATTTGGAGGTCTTGAAAAGTATCCACGTGCACTGTTGCCTCCCTGCCTTTACACAGTTTTTGTTTATCTTTCTGTTTGTTAGCTACAGCGCTTTCTGCTGGAAAAATGTTAATATTCACTTCATGTGAGCTTGACTATTACACCTCCCCTGAGTGGAAATAGCACGGTGAAATCTTTTTAGACCTATGGTGTCAATGTTTGGGCTTGGGAAAGGACAGGGCAGCTCTTATGGCCATGCAGCTGCACAAAACCTGCTTCTTTCCTGTTATCAATAAATGGCACTGAGTGCTCAAGGAATTCAGCAGCTGTATTTTGCTTGGAATTATATGTGAAGGCAGATACTCCTTCTTGTCATTTTATTTATCATTAACAGCCATTTTAATTTCTTCCCAGCGGCAATTACCCTGATATCACCACATCTAAATCAGAAATGACACTGTAGTGGTTATATTATGTTGACTGGGCATCACCTAATTTTTAAGTGGCATTCTTGCCCCATCATTGTGATTATATCCCTTTCTAATAAGTAATATAAGAAAAGATCTACATAATGGGAAAACATACATATTAATATATTCCATGACAAACATGTTAACTTTACATATTAATCATGGTAAATAGAAGTCATGTTTTACATTTTTCCTCTTCAGTACACTGTTCTCTTGACAGCTTGCCTTCCCTCTGGTTCTATTCTTTCCAGTCCTGGTGTACATTCCACTGCCTCTGGTCACCCTGTTAGTTGCAGAAGGAGAAGGCAGGTCACATCCGTCTGGTAAAAAGGAAAAAAAAAGGAAAAACAATGTTACTGGATAATGTAATATTGCTGCTCTCCTCACTGCATTCAGGTCTGCATGAAGGGACTCGAATATGTGCAATAAACATATGTGTGTGATAATGAGATTGTTGGTGGAAAGTCATCTTGAAAAGACAAGGAGCAATTAAGCTTGCTTACTTATACAAGTTAGAATGACAAGATGCCAGTGCTGGTCCCGCTCATCCATATAATAGGGTTCTCCTTCCCTGCTTAGCTGTATTGGGAGAAGCATTTCCTGTCAAACCTCTGCCATGACTGCACCATAAAGCAATCTGCCTTCCTTCCTTTCATACACCATTCACTCTCACACTCGCATCATTGTCCTGATTTCAACTGAGTGCCTGCTAGCAAGCACCTGTATTAGAATAATTTAAGAATTCAATGCAAAGCCTTCATATAACTGAGTATTTATTTGTATTGGTGTACTCTCTTGTCCAATTTTAATTGAATACTTAAAGATGTCAGTGGGGAGATGTGCAGGTTGCTCACAAATGCTTAATAATGCAATGTGTGGAGTCAACAAATAATGCACCTTTCTTTTGCTATCTTGAAGATTTAGATAGGATATCTTGGATGCTATTGACAAGGAGAGAAGTGTGGAACAATAGGAACATATGATAGTGTTAGATAACAATAGCTATCCTTATGCATCTTGAACTGAATGATGAAGCCATCAATTAGAGAAATAGCCCTCTGAGTATATATCATTGACAAGATGAATACCAGTACATTGCATTTCTGGATGGAGATCTCAGTGATCTGTAATTCAGAAAGGCAGTGAATAGTATATACAGACAAACTAATTCTATTACTTTGAAAATCAGAAATCTTTTGCCCATGTTTCTTCGGTTTTGTGGTTTAGGTTTTTTAGCAACAAAACTTTCAGATACTGAAGGTATTTGTACTTTATATTAATAACTTACACAGTGAATTCTCAGTTAGTACTAAGATGCCATTCTTTTCACAGTAGGTATATTTAGTGGACACTTTCAGAGCTTAAAGAAGCTTGAGGAGCATTTCTTTCTGGTTGCTGTCTGGTCTCTTAATAAATTCCTCCATACAGGCATGGGGATGCATTCGCACCCTATGAACTCTGTTAAGAGTCTCTCTCCACAACAAGGAGCAGACCTGGCATACACTCTTATGCCATAACCTCTATTTTCAACCTAAATTCTCTTGTGTTCTCTTTGGAATGTCTGATACTTTCTATTATCTCTGCACCTCCCAGCTTTAGGTGGTTTTTTGTTTGGTTTGGTTTGTTATGTTTTGTTGTTGTTTTTTTTTTTTTTTAAATAATCATTAGTATTGTTTATAACAGAAAAGCAACAGAAAGAGTCAAAGAGATGGAATTTGCATTATAATAAGTAAGGAATTCCCAGCTCTTACAGTTTCCAGTTATCAGTTTCATTTATTTTACTTACATTTCAAAGTGAGTAAATATTCCATGGTCAGGGCCAAAATTTATTCTTGTATCTTTACATAGGTACCAAAATGTACAGCAGCAGCATTAGACGATGAAAATGACTCTGTAGGAGAATAAAGAAAAAATATGAGGAAAGATTGTAATTAACTGAGTGCTTGACTAACTATAAAATACAATTAAAGGAATGAAAATAAGCATTCATGACCATTATCTGTATTATTATTATTTTTGGTTGAGGCTTTTTTTTTTAACATGGACTCCTTTGTGTGAAATCAGCTTTATGATCTAAATGTTTAGGTCCTCTTCGTGTTTGTTTGCTTGTATGCAGAAAGTCATTATATTAAAAAATGGATCCTACAAGGCATGCCAGTGATTGTTGCAGTGAAGAATTTCTAGAGCCTTAGGGGATAAAAAACAGTCACTGCCTTTCCCAGAAGCATCTGAAAGAGCTAATGAAGTTTGGTGGATCTCAAATGTATTGACAATATGTGGCCTGATGAGGGTAAGAAAAAGCTCAGGTCTTTCAGGAAAACAGCAGGTAAAAGAAATTTCTGTAGCTTTCCCCCTTCTAAATCTAATCAGATGAAACCACCTACAGGCCAATAAGCTTCTTGAGTGCACTTTGCCCTGGAAATAGTGTTGTATTATCACCCAAAACATAAATAATGCAATAAAAGAAAATGGTTGAGGTCTTCTTAATGAGCTATTGTTGAGGCACCCTTCACTCTTATCCCTTTTCGTAGCCTGATGCAAAGAGCAGCATCCAGTGGTTGAGAGCATATTTTGAGTGCTGCTAGGAAAGTACAAATGAGAAAACAGGTTTAATTATACTGCTTACTGCATCTAGAGGTCCATGTGGTTTGACCGGCTGTGTTAGGACACCCTGTAATTTGGAGGAATTCTCTGTGCACTGGCACCATAAATGTACTGCTATCAAAGGATGGTTAATAATCTAAAGTTGGCTGTTAACATTGCTGGAGCTGGTGTCTATAATTTCAGTGAGTGACCCGAATGACTCTGCAATGAAAGACTGAAATGTCACTCTCCTCCTTCACTTTGTTTGCCTTGAGCAAAGACTGCTCCAGATTGTGTACATCCACCGAGGTCCAAATGATGAAAGGGCAGTGCGTAAGCGTGGATTCAAGGCTCAGCTAAATCTCCCTGCTCTGGCAGAACAGTAGGGAACATGAGGAAGAGGGCATGGGTGAAAAATAAGACGATCTCCTCTGGAGCAGCTTCCACTGTGGCTATCTTTTCCCATCTCTGAGCAAGTAAAAGTGAGCCTAGCTATAGGGACCTGGCTCTCCCTTGCTCTCTTAGCTGCCAGCCACAAGTAAATCAGACCTGATGCCTGTGGCTAAAGGCAAAGCAAATGGTTTCCATTACCCAGGTATTTATTTTGCACCTGTTTCTGTGACATCTGTGTAATAACAGTTACATATGACAAAAGGTAGTCTGACCTGACTTCGAGTATTTCATTGCTTTTTTTCATTGTGCTGAGTGAGCAAGCAAGCAAGCAGAGGATTCATATTCTTCATGGGAGGTAGAATTATAGAATTATTTAGGTTGGAAAAGACCTTTAAGATCATCAAGGTGCCACAGACCGTCCAGCTGAGACACCTGTGGAGTGGCAAGTGCAAAGACCTTTGCTGTCAGGAGTCTTAAACCCTTGTTTCCGATGAGCCTCGTTGGTACAGCTCAGATGCAGTAAAGGAGTAAAATACTATCAGTAAATTTCAGAAAGTTCAGTATTTGCATTTCATTTGGAAACCTATGACATTTTGGCATATTTTCACTGGAAGGCCAGAGCAAGGCTGATTGAAGATCAGTGTCAGCATTAAAATATACAAGGTATGGAGAGCTGGTGTGCTTCAGAGTAAAGCCAGCCTGCCAGGCACAGAACCAGGGCAATCCTGGGACAGAGAATAGGACTGTTAGGATTGGTGTTTTTTTAAAATACAGTGTTGAACAAAGAGATTAAGTCACTCACAACACTCTGAAACTGTATCTTCTTGGAGTGACACAGGTTTTTAGAGCAAATATGCTTGTTTTCAGACCTGGGGGTTGTTCAACCTTTCCACTTACTGTGTGGAAGATAGGAAAGCACTGGAACAGCACCATTCTCTATATTCTCTCTGGTACAGTATGGCTTGTTTTCAAGGACCAAGAAATTTTCCATCATTTGGATAAGCATGGATGTCAGTTGTACTCTGGCAAAATTATATGAGAAGCTCCAAAAAATCTAAGCCTGAGTGACCATTCCCCTCCAGCTATCATGAAGGCACTATCAACATTTTGTTTACTGAAAATGTTAAAGAGGTACTGTTGCCATTTATATATGACTGGTAAAGTTCTGACACTATTTCTGGAAGCAAAGAAATAATTGCTTTCACCTTCCCACCTTGCATTGTCTGTAATTAGTTGAAAATGTGACATAATACCAGGAAGATTGAAGAAAATAATCTAGAAAGCAAGGACACTGGCACTAGTGCTCACTGCAATATATTTGTGAAGCACTTCTGTTAGATTTAAGACTGTATCTGATTTACATGGGGGAGGGAAAAGCCTGAACTCATCTGAAGTGAAGCCTCAGATCATCCTCCAGTCACCTGAACACCCCACTATCAACATCCCTTTTTTTTGCCCTGCTACATACAGCCCTTGTCTCTACATCATCTTTTATCTACAGCCCACCACTCATTTTACAGCATTCTAGTCCATACCATGCGACCCAATGCTGAAATGTTTTGTATTGCTGCAATATCAAGTTTGTGGAAAAGGAGGAATATTTGGCTCTTTACACCATGATGTGTCTTTTGTGACTTCTGAGCTTTTCACAAACAAGAAAGGAAGAAATGCTAAAGAAGTTGCCTCATCACATTAACAGAATGAAGGGCCCTGCAAAGTAAATCCCACAGGTGGAAAAATACCTTGGTGGGTTGTTTTGGTTTTTTCCCCTGTGTAGCCAGAAAAGATTTTGCACATTGAAAAGAAAAATTTTCTGTTTCTGTGGTAAAATGTATACTATATATATTTGCCACAAATCTACTTAAAGTTTTTTGCAGAGCATATAGGCTAAACTCTGTGGTTTTTTAGGTTTACACATATTGCAAGACAACTTGACCTACCCCCCACTGAAAACGGAGAGAAAAGCCTGAAACACTTCCAGAAGCCTCCCTCTCTATTATTATTTTCACTCTTTATTCTTCATTGAGAGTAAGGAGGGAGGCGGAGAGAAAGAGGGTGAAGGGATGGAAAAGGTAGCTATCAAGTAAGTCAGGATTGTGACTTACAGGAGTGAGGGGAAAAGCTGTTTTTTGAACTAGGATGGACAATAATCTGTCCCTCACAGTCCAGTTCATTTAGAGAAGAATACCTGGGAAATGGAGGGTTGTCTTTTTAGCAGTTCCTCCAGAGCAAGGTTTGCTTTGCCAACACCCATCACCTCAGAGGCTGCTGCCATTGCCATCATAGCTCTTACAATATCATTGACTGCAAACATTGAACTGAAATTTCCCAAGACTTTGGGAGTTATCTGGAGGCCCTGGGAAATTTCACTACAACTTGAGGTTAGGCAGGTCTGTGTGTTAGAACTGCTTTTTCCAGCAGCATGAACACACACATGGAAATAAGAGCCAGGTTCTCCTCAGAGACTGTTTTTACGCTGTTTCAAGAGCGTTATTCTTATTCCTCATTTACATTCCCGGGAGAGGAAACCGACTCAATATCTCTCTTATTTGTAGGCACTTGTGATAGCAGATTGAGGTTTCCCAGCTCAGTAAGAAGTCAAATGATCCAGTAACTGAGACTGCATCTCAATTACTGAGGATACAGGAAAAAGAATGTATTTTATCCACTTTCATCTGGCTACTCCTGCCACACCCTATGCAGGGAGGAAAGGTACATTACGCTGCTTGTATGCAGGGGTTATTTTGGAAGTAACACAATCCAAGGAGAACCCCTCATTAGGGCTTCAATGAGGGATTACACATAGGTGTCAAGGGGCAAATAAGCCAGGCGTTTTCAGCATTATTCTTGTTTAATGTTATGAAATGGCTTTCAAAACTCTGGATGCAAATAAAACTTTCCGATAGGCTGCCAGGAACAGTCATGCCAATAATGCCATGCCAATGGGAATGAAGTCGGAGTGTTTTTCTTTGTAGCAATCAGACATGCCACACAATGCATTTCTGTGGAGTTCTCTTTCTTGGGTGGTTGAAATCACTTGGCTGGCAGCCTCGTGCCTCCCAGCTCACCTGAGGCATGCTGTAATCAGCCAGAACCGCGCTGCATGTCATGTCTTACTGCTTCCAGAAAATATACAAATTTCCTTTCCTTCTATTCCCTTTGTGAATGAGTCCCTTAGGGGTATGGTTTTAAGACAGCGCACAAGAAGCCTTTGCACAGATCCTCGTAACGCATAATGAGATTTGTGTGCCTGCCTACTTTCTCTGAAAATGAGCCCTAGAACAGCAGAAGTGACTTGGTCTGGCACTTGCTTGGTCCTTTTGACCTCCCTCTTGTGACAGAAGAGAAAGACTTCCGCCTCCTTCTCTCACAGAAAGCCTGGAGGGTAGGTTTTTATGATGTGCTGTCTGGTCTTGCAGTAAACAGAGACATTTCTTGAGGTTTTTAGAGTCATCAGCTCCAGTTCTGAAGAAAGATATGGTTGTTCAGCACTTCATGGGATAAACTTGTCTTAAAGAGTACAGGTGCAGTGAGTCTGCATGTCCTGTGACAGAAGGCTTAAATGCAGAGTTTTTGCTTCAAAATGACATCAGAAAACACTGTAAGTCCCAGAGAGCTGACTGCTTATGACAAGTAGAAAAGTCTCACCTGCAGAATAGGTGCTGAGAGCTCATGCTCTTTCCAAGCCTTTTTTTGTTATTACTGCACCCTGCAGTAGTCAGTGAAGTGGCTCAGTGAAAATTCCCCTACGAAGACTCATGTAAGCTTCTTGTACACACTTTTAAAAGTTTTTTTGTAAGATCTACAAAGAAAAGAGAAAGAACCACCAAAACCTCTGGGCTGTTATGGATTGCGGGAAGGTTTCCTGCAGTCTGGCAGGATCCATGCTGAGTGCCTGGGGAGCTGAAAACTGCTCTTGTCCTGTGATAAGGGCTTTACTTGAAGCAGGCTCTGCTGGAGGCACAGCAACTTACAACTTGTGTTGAACCAGCACTGCCAAAATGCCCCTTATAACCAGCATCAATTGAAGTGATGTCAAAAATGCTCCTGCCCTATAACCTAAGTAAAGAATGTGAGTTTAATGGGGAAATATACATTGGAAAGTATAACGGAGATCAAGGTATTGTGTGCCTAGGCCATGTACACAGAATTCTGTTGTCTCTCACTGAGAATCAGCAGGCTGTACCTCAGTTTCTTGGGTTTTGCCTTGGGCCTGGTCTAGATGTACTTTTGCACTAGTAAAACACAGCAAGTGCAGTAAGTGTTTACCCCCTCTGTAGTTACCATTTCATCTGGTCTAATAAGATCCAGCTTTTATTTATGTGTGTATCTGCGCCTGTGAGAGGCAGGAAGAACACACCAGCTGGGGAGGAAAAAGGAAAAAGGAAAAAGAAAATACTCCCGGGTACCTACCCAAGGAGTTAATACATCGGGGCATATGTGAAGGAGTTAAAACACTGTGCAGGTACAGATCCTGTGGCAATTACAAATGTTATTGAAATAAAAACCAGAAACAGGAAGCCAAAAAACAGGTCCCTAAGGCAGGCATCTGTCTTAAATGATATCATTTGTCAAGTTTCCAGCATTTTGTGGTTGTGAACACAAAAAGAAGTTCTGTGTTACACTAAGGACATTACATACTCATTAGTTGGAATGTTCCTGAAGTACATAATACAGGATTTTCATTTAATAAGAAGCAGCTACTTGCAACTGCATTGCACATAAAATAAATTCTGGGCATGCTAATTGCCATTCAAGGATGTTCTACCTAATTTTTGACAGGTTTTTCTTCCCCTCCCCCCTTACACTACACTGTAAAAATTGTAAGCAGAACGTATTACTAAAGTTTTAACATCTTTGGAGAATATTTTCTCATTTCTGAAACCTGAATTTTTTCAGTCATGAATTATGAGGGTTAAGCACAGATATTAAAGACCAAAAGGGGAAAAAAACCCGTTCTCTACAGGAATATTGTAGCAAGAAGTGGAGTAGTAAGAAGGCAAAATACATACACATACATATACATGCGTGTCTCTTGGTACAATAACTCTCCAAGTCATCCCCCCCATCTCGAAGAACAAACCTACCTTTAATTAATTGGTTTAGTTCCTCTATCTGAACACTATTAGTGCATTAGTTTTAACTAATACATGAGCTTCCCCCTCGCTGCCCTGCCAATGACCTTAAGCTTCACATGGTAGGAAAGCCACTTGCTGTAGAATAGAAAAGTAATTTATCCACCATGATTGTTCAGCCCTGGCCCCTCTGTAAAACAGCAACTGACAATTGTGCTGTGTTATGGATGGTACGTTTGTGGTGTGTACAATAGTGTGCAGAGCATCAAACTCACTTCCCTGAACACTGCAGGCAGGATTTGAAAAGTGATGGTAGAGAGAAGCAACCACTTGCTGAGCAATGTCCCTCCATTTCCAAACCTTTTTTTTCCCAAGTAACTCCCCCCATTTTTTTTTCTCAAAAGAAAGATCAGTGTTGTTTTCTCAGCTTAAGTAAGAGCAGTATGTAGTTTTCCATTCATAAAAGTATGTCATAATAATAACAATGAAAAAAGAGGTTACATTGCTTTTATTTTACCTGGGATTTCCCTGCTTCTTTCCACATTTCAGGATTTAGCATATTCCCTGAAAACATAATAAATTTCTATTCTGTAGCTTAAGGGATCCATCAGTTAAAATGTTAGTCTTTCATCTTTATTACCCTCCCATTAAAATGAAAGAAATCGGGACACACTTCAGTTTAGAAGAAGCAATTTAGTTGGTAATGTCCTTACTACTCAAGTCTTTACAAAGAGAGAAAGTGCATTATTGCTTATATTTCACACATCTATCTGCATAAGAAGCAACTAAAGCTTTCAGACACATACGATATTAAATTTAATAATATTCTTTGATTAGATTATTTTATTACAACATTTTTCCATTACCAGTCATTTCCCGTACACATTTACATTCATAAAACCTGCAGGTTTTTCTTTGTTTGTATGTGTTTATATGTATTCATAAAGCAAGGAAAAGATTTTCTGGTTTGCTACAGCTGTTAGATTCGAAAAGAACAGATTAATAACTAGCCACAACATAGGACTGGGTTTTCTTGTACACTGCACCAGTAACCCTTTGCTATAATGAGGACACAAAGAGGCTCACATCAGGCTGCTCCTCTTCTTCATAACTCAAAAGCGTCACAGTGGCAATAGCCTCTAGTGCTATTTGTCTTTAGTGCAGTTGTGACACTTCGGCATGATCCATAATTTGGCAGCTATTTACCGTGACATTTCCCTTCAGTGCAGCCATAACATTCAGTGAAGCCATTATTTGGTTCCATTTACCATATAAATTGTATTGTCGTGCATGCATGCTAGCAGCTACATTAGGTACCTGAAAATGAGTAAATCTTGTAAAATAGATACTAACAGCTATTCAGCAGAGAAATTTCTTTACTCCTCAGACAGAAGTAGGAATATATATAATATCTGCAAACACTACTGCAAACTTTTCCTTGAGAGATTGCAATTATCTGTATTTACATGACACAGCAGTTATTCATATCCACTTACTAAATATACACTTTATATGTATATACATTACATGCATTTGCACGCATACAAACATACAGAAAACTATTGCTTGGTAGAAACCCAACTTAATTCAAAAGGGTATTAGGAGAATCCAGCATAGCAATTAAGTAGGAAGCATATCTGTAAAATGTGCTGAGGGTTGCAAGCCAGGAGAGAGTGAGTGAGTACGTGTGTGTCCGTGTGCGCGTGCGTATGCACACATGTGACAGACTCAGGAAAAAAGCCAGCTCTTCATCTAGTTCTTTGTTGTTTTTCCATGGAAGCATATGTGTGTAGGGAAGGGAAATTTGGTTATTAGCCTCAGCAAACAATGCCAGATTCCTCTGTAGCAAATTCATTTAGAAAGGTAAAATTAGGATGTAGTGCTAGCAACCACATCTCAATGAGCTGCTATTATTAATAGTATTATTATTTAAATCCCTGCTCTCTACATATAGTATACTTAGTACTTCCAAGGCAAATGTATTATTATTTTTAATCATTTAAGTCCCCACTGTGCACACAGCTTTTAATACACCTTTTTTGCAAGCATATTAAGTGTATTGTTATTAATCCCTCGCTGTGACTCTACAGTATTTCTTTTCCTTGTATGTTCAGTGTCCTATCATCATTTAAACCTCTCAGTGTGTGCATGCCATATACATTTTCCTAGCCATCTAATATTTAAACATTATTTAAATCCATCATAGCTTACTTATTCAAAGTCAGCCCTGCTCCCACAACTGTAAGTTTGCAGAATATACTTTTAAATAAAGAGAAGTTGTTTTTTTTGCCACTGCTGCAAGCCAAAATTTATTATGAAACTCATCAAAAAGGTATGCATGTTTAAGAAATACTTTTCATCCTCTCTCCATTGATAATGCCCTCTTTCATCAATTTAGAGATTAGAAGTTGTCTTTAAAGACAAAAATTACTTCTTCATTCCATATTCATTCATGGAAGTGTTATCATGTTGATCCTGGGCTACCTCTTCAGCTTAACACAGACATTTGATGAAGCAGTCAAGTACAATGACCATAGCCTAACCTAAACACCAGAAGAGCTATGAAATTTGAACACTGGCTATCCAAGTTATGCATATAACGAATGTAAACCTTTTATTAATGCTGTGATCAGTATGAAAGTGCTAAACAACAATCTGAAGCCAAAATTAAAATGAACAACATGTCATATCTGAATATATGTGTGAAACTTCCAAATGTTCCCCTCTTCCCCTATTTTGATCAGTGAAGAAGCCTGGGGCAGTTGCATTATGCAATGTTATATATGAAGTAACATATTAAAAAGAAAGTAGAATGTATGTCCAAACAGAATCCCGTTAGAGGAAGAATTTCTTATGACAAAAACATATGGAATTCACTGCCTCAGAAACACCAAATCTATTGAATTGACAGTGATCAACACATCTGAAAATTGGGCCACTTGGATGGGGGGTTTTGCCATTTGACTGTAGGAATTTAATTTGAAAAAATTGTTACTCATGCAACTCTTCTGTACATATCACAGAGGTAACCAATTGTATTTTTCTTCTATTTTGCCACAGTACATCCCAAACAACACTGTTTTTTTAAGATGCATTTATTGACCAAGGACTTCACCTTATCCCTGAACAAGAAAATACATCACATAACTAGGAATAAAATGCTGAGAAGTTTGCATGCTCTGTATGGTACTTGAGTGTTTGCATCTTTCTAGCATTCAGCTGGAAGGCCAGTATACCTTTCTAATTACACAAAACACAAACACAACACAATATTTGTATTATCAGAATGAAAGAGGAAATATGTTTCTAACAGCAGATCTTACTTAGAACAAAAGCCATGGTGGTTTGATGCTCACCTTGAGTAAAAGAGAAAATGATAACGAAGACTCCATTTCACCTTTCCCCAAAATCCACCAAAATGAGACTAAGCCTAGTAATCAGGCACAGCCCAAGAAAGGGACAGTTCTCCACTGCACACAATACTTTATGATGCTAATGACAGATGTCATTAAGAATCCACTAAATAAAAATTAAAAATATTTTTTCTGTCTGCAATACTGAATAAAATTTATGTTACAGCCAAAAATGTTGTGTGCAGTCTGTCCTGAATAATGCCCTAAAATTAAGTTTACCCTGGATTTTTTCCTTCAAGTCCTAGTCATTATCAGTCTATCATTATGTTTATTACAAGGCATATGATCTCAGGAAACTTCCATCTCTTCAACTGCATACAAATGAATGTAATTTCAAAGATGTGGCAAAATTGGCCTTTAAGATCTTAAAAGTTTGCTATGGAAAAAAAAGATGTAGAGCGAGTACTTTCAAGTATTTTATTGTTCTGGAAAGTATTACCTTTCTAGCTGGAATTCCCACTGTATGTACCATTAACAATATCCACTAGGTGAGGAAGAATTTTTTGAAACTTTACAAAACCCTTTAACTGCACCCACTAGAAAATCTACAGCTGAGCATCAGTATGAGTACCAGGTATTGTCACAATAGATTTAAAATGGTCCTGCTGTTTATAATAGGGCTTCTGCAGAAGCAGTATTTGGGAAAAGTAGAAGTAGCAGCCTGATTATGGGAAGTCCCTTCAAGAATGATCAGTCAAATAACTCTGCAAAACAGAATATCTGAAAAAGAGCTAGTCAGCAAGAAACATATAAATATGAATAAATGCCACGAATATTTAAATAGCTTTTAAAACTTTATTTAATCTTCCAAAAAAATATACAGGGCCTGAACACACATGAACATAGGTCAAAATCCCACTCCAATAATCTTTAAATACTGACTAAAGGGGAAACTGGACAATAAACAGTACAGTGGAAAATGAAAAGGCAACAAAATGAGACTATATTGCAACTTGTAGTTAAAGATTTAAAAGAAAATTGCGCAGTTGTTTACAGTTACGAAAGACAGGATTAAAAAAAAAAAAAAAAGTCAAGTTGCTTAATATTACTGACATGTCAGAATTGGAGGATAAATTTCCCTGTGTAACCAGTCAAGGAATATTACTATGATCCATGATGCAACTGAATTATGATTATCATGTTTGTGACAGAAAATCAAGAGCATTTTTTTCCCAGAAACTTCAAAAGATTAATAGAGCAACCCAAAGATACAACTCTTTACTTATTCTTTTTCTAACAATTTTATTTTTAAATCAGGGAATCAAAATTGCTGAAAGATTTTTTTTCTGAGCTGCACTACATATGAAGTCTTATCAAATCAGGCTGACAGACTAAATCTGCCTCTGCATCAAGACTTATTCTGTCAAGAACAATGTTCTTGTCTCACACTAACCTAAGTGACAGTATCAAACACAGGCCCATTATGTCCCTGCTACAGCCACTGATTTAAACACTTTTAAAAAAATCAAAGCAAACAAAACAAAACCCCCAACAAACCTATCCCTTTTTATTAACACTTTAATGCTGTTTTTTAATATAATATCCATTACTAAGCTTAAAAAAAGAAATTGTTTCTAGTAAATCTGAGGTATAAAGTGCCCATTTTCTCTCTTCTGATTTATATCATTGTTCTGTTTTTACAGCTTACTGTTGACAGAGTGAGGTAATTCAACTACAATTTTTCCAATGTTTTTTCCCATGTACATGTAATCTACAGCACGGAATACAGATTCCAAGCCAGTGAACTTGCCCTCCGGAGACATGTCTCCAAAGTCCACCTCACAAACCAGGTCTCCTCTTTCATACATCTTGAGCAAATGCTGCAGAGCCATTTTGTAGTCAGAAAGGTAATGGTTCAAGAAGAAACCCCGGACGCTGGCAGACTTCTTCAATAGTTTTGCTGGCAATAACTCTGCTTTAATGGGCTGGAGGCCAGTGGGGTTTTGGTAGCCAGCGATAAACCCAATAATTATCAGGCGCCCTTTGATAGCCAAGGCATTGAGAGCCAAGTCAAACATCTTTCCCCCAACAGATTCGTACACCACATCCACACCTTCGGGGTAGTCCTTCCTAAGCACAGATTCGACATTTTCAGTTTTATAGTTGATGGTACGGTCACAGCCAATGGATTTCAGAAATCCACCCTTTTCATCACTGGAGCAGGTTCCAATTACATGGCATTTTGCCTTCTTTGCGAGCTGCACAGCGAACTGGCCCGTTCCTCCAGCCGCCGCTGTCACCAGAACCTTCTTGCCTTCAGACAGGTCTCCCAGCTCTTTCAAACTGAGGTACGCGGTTGCGCCACTTACCATTAAAGTGAGAAACTCGGGTTTCACTGAGGGCAGAGGGACTGCTTGTCTGGCAGGCACAACTGTGTATTCAGCAAAGGAACCTGCTTTCACGTAGGCCACAGCCTGACCCACGGTGTAGTCTGCGCTAGCACTGAGTCCTAACGCTACCACATCACCGACACCTTCAAAGCCTATATCAAAGGGGGGCTTAACTGAGGCGTCATAGCGGCCAGCTGAGTAGTTTATATCAGACGCATTAATGCCGACAAATCTAGAAGGAAACAAAAATGTATTAACGAGATTTACTCCTTACCAAGTTTTCACTCTATGAGAAACCTTCAAATCGGTGAGATAAGTACAAGATTTGTTCTGATAATCTGTGTATTCGAATAATGAGGACAGCCCAAAGACTACTTTCATCAGACTTCTGTAGTTTCCATTCTATTATTCTAGAACTACAGACAAATTTTCTAAACAAAAAGAAACAAGAAGAAGTTGTAAAAAGTAAAACCCAAAACAAAACAAAAAAAAAATCCCTTATATTTTCCTTAGGTCCACCTGACCAAGCTAAACAAGCTGAAAATAAATCTGTAAAATATTAAAGCATGAAAATTAATTGACCACTTCATACAAGATGTGAAAACACTGAAGAATAAAACATGCAGAGCGGTAAATATGTGGATTCTGGCAACAAATTTATATTTTTGAATATAATAATACTGTTAATGACTAATGATCATATTAACTATCGATGTCATTTGCAAGGTCAAGTCACTGTAGGCAAGTACTTTTTAATTGATGGAGTCACTACAGCAAATTTGCCTTTTGATGTAGCTAATGTCAACGTAAAAATATTTTTCTTTATATAAATTACTTGCAACACATCAAAACAACCTTGCACAGAAGGAATAAAATTGTGAAACTGAATATCAAGTCCTGTTGACCTCTAACAGGTGAAAGTGGATGGCAATTTTTTATTTATTTAGGTGGTTTTTTTTTAAATAGAGACATTCTCATGACTTGATTAAATGCTAGGAGACGATGCCTAGAACAAAAGTTATGATCTAGCTCAAATGCAAAGACTACTTATTTTTTTTACGTAACTACCTTTACACAGGCAAGGGGAGAGAGACTGGGGAAGGTTCTGCTAACTGGAAAACGTAAAAAAGAAACACATGAAACAGCAAATGCCAGGATCGTTACTACGTGTGGATGTGACAACCTAAAAGGTGTACTTGACACCATGCAAAACCTGCAGAAGTAGGCAAACAGTGCACTTTTAATTGCTGCAGTTAGCAACAAGCTCAACTCGTATGTGTGTGTAGTTTTAAACTGCATTCACACAGAGCGAGGAGAACTAAAACCGCTTTGCTCCTTTTGATTTCCTTCATTCTTTACAGCATGGGGAGCTTCAAACTTTCACCAACGTTATGTATAAAAAGACACGTAAGTGTAGACATATCCATGCATAAAATAGGTAAAAGTGACTGTAGTTCTCGGTGATCCTGCCTTTAACTCGCTGCTCTGCCGCAACAAAAACCGTCTTGTTCGCAGATACAAAAAAATCTTCTATTATCCCGCTTTAAGGTGACTCCCATACAGGAGTGCTAAAAGATGTACAAAAATTGGTAACGGAGTTGCAGCTTCCGAGGCAAACCGTGTCCCTCGGGCGCCAGGCGAGACGAGCCGGCGCTGCACCAGCCTCCTCCCGCTCTTACACCCCAACTTCTGGAGAGGGGAGCGAAGGCTGAGAGCCGGCTGGGGAGCTGTGCTCGCCCCCTCACCGGCCTCACGGCTTCGCCCAGCCGGGGCTCTCGGTAGCTGCGAGGCCAGCCCGGGGCGCCCGCTCTGCCCCCGGCCCCAAGCCGCAAGGGAGGTCCCGGCTCCCCGCGGGGCTCGGCTCCCTCCCCACGCTCCCGGCGCGCGTCTGCCTTGGCGGGACGCGGAGCAGCCGTGCCCTCGGCTGGGGCAGCGCACCCCGAGAAGGGCAAGCAACGCAGCGACAGGACAACAAGCCCCCGTGTTTTTAAGACCTTCCCCTTCTCGGCGCTGCACGGCGGCGGCCGGAGCACAAAGGCAGGTAAAACAACAAACACTGAGGACAAAAACTTTGGGTGCATGGAAGGGGCAAATCGTGCGGGGGGCCAGGCGCCTGCCGAGCAGGGCTCCAGCACACGCACCGCTGCTTTTGTTCTGCAGCCGGAGAGGATGCGAACCTTCCCCGCCCGGGCCGCACCGCAACTTGGGCGTGCGGCTGCGGGGGCCGCGGCGCAACTTGGTGCTGACCCGGGCGCTCCCCGCCGCGCCGGGCAGGGGATGCGGGCTCTCCGCGGGGCTGGGGCGGCCGGGCGGGGGATGCCGGCGACAGGGCAGGAGCGGACAAAGNACAAGATTGTTTCGTCTTTTAGATTCCTTGCACATTAAAACGATCATATGCACCGTCTGGATTAAAATATAGTGTCTAATTTGCCTTGTCATTCCAGCTGACAGAAGTGAGGTGGTAGGATTTGCCTGCAGTTTCACAGATTATTTTGCTTTTAAAAGTAGGAAAAAGTACGAATTACAAGTTGAAGATCAGCTTACTAACTTCTGAGACTGAGGAAAGTAGAGAGCACAGAAGTAAGAATTACTTGCGGTGCTAGTGGGTTTTAAAACCCCTTCCAGACCTTTTATGTCACCTTCATCCACTTTCTTACTTTAAATTTGTTCTTTAATTTAGAAGTTTCTAGTTGAGTTTTACCCCTTACATTTCAAGATGCAAACCTGGGAGGGGTGTGTGTAAAAAAAGCCTGAGATTGGCTTTTCTCAAAATAATTATGCACATTGAGTCACCCGTTTTATTTATACTCAACAGTGTTGAAACCCCTCGTACTGTTTATTATAGAAAACAGGAGGACACTGCCGAGGGGAAGAAATGCTGTTTTTCGTACCACAACAAAGAGTGAGACACCGAAAACCAGCATCACAGCCTTAAACACAGACAAAACAAAGCCATCCAAACCAGTACCACGCAAGAAAAACATTATTTAGACCAAACACCCAGCAGGAATAGCCCTCCACTTTTCTCACTGCAATCCCTTTAGTCTCCTGGTTCAAAAAAAAAGAAACTTTCTCAACCCCTCTTTTCTATAAACTTTGTTACCATCTTCCAGCTCAAAAGTAAATCCTTACAGGTATTTTGGCAATGAAATGTGTCACTTCATCAAGAAAATCTCGAAAATCCCCCAACAACTTTGAGAAGGACCAAACCTTCACAGCCTTTGGGCCCTTCTCCTGCCATAAAATGGAAACCCCTTGCTTCCACACTCGTCCCTCTTTTCACCCCGGAAAACAGGACAAATGGACATACAAAACTTAAATGGCTTCATTAAGGATTTATCACCTTTTCCCTCCTCTTTCTCTCCTACACAGAATAAAAGTAAAAAAAAAAAAAAAAGCTTAAATTAATTTCTAGTTTTGAAGGACTTTTGAGTAAAAGATGGCTTATTTTTTTCTGCATAAAAAGTAGAAATAAGAGTTGCTGGCATAGCTCTCTAAAGAAGAATAAAGTTTCCCATAACTGCATCTTATTTTAAAATATCTATCCAGACAGATTTTAATTTCCTATTCCCATAAATCCCAAACCAGATTTTATTGTGGTGAATGAGGATTGTTTTGCATGAAAAGCTCAAAGCAATTAATACTATTCATGGGCGTGACTGGGACTAAAATGAACAAATCTGTAAATGCCCTCTTGGAACCCAAGTCTTTAATTGTTTGGTTTTTAATTGTATGCTTCTATCTATCAGAAAATGTATAGTTGTATTTGAGTTTGGTTGTTTGTTTTGTTAAAAAAAACTAAGTAAGAGTCAGAGACTCATCCTTTCAGAATGGGATAGTCCTTCCCCAGAATGACAAGAGAGGGGGAAACATTCCGAACTTGCTCCCTGCTGCAGCTTGTATACACTGAATGTTTTACAGCAACATAATTCTGTGTCTTCTCTGATATTCTTCAGAAAAGAACAGGAGGGAGAAAAGAAATGCCACAAATAATACAAAATGTATGAACTCTACATCTAGACTGCATCACTCACCTCTTCCTCCCCTTCATCCCCACTCATGCATGTGTGCCAGCAGAGGAACATGTGTGTAACAAGCTGATGTGTTAAAGCCCAGCAACTGCCTGCCTGAATCTCTGGACCAGCTCCTGCCTTTAGTGCGCTACGAGCCCATTTACCATGAAGTGTGCATGTCCCACGAGCACCCAGGGAACCCACCCAGCAAAGGGAGGGAGAAGAGGGAGAAGGGAAGAGTTACATTGGAAGCTGTTAAAAAAAATAAATAAAAAATTTACAGGAGGGCGGGAGGGTGGGATGAGAAAAACTCCAAGTGCACGTGCGGGGGGGAGGGGAGTTGAGAAACAAGGATGTCGCTCTGCCTCGCATTACCCAAGTAGAGTACTTGCTACTTGTATCTCAAGCCTGTATCTCGGCCTCTGCCACAGAAAGGAATTTAACCCCAGCCGGATGGCTGTTTCACGCCATTACTGTTACAGTCATTAGTGGATGCAACAACACAGTTTTAGACTTTTGAGGTCTGGAGGGAATTTTGGTCTCAGAAATCCTAGTGGGAGATGTCAGCATCGAATTAAAGTACCACAGCAGCTTCCTCGTCAGCTCCTGGAAGAGTCCCTGTTCTTTCTCCTTACCCCTTCTTCACCCTGTGTTTGTGTGTTACATATGGACACATACGTGTACGTCACACATACAAGCACAGTCACACACTGCCTTAGTAGAACTCGCAACATTGTCCTCAAGCCAACTTAGTCCTGCTTAACATCTTTAAGCTCCCACGGCGAAGATGGCAAACTATGTGTTACTACGATTTCCTTGCCTGACAAGAACCTGAGAGCGCTGCTCTCTCCCGTGCCAGCCACGCAGTCTGCTCCAAAGTTCCCGGAGTTCCGGCTTCCCCTCGTGAGCAGAGAAACCTCCGAACTTTAAAAGGTTTAGTTCTAGCGCAAGGAAGGACGGTGTCTAGGAAGGAGCCACCAAGAACAAACAGGTTTTATGGAGACAGCTGTGGGGGGAGGCACGTTTTGC
>VZRX01018945.1:361244-391244 GCA_013398075.1 Notiomystis cincta | reverse complement strand
TTAAAAATCAGACCATAACTTATATACTTCCCCCTTTGTATTTCTTGGAGCAGGCCTGCTACTCAAACTCTATATTTAACCTTTAATTTGTTTTTATTTTTATTTCTCCTAGTGTTTCATTTCTTGACTTCCTCTTGTTTGTTCACCACAGTGTTGCAGCACTAAGCATTTTATTTTAGTTGATGGACATTTTTTTTCTTCCATGGCTATTGTATCTCTGTGAAATTTAAAGCTAATATGAAAAAGAAGCTTCCTTTCCATTCTGAAAAAAACCTAGAATTGATTTAATTATTTTAGATTTCTAGCATTTCTATTTCTCGGTGAATTAGAGTGGAATACAGGATTTCTTTATTATTGTGATTGCAGTGCATGCTGCAGGAAAATAGCCAAGTAGAATCCCTCTAAGCTAATAGTCACAGTGCTGCTTATCATTGTCTCTGTTTTCCTCTGTACAGCAGGGCCAGTTTGACCACCAAAAGAATTAGTAACTGTGTGAATGTCTAGATTTATGCTTTTCAACATAAGCCACAGTTTTAATTATTTTTTTAAATGATTTTTTTCCTGATTTAAAAATATTCATTTCATACTTAGGTTTTTGTGGGTTTTTGTTTGTTGGTTTTTCTTCCTCCCCCTTCCAATCACTATTATTTAAATGTACAAAATGAAAGGTAGTGAATGAAAAGAATGAATAGTTTCCAGACTAGGCCTGATCCAAAGCCCAAAAGAAGTACATGAAAGAGTATGCCATTGACTCTCATGACACAGGACTTGGGCCATGATGCCCTATAAAGTATAGAGATGTAGTAAGATTTTTTTAAAATATTGTTTCAAATTTTAAAAAGAAATCAGTTATTATTTGCAAGTAACCCTTATTACTGAAATCAAAAGATGCTAATTCAGTGCAAAAGTGTGAATGTGAATTTCAACATTCAGTTTTGAAGTGCTAGTGTTTGTGTTTTGGTTTGTTTTTAAGTAAGAATGTCTTAAAATTATTCATAGATAGATATTGTTAAGACAGCACGACAGAGCGAATGAAAGCAGGAGCTCTTTGCGAAATGGTTAATAGGTCTTATTGGCAAATCATCACTATTGCAAGTGTCATAGTTACAGCTCAGCTTTAAAGTATATGAATTTAAAACCTAACTATTGTGACTAATATTTATTTCAAAGTACAGAATGTGTCACAGCAGTAGGGCATCCTATTATTAATGCAGTAAACTCTTGCTGTAGTAATTTTTGGTATGAGGTTGCTGTGCTGAAGTTCCCAGCTATATAAAAGTAACAGTGAAACATGCCTTTTTTCGGCTGTATCTTGCTGTAACATGTGAAATGACTCGTTCCCAGGAAGAGCCATATGGACAAGTTGTTCCATATTAAACTTACTACAGTATAACTTCGAGCTGGCCTTGTATGCTATAAAGCCTCTGGTTAAAACACCAATTTTAAAGACTGTTTTCAATTCTCTTCTGCTTTTTAAATCAAATCAAGTCAAGGCATGGCTTTTCCACGTAATGTATTCAGGTTGGAATTTCTTTATTTGAAAAAGTTCATGAATTCTTACCTGCTCTTTCATCACTATGATGCTGATGCTTTGCAAGGATCATGTGCGGGTCTTGCTCTATTTAAAATATGCTTTGCCCTTCATGCAATTGCATACTACATTACATGAATCTACCACAGTTTTTTTCTCTGATGGTGCCAGCTTATATTCCAGATCTTAATTTCACTGAAGGAATTTGCATAGATCCCACTTACTTCAAATGTAAGAGTAAAAGCTGCAGAGGAGTCATGTTAATGCAGGCAGATTTGTGCAGAATATGATACATAGCCAACATGTTTTCTTCATGTTTCCTTTCTTTTTTACCCTCAAAGAGGCACCTGCTGCTGCAAAGGGGCACTGCAGTAGTTCCAAATCAGGAACATTCACTTTCTGTGCTGGCAATAGATTTTTTTTTCCCTACTCTGTAAGTCACAAGTGAAAAGCCTTTCTGAAATAAAAAAAACAAGCACAAGGATGATATTTCAGGGTAATCTTTTTTTTGCCTTAGCCTCTGGTAGGTGAAAGGAAAAAATGCCTATGTGTTTTCAAAACAAAATGAAAAAACAACCTTTTATGTAAAGTTTTGTATTTTAAGTGGCTTTTTTTTGGGGAGAGGGAATTCCTTAGCCTCGGTTTATCTTTACTAGAATATCGGTAGCTCATGTGTAAGCTTGTGTTTTGTCCTTTTTGTTTTGGCAGTGCTTTCCAGTTGAAAAGAAGAGTGAACTCCCAGTACTCTGCCTTTTCCAAACCTCTAGTTTGTAGTTGTACTTATCATCAATATTGCAGGCCCTGACACTCTGCAGCACTGTCACTGTATATACTGTGAAGGCAGTAAAAATGAGCACTAATCAATCTTTCAGGGAGAAGCAATGAGCATTAGAAGGCCACTATCCTGTGACTAAACACACCCCTTTTATGGAGTGTTGGTGCTAATAAAGGACAGCTTATTACTGAGGCAGAGACCAAAGCTTGGGTGAGGTCAACCATGACTGGCAGTCATCAGTCATTCTTAATGATACTTTTTCCCGTGCTTTCTAAGGGATTCTGAGCAGAGTGCAAATCATTCGGGGTCATCCATAGTTCATGTACCCACAGATGGCAAAGGTTTTGAAAGACTTTAGTTTAAACTTGGGTGTCTTTTTTTTTTTAAACGTTACTCAAGTAGGCAAAAAACCTCAAACAAAACAGATTTTTGCTCATTTGAATGTTGTATTTTCTTTCACTCTAATAGATGTTTTACACACTAGAGTGCTTGTGCATTATAAAGAACTACATAAATTTATTTTTATGACGTCTGTCTTCTTTAATTATTACCTTTGATGTCTATTGGTGACTAAAGAGAGCTTAACAGGATTTCTCTCCCTTCTTAAATTTCGCAAAGTGAAACTCAGCCAGTCCCTGACAGATGTCTGTTCCTCACCTTCAGGATTATTTTATAAATCCCTTTCTGATGAGCGGAAGTGTCAAATCAAGGACAGGTCATAAAGTAAAAGTATAAACCTTTTAAAGGGAGACCTTGGTAATATATAAACATTTTGCACACTATCTGAAATTTTATGGACTTTAAAAATGATATTTTAGCAATAGGAAGGCAAAAGTTTAAAACACTAGGCAGCGTGCACATGTTTTTTAAATACACGCCATTCCCTCGCTCCTTATCTTTCTTTCTATAGTCATATTTTACATGTTTTGAGAAAATAGCTGTACTCTCTGTAGGGGCTGTCACTAAAGTTTGGGTTTCAAAGGGTCTCCCTATTTCATTTACTTTGAAATTTGTGCTCTTTTCAGTCGTTGTTTTTAAATTCCTCAATTAAGCACTCTCTGCACCACCTTGAAGTTGGTGAGTGGGTATATTGCTGCTGTGATCTAGACAACTGCTGTCATTTTCAGATGGTTGAGATTATCTGAGATTTTACTTGAGCGAAACTGTTAGTTTATTTCTAAAAGCGGAGGTAAACTGGACTGGTTTTTGAGTCTACTGGGAAGTCCACACCACCATGTAAAAAAAATATTTCACTTTACAGTATTACATTACTTTATAATGCAAAATCCTGATGGTAGGTTGGAGGGCAAGGGAATGTGTGTGGTTAAATATATATACAGACATTTATGCATATGAAAGTATAGAGACTAAAAACTGACTGTAACTGGTGGTGTAATTTTTACAGTTACAGATGACTTGCGTTTTATTTTCCTCTTTGTATTGTTAAAAAGCCAAGCATGTACAGCATGTGTAAACTGAAGAATGCACTTTCACTTGATTAACATTAAAAGCTCATTTGTTTCCTGGTGTGTCTGTATAACACCGAGCAATGTAGGACAATGTCCCATGTAGAAACATTTAAAAGTTTCCATATTTTGTTGCATAAAGTTGTAACATACTGAGGGGAAGGGGAACAAGGTAAATATTTTTTTTAAAAGTCAGAGGGGGATTTTTTTGCAGTGTTTTTGTGGCTAGGAAAATTGTCTGATGAAGTCCTTCATGGCTGATAATGTCAATATTTCCTTTCCTCTTTGGAATTTGTGTCTTTTTTGTGTCCTGTGTAAAATCTCAAGTCAGTTGTGTGATACCACCATGTCTGAGGCTTCAGCAGAGTCAGACAAGTCATTGGTGAACCAGTGTGATTGGTACATCACTGGCAATGATGGAAAGCATATGGAAATTACTGATAGACAAACAAACACTTATACAGTGTTCAAGCTGGTAGCAGTGCTCATTAAGGCCTGAACCAGGGGGGCCTCTTGCGGTTTTGTGAGCCCCCATCCCTGTGATGCTCTCCAGTAATTGCTGGTGGAAATACAAGTGATGCTAGAAGGCAACTTACCTGGTGCGAGGAGCCTGCACCAGCAGCTGGCTTCGTGCAGGCACAGGGGTGCGCCCATGTATGGCCCAGGGCTAGGTCAGGACCTGAGGCTACCATTCATCCAAGAAATATTCCTGTTCTGGGCTGTATCTATCACATGAGACCTTTAATTTTCAGTTATGCAGAGTTGTGGATGGTGAGGAGTAGGTGTGAGAGCACCTGCGCGGGGAAGAAGATGGTGAAACTCGAATCCTGTCACCGCTGGCTCGAGGGCCTGCAGAAAGCCTAGGCTAGCGTTATAGGTCAGCTGAATGTGTAGGCATGACATTTTAGTGCTCTGTGGTGCTAGCTCTCTCCCTGGTCAGGGAAAGAAAGTCACCCTTGAGTTCAGTGTCCATCCTGTTTCCCTGCAGGTAGAGTATAAACAAAAAACCAGATCCGTTCTGTGCTTGCATCTCAACAAGGTGGTGCGTGAGCTCAGCCTTTCACACAGGCACAACGCTTGGGTTTAGATACTGCATCTCTTCTCCCTCTCCTTCCTCCCCCCCCGTACCCTGCCCGTGTTTTCAGATGTTTAGTTTTTTTCTTTCTATCTGAAATCCTTTATTTTGTCTTTACAGTCTGGTTGAATAGGAATCGTTTCGTTTATGCAGCTTTGTGCTTTTTCTCTACAGCTTGTATTTGCATGAATGTGTTGCAGCCTGATGCGAGTTCATTCGATTAAATAAAATGCTTAAATTGTAATCCGTGCAAAACGATCATATTTGAAACACTTGATGTCTCGGTGAGAATCCATTTAATAGTGATCAGATTTAAATGATTTAACACAGTGGTGGTGGTGGGAGGTGGGGGAGGGAAATAGAGTTTCGAGACATTCCTGTATATAAAAAAAAGATTAAACCAAATTCAGATATGTCTCTCTCTCCGCCTTCCCCCCCCCCACCCCCCTTTAAGCAGTCAAAAGATATACTGTATCCCCAGTGAAAGGGTGCTTTCAATCCAGTTATCCACTTTACCCAGTCTCAGTTTCCAGAACCTTCCACACCCCCCCTGGTTAAACCACTAAGCCTTTGATTCCTTCCTGATTACACTATGCAAGACATCTATCAAACACTGTCTTATCTGTTTGTAAGGCAGCTCAGGCCTCAGATTTAAGTCATGGGTTTTGGCTACAAGTTGGAGTGTGATTAATAATTGACTAATGTAGCTTTTATTTATCACAGGCTAGCACATTTCACCATTACCGAGTTAATTTATGTTAAGTGTAAGCTGTCGCTCAATCTGTTTTTCAACTTTTTTTTTTTTTTTTTTTTTTTTTTTTTTTTTTTTTTTTTTTTTTTTTTAAATCCTAAGTCTATCTTTCACTTTTTGAGAAACAAAATCCTTACACAGGGCACAGTCTTACTTGGTGCCAAAAAGTTGATTTCCTTTTCAGCGGAGCCATACATCACCGGCCCTCCCAGCTGCAGTGTCAGCCCCTGACAGAATGACATGTGTCATTTATCAAAGGGGCCAGGCCGGGCCTTGGGAAACGCACACGACAAAGCCTGAGAGAGTTCATTTCGCAGTCCCCTCCTACCCTCTGCGAGCCTCTTGCCAGGAAAGCCTGTGATGTTTCTGTCTTCGCAGCATTACTGTAAGTCCTTCAACCTTCACAGAATTAACCCTCGCTGCCGCCACTGCTGCCGCCAGCCCTCCCCAGTGCCGCTGGACCTCCCCCGAGAGCCGCGATGCCCAGGTGCCATCCCAGGCAGCCCGTGTGTGGGAATAACGTGTATCAGGCTGCTCCCTCATTCATTTACCCATTCCTCCTGGAAAGAACTCTCTCTTTTTTTTTTAATTCCCATATATTGTGCACTATAAGAATTAAAGTCCTGCGTTTTTCTATGGCAGGACAAGGTCAAAGACATAAAGAATAAGGTAATAAAGCATTTCAGTCATGAAAAAAAGGGTAGCCACTGTCCTGTGCACAGGTAGGGATTTGTGTTTCATGTGCAGCGGTGGCTGGGATGATCAGAGAGTCTTCCTTCCACCTTCCTGTTTAAAATTTCCTTCTGGTTATTGTGAAACCATGTGCTGAAATAAATAGAGCAGGTAGTTTCTCTGCGTCCCACATCACAGCATCTGAGCTCCGTAGCACCAGCTTAGATGAACTGAGCTGGTAGGACTCACCACACTCCTCCTGAAACTCTATCAGCTGGAGGGGGCAAGGTGAGGAGAAGGAAAAGTTGATAGCATTTAACAGGGAAAAAAATAATCTGCAAACCTCAAGGTGTCGCTTGCACTGAATAGTTTAATTTCTGTAATGTAGTTGCCTCAGTCCCACAGTCCAGGAGATGACAAAGGAGTTAAAGCAGAAAATAATCTTCTGCCAAACGAAGAAGAGCATATTTTCAAAATATAACAACGTTTCCTGAAACAAAACTTTTGTTTCCATGTGTGTATGCACAAATGTGTTTTAAGTGGCTGAATTTTAAATCTTGATTGTGTACAAAGAATATGAGAAAGTTATTGTCTCTTCCCCTCCCCCCACCAAATCGGTCTTTGTACTTTGCATAGTTCCTACCACACTGAAGTTATTTACAGCATCAGATATCATTTAAAGAGATAGCTAAGGA
The DNA here is from genome assembly GCA_013398075.1 of Notiomystis cincta. NCBI lineage: Eukaryota > Metazoa > Chordata > Aves > Passeriformes > Notiomystidae > Notiomystis > Notiomystis cincta. The sequence goes on along the minus strand of VZRX01018945.1, from coordinate 384,279 downwards.
GACTGTAGCCTCAGCTAGGAACTTTCCAGAAAGGAGTCCTATAAATTAGCCATTGCTCAGGAGTGGCTGTTTTCTAGTCAGGGCTGGTCCTTTCATTTGTCTACATAAGGCTAATTTATTTTTGCAGCCAGATGTGGGCTGACAGCCATCACTCAGAGCTTCCTTCCCCCACTGTTAGGAGGTCGGGAAAACAGTCACGTTTCCCATTTTACAGAATCCCCATCAACATTATTGAAGATGGATGTATCTTTAAAGCAAAGATTGATTGTGGATATCGGAGTTATGGTGTCATTTATCATAGTGAATATTATTTAGACTTGGATTGTACAAGGCTGTAACTTGAGACACAGCCAGGGGAGGGACAATCTGGAAACGAGGATCCATGAACTTTAATGGATGGATGCTTTTTCAAAGCTCCACTCACTATAGCATGATTTACTTTTCTTACAGAAAGGAAACAAGCGTTTCAGTTTTAAAGGGCCAGCATGCCGTCTTGTCCTCTTTAGTGGGTCCTTCACGGAGGCATCCGAGACTTAAAGCTGAAACAATAAATAGTGGTTGTGCCTGAATGTTATTTGTATAAGTGCTTTTATGCTAAACTTATCTAGGTGCACTTGAGACTCTTGTTTTTGTGAATTGCACTGGTTATGCTCTCTGTTGAAGGGGTACTGTGGCTGAAGAATGCAAAGTATTGATTATAGGATGCAGTGATCTGAAATTTCAGAAGGTCCAATAAATTGCATTACAACTGCCATTGTTACTTTGACATGTTCGTCTCTTCTGGGAGACAAAGAGCATCTAAGCTACATCCTCACTGCTTGAGGCATCTTATAGTAGTGGAGCATCCACTAAATTGTGCACATATCTGGTGTAGCATCAACTTTCTTGCTTGTTGAGAAATGCAGCAGACCTCAACAACTGTTTGCATACTGTGCTTACATTCCACTTTTATGTAAAATTAAGAAATGTAGATTGAGATATTGCAGGTGGACACATGCCTCGTATTTTCAGAATATATGTTTTGGAAAACTGGTTGCAACCTTGCTGAAAATCTGAAGGCATGGCTCAGCTAAGTGCTATTTCTAACTTAGTACCACCAGTATGCTAGTGTGCTTGATGAATTTATTAGAATGTTTCATCCTTTGGATTTTTCTGCAAATGAATTAACTTGAATTCAGAAAATGCTCAACTGACTTCAGTTAAAGGGAGAAGTTCTTGAAACTTATAGCATAGGCTTAGATAGAGTGCAAGCATGTGTCAAACATACTTCCCCTACATATTCTGACAGTTCAGTCCCACCTTGAAACTTTCTTCCCTTAGCATTATTTTCCCAATTACTTTGTTCATGTAACCATCTGCTCCTCATGTGAAATTGCCTATCTTCCATTTCCATCCAATTTCTGATTTTCTGATTTCTACTGATACCTTCCATTTCCCACTGATACAGTTTTTGGAGTTCATTTGCATGCCTCTGATCATAACTTGGGGTCCCTTGCAAGACCTGTCCCACTTCAGTGGGTCATGTATCTCAGTTGGGATTTACTGTGTCATATGACAGAATTGCACTGGACAGCAGTTTGTTCATGTGGTCTGACATGTGTCTACCAAGAGGAAGGTAGTAGCATTTACCAGACTTGTCCTTGATGAAATCATCACATACTTACATTTAAGGCAACGCTTCCCCAGGGATATACTAAAACTTGCACCAAACTATCTTCTGGTTTTTTTTCCCCTTTAAACAAAACTAGAAATCACTTTGCTGTCATAAACCAAATTCAGTACAAGAGTTTTCATATGAATAGTCAAGCTCAAGAGTTTTAAAAAAATCCAAACAATGAAAGTAATTATGAACATCTGTTTTTGAATGCATATGTATTCTGTACATAACAAACAGAGAAATCCTATTATCTAGAACAATAAAAGGGAATTTCCCTTTCTGTCTGAACACTCTCTGGGAGGAATATGGCCTTCCATTTAGAATCCTGATTTGGTGGGTTTGGATTTTTTTTTTCTTTTATTAATGAGATGAAAATGAGGATATCTTCATTTTACCATTTTTCTTTTTTTTTTTTTTCCCTCTCTATTTCTTGTAGTCGAGATTTCAATTTCAGGGACACTAGTATAAATCCTGGGAAATCTATTTTTACACCTGTGCAGCTGAGATCAGAATGCTTCTATGAAGGCCTGCTATATTTACTCATACATAAAAAGTATTTTTCTCTTGCTTGAGAAACATACAAAATGTCTTCAAAGAGGAAGCAGTTTATCAAATTCATGTTAATCACAGCATCAATAATGTTGACCGGGGTCAAGTCATTACACTAAATATATTGTAACCATTATTAATGCATGTAGCCCAGTGCCATAGCTATGATATAAGACTGCTGTTTCCTGATTAAAAGCTGTTTGGTGATGCAGAGATTCAATACAGATTCTCCCTGCCTTGTGGTGACTGACAGTAGCTTCTGGTATTCTGCTTTCTTCTGACAGTGGAGTATATTAATATGAACACACCTTACAGAGGGGGCTACAAGAAGTGCAGAATGCAGAAAACAAAAGTGTCTAATTTCAACAGCCACAACTGCGCATCCATAAGGCAGCCAAATTTATCATGGCACATTATGGAGTGCAGCAAATGTCATGAAAACCATTGTTTTTTAATTTTTTTTCCCTGAGAGTCTGAATGAGGTGATTTATGGTAGTTATCCATCTTAAGGGTCATCCATCAACTTTTAGTTGCTAGGCAATCAAACCAACAGCTGTTTGCTTTGAATCAAGCTGAAAAGTTGTCAGTCATCACATGCAGGTATGACCTTAGTGGTTAAAAACATTACCATGCATGCAAAATTAAAGAGACAAAGTCCTTGTTCTCTCTCTCCCATAGCATGGCTTATTACTTCCCATGAGCCACATAGGTAACACTGACCCCAAAGCTTTTATTTAAGGCAACATTTGGGAAGATCACGGTACCAGATACCCTGGTCATTGCATCTCAGAAATATTTGTGTGCTCACTCAGAAGTTCTTTGTAGAGAAACAGTTTGTAGCAGGGCAGTTTCTCAGATTTGATGTCAAGTTAAGTAAAAGGGAACTTTTTGAACTCAATCTCATTGGCACATTTAGAACCAAGGGTAGATCTTGAGCAACAAAACTGTTGTAAAAGGCTACAGTTTGGTTGAATGGGTGCATATCTTGGTTCTGGGGTAGAAAATGGTGCAATATATAGTGTAAACAATGCTAGGAAGCTCTTACTGGATGGAGCTCTGAGCAGCCTGGTCTAGTGAAAGGTGTCCCACCCCATGGCAGAGAGGTTGGAACTAGATCATCTTTAAGGTCCCTTCCAACCCAAACCATTCTGTGAATTCATGATTCTATGACTCTACTGTTTTACTGTGTCCCCTTAGAGTGGGTCTAGAGGACACAGTGTTGAAACCTCCTGAATTCCGTGCACACTGTTCCACCATGTTTGTTACTATAAACAGAGCAATATCATTTGTGGTTGGGAAGCATTGTATTTGACAGTGAAAGAATGACCTAGCTGTAATATGAGGACATGAATGTGTTTCTATTCCTTGCTTCTGGTCTTCTGTTGAAATTGCTTGCAAGAAGTTCTTTTGATTGCCATTTGGTTCCACTGATTGCCATTCCCTGTTAAACAACTTCAAAATGACTGACATATAAAGTGAGCTGGATTCTGCAAGAGATTCTAGAAAATACTGAAGAAGATTAGAGGTAAATTGGTGAAAAGACAACAATGCATGCTATTTCAATAAACCATACTATTAGTTCCTGATACTTGGAAATTGCATGCATCTCCAGTGCTGTAATCTTGAGCTGCTGGCAGATTGACAGAGATGTAGCAAATGGTCAGAAATGCTCTGTGCAGAAGTGAAAGGGGGAAGGGAAATGAGCCATTTTTGGGAAAAAGCTGCCTTCAAGCCGTGTTTTACCAAATGTAGCCAGAGGATTACCTTTATCTATTGATCGGGTGTTTCAAAAAAACTCAAATATGGGCTGCACCTATTGAGGTGGAAGTGTTCTGCAGAGAAAATATTTGTTGCCATGGGTTTTTCTGACACCTCAGGCCTTTCTTCAGAAAGGTGTGTCTTACCTCTCTGTTAATTCAGACACACTTGCAAACCTGAGGCCAGTCCTGGTGAAGATGACACATGGTAGTTGTTGATAAATCTTACTTTGCCGAGACAGTATATCTTCCTCTGCTAACCTGTGCGAAACAGTAATTGTCTTGTCTGCTCAGGGATTCTGCTATGTGCTAACTAATCATGGTAAGAAAAGACTCTGTCCTCATTTTGATAAATCTTTTATAATATTTCAGATTTTATTTACATAATTACCCAATTGTCTTTGTCCCCTTAACGTCTTTGACTTTCATTTGTGTATAAATTTGGCTGTGCACCTATTTAGACGTCAGTGAAGCTAATAGTGAACAATCCTGTGCCCTTGAAACTACCGTGTCATCTGTGCGGGCTCTTGCGTGGGCTTCCAATCACATAACATCTGAGCACCTTCCAAGTGTTAATGTAAAATACATGTGCAAAATACTCCTTGTAGTGAATGCACTGATGGGTGATAACCATTTTCATAACATCCTTGCCGTTGTATTTTCACTTATCATGTGGCTCACACCAGGTGGCTTGTTAGCAGTTGCTAATGAGTTTGTTGTAGTGTGGGAGGTTCCCAGGTTGAGAGATACACTTGAAGTTTTGCTCCCTCACTTGGGCTGTTTCCAAGACTTGTGTGTGTATTCCTAATGTTATTTCAAAACACTTCTAACACTTAATTTTGTTCTTCACAGAAATATAGATGCAGCAAATGTGTGAACCAAAGCTTATCGTGATGTATCTATTTCTATTTGTCCCTTAAAAAAAAATCCTAATACTCTTTCCTCCCATCACAGTATTATTTTCTGTATGTCTTCTCAGTAAAATAGATTAGTAACACTGTAAGTCCTAAATGGATCTCCTGACATTTTTGACTCCCTTCAATTTACAGCAAGGAAAACCTGCTTTTCTACTCTATTTTTTTAAGATAGTAACTACTTTAGCTGTAGAGAGAGAAAGTTGATGTTGGTTTTACAGGAAATTTAAGGAGAAAATGATCACTTTGGGACAGATAGTAGTACCCTGTCAAGTATTATCCCATCTGCAGTAGAATAGTGAAACTCATAGTGGGAAAAGGTGGCAGAATCAAGCTGTTTGATCAGGTTTAATCTATGAAGTGCCTCACCTACTCCTTTAACCTTTTGTATAGCTCAGTATGTAATCCACCTGTCCACATCACCAGAGGGACAAAATGAAGAATTTAGACTGCTATTGAACAGAATGAATTTCCATAGTGGATCAACCTAATGTTACAGTGATGACACGTGGTAATTTGATAGTTACCACATAATAACAGGAACAATGCAGCACATACAGTACTGGGAAACTCCATTGGATGCAACAGTAATTACATGGCAACTCACTGACTGTTAACACTTTGTCGTCTGATTACTGAGCACTTAAACTGTGTCAGTGATGTAGTTAGCAGAGGTGATTTTGTAGTTGAGGGATATCCAGTAAACTGGGTACTTTTTCTTTTTTTCCGACTCCTTGGCCTCTATATTTAGGGAGCGGTTATATCTTGTGTAACATGAAGAATTTTTTATCAACCTGCAGTCATGCCTCTGTTCTTCTGAATTTTAGTGCTCTCCAGAGCTGGTGGGTTTGCTTTACTGATGCATTCCTGGGAAGATAAAAAAAAAAAGAAACTCAAACAATTTTCCAAAATTAGCCCTTTAGCCCTATGCTCATGTATCTCTGGCAGTCCTGCTGGTGTCTACTGCATTTATTTGTACTGAAATGGAATCTTAGAATAAAGTTAATGCTCAAGTGTTAAGAATGTGATTGAGTAATGTAGTGGGAGTGGCTTTGTATTCAAGACAAATAGAGAATCGGATACTTGGATGGTTTTGCCTGGTTTACTTGAATTAAAGGTAGCAGATTACATGAGCATTTAAATTCTGTATTTCTAAACAGTCTTTGATTTTGTGTATAAATTATATTTATATATTTGTAAAATTGCTTTTGTGACTTTTGGTTAGAGAAACAAACATTTGTTGTCTAAAGGCTCTGAGTCAAGATCAGAGCCTGTTCAGTTAGAGGCTGTTAGGAAACACTGAGCACAGACTCCACCCCTAAAGGAGACAGTCATGATGAAGGAGCAAAAAGTAAGGAGAGACATTATAAAGGTGAAGCCTTGTCTGTAGGGCTAGGAGCATAGTCCACAGTCCATGATGCATTCTTCAGTGCTCTGTCCTTTACAAAATCACACATATCCCTGAAGACTAGGCAACTTCCAGCTAACTTATATTTCCACTGAGAGCCCATGATGAGCTGCTTTTTCCCATCCTCTCTTGCAAAGGTTAGCACTTGCAGGTATTCTTTTAGAGGCACTATGCAGCATCTGCTTGATATTGTATTTTGTTAAGTGACATTATACTTGAAGAGTATGTCTTAATTTGAACTTTTAATTTGCTCCATTAGGGATCAGGTAGATGGAATAAATATTAGCTGGATGATCAAATAAACATGTCATCTAATGCATTATGTACCTGGGACACAGCTAAATTCTTATCATTCTCATAATTTTTTCCTTCTTTTTCCTCAAGTAATCGGCAGCATCTGCTTTTAGGAGCTTCCCAAAATCTAGTAGATCCTGATGAAGAGTGGTTCACTTTCTCAGGTGAATGGCCCAGTTCCTCAGATTAACTGATCTGTTTACATGTGGAAAGGGCTTCTTCAGATGCTGTACTTCTGACTAAACTTTTGCTTAGATCAGATACATCTCTCAAGGCTTGTGCCTTTGTACTGTATTTTCTATGTGGAAAAAAACACACAGAAAGCAAACATTAGTATGTAGAAAAAGGACTGAACCAGGAGTATCCCTGCAATGTTTTGCACTTGAAAAAAGAATTTAATGTAGCCTTTTCATTCCTCCTAGAGAAGGTTTCTAGACTAGAGACTGCTACTATGTGTAGCAGTTTCAGAGAAAATTCAGCAAAATGTACAGTCTCTGTAATCCTCTTCCTCAGCACAATGCCACCCTGCCCATATCCATCTTTTTATGCCTTTGTATTTTATAAGCATTTTGCCAAAGACCTGTGAGTTTACAGTAGTGTCAGTGCTGTGATACTTTTGCAGAGACCAGAAATACAGCAAACATAACTGTGAAAATTTGTTACTACCACCACTGTTCTGCTGCTGCCCTTCTGCTCAAGGCCACCACTCCCACGGCTGTGGGGGTTACCTCTCCCAGCATCAGTGAGAACACATCAGCATTCCTCAGCTGCTGCTTTGTTCCATAAACTTCCCAGTATGACCACCCGGGAGCCACTCTAGCGCTCGCACTCATCACCTGAGCTGGGACTGAAGCCTCTTCTCAGCTACACACCCCATTGTCATAGAGTCAGACCAGATTTCCCTACTGGCTCGACCCTGAGTTTCTCACAGCAAAGTCTCAGATATCCAAATCCTTCAAATAATTCAATCACAGTGCAATAACTAAACGACAAAATAACGGCTTGAGCTGGGTGCCTCTGAGGAGGGGCCCTGGACAAAGAAAACCCAGGGCTGTTATACCCTTACAGTGTAAGCGTGCAAAGTGTGGGGTCCTCAGCCTCTGCTGGGTCTCTGTGTTCCATTCACCGGGCTGGGCCACAGGTCCCTGTGCCCTCAGTTATGCAGAGCCTTGGCATTTCACATCCTCTTGTCAGGGACTTCCATCACCCAGAGCTCAACCTGCAGCAGCTTGCACTGCAGCTGCACACCTGCACTAGATGTGTCCTTCAACATCTGTACAGTCTCAGCTTCATAGTGTGAATCTGCTTTCACTGACAGTCTACACCAGATGCAGCTAGGCTTGTTCTTAGAAATGAGCAGAACTTTAGCTAGCCCTCTTTTCAGAAACTAACTACAGTTACTTGGAAGTGCTTTGTACCTGCATACCAGTGCGGCTGCTATACAGGTGAAATGTTTCAGAGTCATGCCTTTTCTTTAGAAACGTGCCATTCTCTAGTTAGAGACAATGGTCTCACCTGCCGTGCAAGCATTAGTTTAGATATCTCTTGCACCAGCTGTTCATCCTATCAGCCTTCATCTGAGCAAGCTACCTCACTGAGGATAAATCACAGAATCACAGGATGAGTCAGGTTGGAAGAGAGCACAGTGGATCATTTGGTCCAACCTCACTGCTAAAGCAGTGCACATGGCACAGGATTGTGTCCAGATGATTCTTGAATATCTCTTGAATATGTGAGGAAGACTCCACAACATGTCTGGGCAACCTGTTCCAGTGCACAGTCACCTGCACAATAAAGAAATTCTTCCTTGTGTTCAGGAGGAACTTCCTGTGCATCACAGCCTGCCCATTGCCTCTTGTCTTATTGCTTGGCACCACCAAGAAGAGCCTGGCTCCATCCTCCTGACATCTTCCCTTCAGATTCTTATAGACATTGTTAAGTCATCTCTTCTTGAGGCTGAACATGCTCAGCTCTCTCAGAAGCTTTCCTTGCAAAGAGAGATGATCCAGTCCCTTGATCAACTTTTTTGCCCTCCATTGGAGCTGCCCTAGGAGCACCATGTCTCTCTTGCACTGAGGAGCCCAGAACTGGACACAGCACTACAAATGTGGCCTCACTAGGGCTGAGTTGAAGGATGGGCTCACCTCCCTTGAGCTGCCAGCAAAGTTCTTCCTAATGCGCCCCAGGACACCACTGGCCTTGTTACCTGCAAGGGCACTGCTGGCTCATGGACAGCTTTTTATCTACCAGGACCCCCAGGTCCTTCCCTGCAGAGCTGCCCCCCAGCAGGACTGGTGTCTGTGGTTATTTCTCCCCAGATGCAGGAACCTTTATTTGCCTTAGCTGAATTTCAGACAGTTCTTTGCCCGTCTCTCCAACTTGCTGAAATCTTTTTGAAGGGCTGCGTGGAAATCTGTTCCTGAAATCTATTCCTAAGCTTCCCTGCTCCTCAAAGAAAAAATTCTCAAAGAATTTTTTCTTTTGAAAACAAAATTACTTGGATTTTTCCTAAAACAACTTTTCTCTCTAAGTTCTTGATTCAGTAGCACCGGGGATCTGCTACGTGTTACTCTTTATGCCACCTAACTTTTTTAGTAAATGAGATGCTGAGATGTACAATCACAATGTACAGTTTCAAGGATGGAGTAATGGGTGGTAAGCTACAAAAGGGATAGGCAGGTACAGGTGTAGCTGCGTGGCAGAAAATGGATTGGAGAGCATTCACAGTGTAATCCTGATGTAACCTCTGACTCAATGTCTAAGCTTAGGTTTAAGTTTTGCCTGTGATATATTCTTGTCATAAATTTCCTATGTAAGAAAACAACCCCTACTATTCCATTTAGATGTAGTGTTTTCATTTTCCAGTGGTTAAGTTCTTCTCAAAACAGCTGAAAAAAGTTCTCCAAAAGCCTAGGTGAAGCTTATGTGATCTCACATGTATAAAAATGAATTATTTCTTTCTAATCTATTTTCATGAGACCTTTTCTGTTATTTTTTAAAAGTCTGTAACTTGGTCTTCCATTTTCCTCTTTTAACTAGCCTTTCCTAGGAGTAACTTCAGATTTTTTATGAGTCTTACAAATGATGAACAAGTGGATAAAACAAAAAAACCCAACCAACGAACCAAAAAACAACCTTTTTCTTAAATAATAATAAAAGCGTCACAGAAAGAGAGTATCATCTTTTTGCATTTTTGTCTGTGCTTCTGGGGCATATTATCTAGCCTGAGAAAAGCTTGTGAGTGTGTATGTGTTTATTTATGTATAAACAAACTTGTGAGTAAAATTATGTAGGGTGGTAGTAAAACGTCTGCTTAGTTCAGTGTATCATGAAGCACAAGGCCAAAAGCTGAATGATTCTACTCCTTGAGAAAGGTGTGTGTATATAACCACATGTATCTTAGGGACATGTGATTGCATTTTGATTTTTTTCCTTTTTTTTATGCTTCTGCAGGGTATAATGGGAAAAAAAATTCCATCATTCTTATTTTCTTCTGAAGAGGCTCTGCTGCCACAAGCCATGTCGATTTCAGGCCTCCTGCTCAAGTTTGCTGAAACTGCTGTTTGCCTGAGAAAATCATAACATTTATGAACTTGATTCCTTGTAGCTATGCATATGCAATTTGGGGTGCCTCATTTTCAGCCAATGGATTCACAGCTGCATCAGTGTCAAACCGGTAGAAGCGCAAACAGAATCAGATTTACAGGATCTTTGAACTCCTTGGTGATTAATGAAATTCTTAATTCTGAAAGTGTGACAGGAGGATAATCTTGACAATATTTCCCCCTGCTTTCTGTGGGTAGAAGGATTTGAAGCTGACAGTGGGAGTTGGGGGTCCTGACCTGTTCCATTACGGTGATTCACTTGTTCAGGCTGGAATCTCCCGTGTAAATCCCTTCTCATTTCCCACGTGCACCTGTACCTCATGCTTCTGTAGCTGGAGGAGATCGTCATGCTAGAGTTAAACTGCACTTCCACCACTCAGAGTCTGGCCAAGAACCAGAATATTCCCTTATTTTAAGCTAGTCCTGAAGGAACAGTGCCAATTCCCAGTGCCTTCAACATTGCTCTTGAAGGCTGGGAATTAAAAGAACTGAACTCTGTTTCTGTGCCTTAGCTTTTGCGCTTATAAAATTAAGTTAGCGGCAGTTGCCTTTCTGCATTAAAGATTTTGAGATTTACTGACAAAAGAGCATAATCTAATTGGCAAGATGAAAATCTTCTAACAGCATAGAGTGGCTGATGAATATAGGAACGTGGTCTCAGTTTTGCTGTTTGCTGTTTTTTCCCTATAAAACTCAGTGTGGAAGGAGACAGTGCCTATATGGCAGTTCTTTCTTCTAGTAACTGCTATATGTACCAATAGAGATAACATGTAATTATTAGACAGATCTGCCAAGATATCTAATTACACACAAGCTCATCTCCATGGCCGAGAGTTTAGATTCTTGAATAAAATTTAAAAAGATCAGTGGTTACCATGGTGGGCCTGGTCCTTTGTTGTTAATGGTTGGTAATATGGGGTTTGGATTTTTTTTTTTAGAAACTTCTGGCTATACCTCTTATTATATGCATTATGACTAGCTGTGCAACTGGGACTTGCAGGGCCCTTTGTGATTTGAAGTTAGTGAAAACGAGCAAGTACAAGCTGCAATTAATAAGTTGTGAAGAGACTGAGTGTTGCCACTGAAACGGTGAACTAATGTAGTTACCCAAAAAAGATTGGGAAGCAGTGACCTAACTATCACCCCATGGAGAATGAGGCTGGTCTTAAATTTGTGAAATATCCCTGTTTTACAACACTGACTATAAGAAAGAATTCTGTTAAAAGTTAATGGAGGAGTTCCAATGGAACCCTATTAGATTCTTCCACCATTAAATGACTGATACAGACTTTTAATGAATGTTTTAACTAGGCATTGTTATCAAAAGGACTATTGCACAAATTAAAACTGGGCCCATAATCAGTGAAGAGAAGCTGGATTTACTCCTCTGCCTTTGGCATGGGGGATTCTGTGTGTGTTTGTGTGTACAAGTAAAGGAATGGAGAAAATGGTGAAGGAGAGGAAAATGGTAGAAATACTAATTAGAAAAGAGAAATGGAACATTTACATTTTCAGAAAGATACAAAAGTTTTCCCGTGAAAGTATTATATAGGTAAAGTAGGTGAGATACCCTGAGATTTTATCTATTCAGCAAATTTGGGACAAGAAAAGGGGAAGAATCTCCTCTCAAGATTCTGCAAGCTACTGGGTGTCCTGAATCTCCATTAAATTAAGTGGAGGTGTGAGCTTGCTTCTGAAAAAGCCTGGCCATCATAAACTCATCTAGTGTAATTCTGATCCTGGGCAGGCTGCAGCATCTGTAAATTCTGAATATAAGGCTACGTTTTTGCACAGCTGCAAAAGAAGTGGTTTATAGTAGAGTCAATGTAAATTGATTTGGAGCTGTCTCCCATCTCCTGCTATGATGGCAATATGAAGTGTTTATATGAAGAGTAGAGGATTTGACATTCTGTTTCAAACTCAGATGTTGGCTTGGTGTTGTGATATTTTAAAGTTTTCTTTTAAAAAGCATCAGGGAAAGAGTTTGCTGTCTCTGAAGTTAGAGCTGGTGAAATTCTGGTTTCTGACACTCTTTTGCTTTCCCATGCAGAGTGCATGCCTTACTGTGGTGCCCCTGCCATGACCCCCTCTCTAACCTGGATAGATTACCCAAGAAGGGTCATTTGGTTTTCATCCTTGTGTAGCCATGGCCATCTCATTTAAAGGGACCCTGCCACATAGTTCTTTAAGGCCCCTCTGTGATACAGTGACAGTTATTTATTCTGTTAGCAGATGTCATCTTAGTTATTTCCCCCATCCTTCCAGTGAGTGAAAGCTCTGTCAAAAAGCCCCCAAAACATCTCAAAAGGAAAACAGAGCAAGGTAGATCATTGCTGTCACTCCATGTCCCATGTGCAAACAAACGCTGTGCTTATGTGGGGCAGTTGCTGTGTGTTTGCATAGATATCTTTATGCAGGGGAAGTAAAAAAGTAAGGTGTTTTGCTGTTCAGCCAGAAACAGCCTAATTTGTATCATGTTTTACTTCAGGACAGCCATGGTGATATTTGTTTTTCACAAATGAGTTTTCCTTTCTTTTCCTCGTTGCTACAAGGCCCTGGGTTTTACTTTACTGTCTAAGTACTTCCTATTGAGGTGCTTTAGCACCTCACAGAGTGCTCTTTCTGGCCTACTTAAATACGGGACATTATCATGATGGGTTGTTTCCTCCTGCTCCCTTATGCCTTCCAGTGTGTTGCCAGTTTCTAGCAAATCTTCTGGTGTATGCCACAGACAAATGGAAGGTTCAAAGCTGGAGATGGCCCCCTTGGAGACCTTGGTATCTGGCTACTTGAGTGTCACTGGCTTCTAGAACAGACTGTCAGCTCTGCACAAATGGTTTCAAACACATTTTGTTTTGTGACGTGGCTTATTGACCACCAGAATAAGAACGTCTGAGCCTTTTCCTCTCACTTGTAGTAAAAACTTCAGACTTGGCATAAACTGCAGTTTTTTTGGAGAAGGGCAGGTCTAGATCTTTCCTCTCTAAGGCACTGAACTGGTTTAATTGAAAGAACAATTTGATTTGCTGCTGTAGCTGCTGCTACAATGAAATAGCTTGGAATGCTAGCAAATTTTTACTTCTCTCACCCAAAGCAAGGATTTAATACTGGCAGGTGAACCTGTGAAGGCTGCTATCAAGTATACAGAGACAATAACTGTCTTGGAGGTGGAACTTTGTCAATATTTTTTGCCTTGGGCCAAAAAACATTCACAATAATGGAGTGCTAAAGCCCTGGTCAGAAATGTTGCAGCGAGGAAAGGGGGAATTTATTCCAAGTTTTAGAGCGCAGTATTTTGGTGGGATGTGTGGTTTCTTAATCATCCTTATGTTGAAGCATCAACCATCAAAACATCTAGGGGACACCTAAAGGCTTGCTTCTTGTTCAGTAAGAGCTGTCCTTATATTTAAGGTCATTCAAAGCTGACTGCATGACTGCCCTTAACATGCATGTTGTCATGTGTGTTTGAACCGAAGTCTCTTCCTGTGATCTGTAACCAGCGCAGAGGATTTATTTTGAAATTATTTTTAAATATCCATAGTGGGACAGGGGAGAGAAAATTCCAAATTACAGTGCTGAGAAATTGAATAGATGTTTACAAATCTACTTTGCCTGTTTCTTTCTGAAATGATTATGAGATGATAATCATAAAATGATTGGGAGAAGAGATAATAGAAGCCTCTTGGGATTGTTCATATAATGTGAGTATTTTATAGTGTCATAAACAGCAAGTCAGCTAAGGTCTTATAAACTTATTTTGTTAATGCACATTGATTTATAATTATAATTATTAAGCCCAGGAAAGCAGACAAATGCATGCTGTTTGGAAGCAGGTAAACAATTAAAGAAGTAGCTGTTAGAGACAATGGGCAAAAGCAGGCAAGAGGGAGGGAACTCTGTGCTCTGGAGTTTGCCAGCCCCAAGGTTGACTTTCTCCTGTCTAATGTTGTGGTAGACTACGTAAAATGCTGCATCTTCCCCTTTACCTGTATTTGAAAATGAAGATTAACAATGTGAGGCAACATATCTTTTGAAAAAGTTGTTAGGTGCAGCGATCTAGGTATTTTTGGGCACTGGTGGGACTTTTTGCACTGTGCAAGTGCAGAAAGATTTGAGTTTGGTAAGTCATGCAGGAAAATCTCTTCACTGATCCAAGCTCTGGCAGTAAACTGAAGTCTAGCTCTGCCAGCTTTTTAGTCGTATCTTTGATGCCAGTATATAAATGCAGAAGTAAACAAAAAGGCACCATGTTAGTTTCAGCTGTTTCAAATAATCAGCAAAGAAATAACAGTAGATGGTGTTTTCTAATTGAAAAAAAAAAAAAGCAAAACAAACAAAAAACCCACCACCTCAGAACTAAAACATACCTTCAAACCCTGATCTTTATTTTCCTTAAGTCTTTTAAGGCAGAATTAAAATAGTATAAAATAGGTGACTGTATTTTCTTAAAGGCAGGAAAAGTTAACACTGTAACCCAACATCCTGTGCATGATACATTATTTTTACTGAATTCCAATACTGAAATTCTTTCAAATGGAAGCTTATACTCTGAAAGCATCATTGGAACAAGATATGTAGTTTACTGTGCATTATGTTTCAACCATCTTAGGATGTTCTAGTTTTCTGTAATGATCTGTAATAATATCACAAATCCAGTCCTCATTTTGTGTGGCTTTTAATATTGTTAGTGAGGCTCAGGTCTTTTTTTTTCTTTTTTTTTCAACTGTGAGCCCATCTGTGTGTGTTCCTCTGATGTGGATTTGAGTCCTTGACGTGTATGTATGCATGTCAGAAAGACAGCAACTTCATTTCTCAAGAGTTAAGCATATACCTTTAAGTATGTCACTGTTCCTAGGGCATTGTTTCTAGATTTTAAGCATTTAGATTAATGAATTGGCTTGAAATCTGCACCCTTAAATCTCAGATTTGTATTTATAGATTGATTGCAGGAAAGGAAGATCCTGACCATGAGTGGCAGTCAGCTCTCTGATACACAGAGGAAGCTTACTCCAGAACTTGATGGTGTTTTCTTGTGAATGAACAGGTATTATGGTGTAAAGAGCTTGGATATGTCAATCCAACCAGATTTTGGTAGCTGCTTAAGACTGTATGAAACATCTGGATGTCTTTTGGCTGTAAGTGCAGTCCCACCCAAAGAGTCAAGAAGTGCATTTTATTAGATATCCAAGGTTTTCTACTTTAAAGGTGCCTAAGTGTGTGCCACAAATCTTTCACAATAGATCCAGTATTGTTTGTTATTTCTTAAATAATAGGTTAGCCACTAATACCATGTTGTATTTTTTTCAGATAGGTAAAACCAAGTCATGAAATTTAGGTTTTATTTTCCATTACAGCTGCGAATTATGCCATGTATATGTATAGTATTTTTTGTAAGTAGATGTAGGATTAAAATAGTTTTAGCAGGTAATTTGCTTGTTTACTGTTTCCTAGCTGAGTGAGAATATTTGTATCAATACTGATGAGAAATGAATATCCTCTGTAGCTTCATGACCTCTTGTTTTAATGTACTAACATATTCACAGGGTTCCATGTTTAAATAAATTAATTTGTGGATCAGAAAAAACAAGCCCTCATGGATTTGTATTTTGCCATCCACACACTTGGTAATTTTTATGAAAAGACCAAACAGCAAAAGGCAAAGCCTCGAGGTCTCCCCTCACATTTTAGCGAAGATTTAACAGCAGGATGACATAGTGAATAAGGGCCTTCTTCTGTGATTTGCTCAGTACCTCCTATGATTTACCCCTGGTGCCAATAAGGGCAGGCAGTATTTTGCAGAGAGTATGCATCCCATGGTAGAAGCGGGTCCTGGGAGTTTTATGAGGCATACAGTGAAACAGCAACAGAAGTTGCAGTCTGAACATACCCACATTTCTCCAAATCAAAGGAACAAATATATTTTATATTGTGGCCTTTGCCTTTTTGTTTATTTGTTTGTTTTTAAATTGCTATAGCTGATGTACGTGCTACTTAACTGTATCCAGCAGTACTGAGTAAGTCACTGGCCATCACTGAAGAGCTGGGACCCAGCAAGGATGCGCTGGGACAGCACTCGTGTTAGTGAAACACATTCCAGTGCAGGCTGGATGAGAACTTGCTGTGCCCCTGCAGTGGGCAGGAAAACACTGTCTGATAACACCTGTCAGGCCCCTCTCCTTCACCTGGAACTTCACACATTCTTTTCCCTACATTGCCAGTGCCTGTATTCTGCACCAAGGAGTACATAGATGCCAAGATTGAACTATTAAAATGAAACAGTATTTGAACTTTTCAAGCACGAACTAACAAGCGATGAAAACACTTTTTCTGCTCATTTCCTTTAATGGTCTCCACAACCCACTCAAACTAAAATAATTGTAAAAAAATCTAACATTTTCTTTGGAACAAAGAGGCGATTTTCCTCTTTCTCCTCTCTTCTTTCACACAGATGATTTTAAACATCTAGGTCTAGACAGATCTGATGAAAGCTGTTTCTCAAATGTTTGTATGCCAGTGATTTTACATTATTGAATCTCTTATCCTCCAACCTTGCAGCTTTTTTTTTTTTTCAGCCTGTCTAGGGGAATAGTTGCTGGATCAAAAAAACACAAGTAGTGGGCCAAATTCTTTCCTCTCTTACACCCATTTCATTATTTATACATGAGTTTGGACATGTTTTAGTGAATATAGAATTAGGTTTTGCCTTTATCTGTTTTACTTCATGCACTTAGTTTTGTCAAAGTATACTGTGTTGATGCACAGATGTTAGTTATCATAGCAGCAATTTTTCTTCTTCATTGGTTTTGGTAGCTCTAGGAGCATTTGTCTGTGCAGGGACAGCTTGTTCCTGCTGTTTCTCCTGCACTTTTCCAGATACCAAGTCACATGAGAAAACAAATCACAGCGTGTTTTTGTGGTATTAAGTTTTGTTTAGCCATTGATGTGCTTTCCCCACGCGGTTTATATGAGCAAAAGTGTGACTAAACTGAAGTATCAGAGGGGATAATGATGTCTGGCCATAATGCTAACAATAGTAATACTTACCTGGAACACAGTAAATAAGAATTTAGTGGGGAGTGCTCTTTGTCTGTTTAGATGTCTCTTCAGATTGGGATTTGTCTTCTTCTTAAGACATGGCTACACTACAAAAATGTTCAAGAATTCATATTCTCCCTGGTATTTGATTATGCTGTCCATAAACCTCTGAGAAGCATCACCTGCTGTAAAGTCAATGAAAAACAAAGAGGGAATTAAAGAAAATTCCGAGTTCTTTCAGCAGTTCATGACTGGCTCCAACATCATCTACAAAAAGGCTCACATATTCATCTATCCAAAAAAAAGATACTTCTTTGGATAAAGGCATACATGTGCTGTGAGTTTCTTATGTTCAGGCAAAGATGACGGGTCTGATTCAGAACCTTTCACCTGCTTAACTGAGCTCTGACTGTATAATCAATGGGGAAGTGAGACCTTCTTAGATGGAATTAATTTCCAGGTTTCTCTTTGCTCTTATCGACAAATATTTTGTCATTAATATATAACAGTGTTTAAAATGAAATAAAATGCATGAAATTATAGCCAAGGCATTTTTGGTAAACATTATAGCATTTTAATGTTAATCTGAAGCAATTAAAGGCCAGATCTCAAACAGATGAAAGCACTCTATGTCTCCAGTGTTAGAAGACAAGTTAGTTGAAAATGATTTCTGAAAAAGCCACAAGCTATTGATTGTGTTATTTGTGAGCATGGTTATTATGAGCATCTTAAATGCTATTCCGTTTTCCTGTCCTTAAAGCAACCACACAAACAAAAACACAGACAATATGCAGGAACTTGCTGCTGCTTTCACTTGACAATGGTGTTTCATTGCCGCCTTTTTGTGGTTAGAATAACTGAGCTGAGGGTAATGGCACATAAAATAAAAGCTATGAAAGGCCATGTCTTTTGAAAAAGAAAACAAAAAGTTGTAAATAGAAGACAGGACTGAAAATTAGAATGATAAATTGAAAAATAATGTGATTGAACTTTTTCTGAAAATACAGTTGAATTTGCTGCCATTATTTAGGCTGCAGCACTATGAACGGTGACTTTATTTGGGAGAAGAAATGCTAGGAATTTTTTTCCTCTGCATTCCTATTTGTTTCCTGGCATCTTCTGATGATGTTTTTCTCTATTTTTTCCGTTATTATTTGCTAAATATATTATGACATTTTATTTACCTTGGTCAAGAGCTTTGAGACCTCTGTGTGGCTTCCCCATTCTAGCAATTTCACAAATAAATCACCGATCATTGTGCAGAAATACCACAGCTTACATGAAGACAGAATAATTTTTATGTAGAAGAAGCAGGTTTAGACTGGATAGTTGTATTACTGCATCTGTAGGTATGAGTGCAGAATACACCCGCTCGTATCTTTCTTTTTAATTAGCACCAAGTACTTTTTATTAAAGCAATGTGTTACAGAGGAATTTTGGAAGTACATTGCTAGAATCTACATTATTCAATAAGACATTTCATTTTATGGACATACGTTATTTCTGCATGTGTAAAATTAGGATATGTTGTTAGTCTTTTGTTAATTTCCAGATAATTAAACATTATTATCTATTTACCAATGAATAGATGTGATCTGTTTACAATATCAGAGATGTATATAAAGCACCCAGCTATAGTTGAAGCTCTAATTAAAATACATCATTGTTTGTCATGGTTTTAAGGCGAAAATTAAAAAGCGTTGCCAAATTAATCTTCAATCAAGAGTTCATTAATTAGCTAACCTTCTGTAAATGGGCTGCAGTTTGATGACAGCTCACTAAAGGACCATTTAAATGAATTCCTGATTGTATCAATCAGACAGGGGAAAAGAATTAGATTTGCGGCTCTTTTGCAGTAGCTCCTGCAAACATTTTCCCAACATTTAATGCACACAATGGATGTTAAACTATTTTAAAGTGATGAATCCTTTTTATTACTGTCCCAAACTCTGTTACTTCTTGCTGTATATCAAGAGGAAATGTATAAGGCTGCCAAGGTTTCATGATCCTGAACAGAATATTGCAGAGGAATATGCTTTATAACATAGTAATAAGCAGTTGCTTGAAATAACATCATAACTTTCCATGAGAAAAACGTTTTGAAAAAATTATTGATTATATAATAGTCTTTAGTAAAATTTACTTTGCGTCTGTCGTGAATTTTAAAATATGAGGGCTTAAGTGGTCAGGTACTTCAGTTGCTTTTGTGCTGGCAACATAAAATTTCTGTACCTCTAGACTATCTGGAAATGTCTGCCATGAAAGTGACAAATTAAAGATGTTAGTGCTAGATAAGGGTATATTTCTGTGCTACTTTAGTGCACGTAGTGCCTATCTAGACCCATCAAGAGGGTGAAAAAAGAACTTTAGAATGGGTTGTAGAAGTTAGTACATGATTTGGAAACTTTTTGTGGTATACAGGTGGGATTGGTTTGGTTGGATTTTTTTTTTTTTTGCATATATTTAGTCTGTATGTATGCCTTTTGTGGTTCTGTGCGAACATGTGTTTTATGAAAAGTACGGTCAAAATAACAGTCTCTATTTACTCTTGCCAAAAGTTCTCTTTCTAAACTCTGCATAAACACACATTTAGTTAACATTTGGGTTGGTTATCATCTTAGTGAAATAAAATGGTTTGGTTTTTTTGGGAGGGTGGATGCAGTTATTTAGTCATTAGGTTCATATACTCAAAGCTCTTTGAAACGAAAGTGCTAATTAAGGCCAAGAAAGATTGAGTGTCAAAGCGCTAAGTGACATATTGCATTTCATGACATCTCAAGCGTCTACAAATTGAAAAGCCATGGTGATTTTTTTCACCTATAGAGATACTTCCAGTTGTTTTGTATTGCATATACTGATAGTATTAACCAGTTACCTGTAATTGATGTAATATTCCCAGGAATTGTAAAATATCTCCCTGTCTTGTTTAGAAGTATGTTAAAATACAACTTAAGTTGAATTATTGTTTTTCTGACCAGTGTACATTTTTGTTATGATCTGCCATGAGACAATAACCTAGTCCAGCACTGCTACATCTGCTAAGTCTATTCTGCCAATTAAACCACAGAGCTGGTGTGGGGCTTTTTCTTAGTCAAGGTGTTTATATCAAACATTTTATTCAGATACAGTAATCTAGTGTGAAGGAAAATCAGGTGGGTTTTTTTCCTGTGTGCTGATTTGCATATGCATGTCAAATCTAGCTATGCCATTTTTTATGGTGTCGAGGAAAACAAAATGACCTTTACTCAAGTTCTTAATAGTGGAAGGTTCTCATGTTCTGAATTTTCAGGTGGTGGGGGGAAGAGCCTGGAAAAGCAAGCATTTGCTGATTACGCCACTGATGCTCACAACAGTCTGATACAGTCTAATACACTAAAACTCTCTATGCCTTCCTGTTATAATTGCATCTCTGCTCAAGGCTACTATAGTTAGGCTACATTAAATCTCATTGTCAGTCAGGCTGCATAAGGCTCAGGAGGCTCACGGGCTGGAGCTGGGCAATGTGATCTTCCTCAAGAGCAACTTCTCTCACTGCTACTTGCTTGTCTTCTCGCAGACTGCTACATTACTATGTACATAATGGACACCCCTTACATAAATTATGTAACTTGATTTCTCCCCCCGTCTGACAGACACGATTTGCTTAAAAATAAATATGAGCCTGGCAATCTAGGTTGCCCATTCTCCTTTTAGCTAACTGCTCATGTTATTTATCATATTGAACTAAAAGCAAAAGCAAAAAGTCACTTACTTCAGTTATCATCCAGCACAGGGTTCACATGTTGGAGGTGGGTCATGTACACTGCACATGTATGATAAAATATAGGAGCTTTCAGCAGGGCTTCTATCAAAATAATTATCTAAGCAATTATCTGTGCTATTCAGCTAACTTTTGCATGCAATGGTGTTTCTGTGCTTTTGTGTTCGTCAACCTTACTGCTTAGTTCTCTTAGGAACTATTAGACTGACAGTTTTCAAATTGTGCAGAAAAGACAAAGAAAGAGAAAAGGGCTTTTTATAGAAAATTGTGCCTTTATTACAGGTAGTTAATAAGCATTAATATCATAAAAAATCAATGGGTTAAATGCAGTTGTATGATTTTAACCGGTGCAAAAATTTTGATCCTGTGCGGATGGCCTACATTTTCAGGAGGTCGTCTTTAAGAGTCTCAACACTGCAGTTCTTTTCCTCTCAAATGCAATGCTCTGTATGAAAGAAGAAAGGACAAGCAAACCATGATGGGCTGTGCTTGTTTGAATTTTTCAAAAAGATTCTTGATCCTGTAGGTTGGTACAAGCAGGAACATAAATGAACTGTCTCTGAAGCGTGCACTTCAGGATAATTTTGTCATTCAAATTATTATTAGTATTAGTATTAGTATTAGTATTAGTATTAGTATTAGTATTAGTATTAGTATTAGTATTAGTATTAATTTAGTGGCTTGTTAGCTTCTATAGATATATATCAAATTAAATATGTTTTAATTTTGGGGTCCTCAAAGGTCTGTGTTGATGAACATAGGCTTCAGGCAATAGTATCCATTCAGTTTGGGGTACAGACAGAATGCCCACTAATGATTGTATAATTTTAAAATGACAAAACTGTTTTATTTTGTGTGATGATTTGTGTTGTCCTCTGTCTTCTTATAGGATACTGTTTACATTCTAAAAATGTTGGCTTTTACAATAACCTTTGTCTTGTACAAAGGAAAACCTTACAAGGAATAGTACAGCCTTTTATTAAAAAGTTTGCTTCTTTGTCGTGACAGTTTTCTTTTAGTGCACCATGGGTGGGGAGAGAAGGAGAGTTCATAGGTGGGAAACTCTACTAATGCATCTATATTTAGTGGTTGTATCCTTCCTCCCAGTTTCTGGCAAAGCGTTGAGGAAAGTAAACCATGTGCTTTTGTACTGTCATATTTGATTTGGACTATATTCTCACTGTTGTTTGAAGCTAACATGAAACGCAGTGTCTGCATGACCCATTTTAGCAGCCCATTATCATAATTTCACTGTCATATGGCCACTGAGTTAATGTACTTACAAATGACAGAGAAAGTGTGTTACATGACCTTAGGGTTTTCAAAAATTAAATGACGTAGGAGGTCGTATTTCAAAGAATTGTTAAAGATTAGGGTTCTGGGCAGTTGGCTTTTGGCTTTTTTCTTCTCCTCACCTTAAATTGTTTTAACGTGTACCAAGAAGATCCCTTTATTCCTTGATAGACAAAAATACTAAAATTTTAACTTTTTTCAAGCTCTGGATTTTAGCCATTAGCCTAATAATTTTGAGTAATGTTAAAGGCTGAATGCAGTCTATTTTAATTATTTTAATTATTTTTTTCATTGTAATTCATCCATCTTCCTGGCATAATGTAAGTTAAATTGTCTCTTATATTGTCTCTTATTTTGCCAGGTGGATTTTTGTTTGTTTGTTTTGTTGGCTTTTTAAAGGAATTATTTTGAATGTAAGAAGCAAACCAAGTATGTTTCCTGGATTTGCTGCAATGGAGCTATCTTCTGGTTGATCATGTGATGTGGTAGTACTGGGAATAATTTTGGTTTGAAAAATAATCTTTTTAACAAACGACTTTCTTAATTTGAGTATAAACCAGATCTGAATGTGTTTCTTAATTTAAGCAAGTGACATTGGCATTTTATCAGAGCCCAGTGTCCCCACACTTCCCAAATTTTATGGTGTCGTGAACCTACATTGCTAAAACCCACCATAGTGAGTGATTGATGTTTCTTTCATCACAGAAGGGGTTACATTGAGGGTAAACCACAATGGCTATGATATATATTCAGTAAGTGAGGA
>VZRX01018945.1:338744-356244 GCA_013398075.1 Notiomystis cincta | reverse complement strand
GAAACGGTGCTGAATGATGGAGAAGCTGAGACAAAACAAAGCCCCAGAATCCCTGCCAGTGACCTGGCCAGCACAGTCAGGGAATTCAGACTATCGGGGTTTTCATGTCGATCTTTGGCAGCATTTTGCCTTGAATGCTGTAAGAATCGTGTTTGCTGTTTGTACTCGGAGCTGAAACTTTCTCTTGCAAACCTGTTCATGTGAGAAGGGCCAGCAAATCCGACGCATTTTGCAGTCATTCTCAGCTACAGTCAGAGTGCAAGGATGTATTCTGGGATGGCAAAATCACAAAGCCTTAAGCAAGCATTAAAGGGGCGGGCAGGAAGATAATTCAGCAGGAAAATAGGGAGTTGAACAGGAAAGCCTTTTGAATAAGTAATTTGTAATAAAAATCCACTTTTTTCTTAATTTTTTTTTTTTAACTAAAGCACCTTGAGCTTTTACCATGTTCTTTCGAAATGAATAGAAAGTTACTGCTGATGATGACTGGGGTGTTTACCTTCCATAACCGTGTGCTTGCCTTTTAATCACCAAACTTTTGTTTTGTACTTCACTATTAGTTAGTGATGCAAATGGAGGCTGAAATCCATGTGCCTGCTGAAGTCACTTCTCTAGGAGCCCCAGGCACCCTGGGCCTACAGTCTTTGTCATCCTGATCTTTGGTGCTCTCAATAATGCAGCAAGCCTTTTCTCCACCAAAGCGTCACCTGTCTAGGTGAGTCGTGCCATCCCCTATCTGAAGTGACAGCCATCTTTGAGTACCAGCATCTTAACTGACTTCTCTTTCATCATCCATGTTAGAGAAATAACATTTTCGACAAGGTGTTGGGTTTTTCCCCCCCTTTTCTTTATTCTTTCCCCAGCCCCCCTTCGCCCCTTAGTTAGAGCACCTGATCAAAAAATTATTTCTGACAAAGATTTCCTGCTCCAAATTAAATGAGCTCAAGGAGACGGAGCATTTTCACACAGAAAGAAAGGGAAACGTTGATGTTGGAAGTTAATGAATCTGGGAGGAGAGAGAACATTATTGAGACTGGATAATATGATCTAACAGCTTTCCTTCTTCTTATCCTCCCCGTAAAGAATGTATGGAAGTCAGTTATGTGGCATGATTCTAACATCTGTCCTACCCCATAATGGTAATTTGTATAAGTAATGGAAACAGGTTAAATACTTCCATTCTAATGTTGCCAGCAGGGATGAAAATGAACATTTCAATGAAATAATCTCGACAGAGCAGGGAGAGGAGGGGTGGATGGACTGATTCATCTCCAGCTCTCTTTGGTGATCCGAACACTAATGAGAACGCTTGAATGTATAGTTTATCAGATAGAAGGGGAAGAGCAAGTAAATTTCTCAGATTAGAATCACTGTGAAAATATACCCACATGCAAGCTGCCTCGTTCTCCCATTGCCAGCGTTGGCTAATAATTTGCAGCATTCATTTTAAGGGGATAGGGGAGAGAAGAGAAAGAGGTGAAGAATCTTTTTGTTGGCTTTTAATGGGATGCCTCTAAGGGTTATCGTTCAACCTGCTAGGAGCACGGAGGTTGTTCTTGTTACAGTACCTTATCTAGTTTTCAGACCCATTGCATTAGAATTAGACAGTAGGCAGTTCTAGTATTTTGCCCCCCATTTTGCTGCAATTAAAAATGAAAGACACAAACCTCTGTAGTAAGGTTATCTGGTTGTCTCATAGTTTTTGCTGGTCCTCAGCCATTGTCATAACTAAGCCACATTTTTCCACCATAGTGACATTGTAATACAGACACACACACATGCACACAGATTTGTAGCATCTGTGCCAGAATTTTGTATGAACATTTATATATATATACTAATACAGAAGATTTGCAAATCTTCCAGCAGGCATGTTAACCTCTCGCAATGTGAGATTTTGGATTCTTCTGTAAAACTCTCATGACTGTATTCTGGAAACGTGTCTGTAAATGGTTTGGGTTTTTTCATCTCCCTCCTGTTTTTCTGTAATGAGAGAGATGTGTGGCTATAGATTGTCTTTTCTATCCGTACTTTTTTTTTTTTTTTAAGATACGAAATGTGTTCTTGTGTGCAGTGAAAATCACCCCCAGCCTGGAGTGCAGTTTGTGCAAGGTGACAGTGTGGGCTGTGAAAACTTCTGCAGCTGCTGTCTCCTGTTGGCTGGGTAAATATTAGAAGCTGTGGCAATACATCTGTTGAAGAATGGTGAACACTCACATTGTGCCACTATTGTTTAGTCACAGAGTAGGCCCTGATTTAGTGAGGAATTTTAGACTTAAACCTATCCCTATTTGTCAAAACTATGAAATGCGTATTTCAGTGAAAATTATTTCAGTATTCAATTCCTTTACTGAACTGTGACCTTCACTGCTTAGGTGTTTCTTCTGAATGAATTTATTTATTTGGAGGGTTTAAAATTGGGTCTCAAAGAGCTTAGTGCATTTAATTTGTAGACTAGTAAAATCAAATACAATTATTACTTTTGGTCCTTTTCAAAATAATTTATTCAATGTTGAATCCCTTTTTGAATGGAAGAGAGTACATCTATAGAGACAGATTCCTTCAAAAGCACTGTTCCAAGGTTGTGGAAAGGTTTCATGTGAGAATATTTGTATTTTTAACCACATCCTTACATTTCAGATCTCTGTCTGCTTTTTCAAACAATGGATGTGTATTTATAGTGTAAATATTCTCACTGAAGCAAACACAATGTGCTGTGCTACTCACATGTACAATATATAGCATCTCATGTCCACTTAGATTAGAATGCACAGCTTTTAACACTGCTCAAAGATGACAGTATATCTATGGGGAAGCATTGGCATCCAGAAGGCACATTTTATAGGCAAAAAAATAATAGCAAGACTTAATAGGAAGAAAAGAAATACAAGATGCTCCCCCTAATTTTTAGTTGTCTGGAATTTGAAGGTTTTTCCCCCTTTTACACCTTACATTTGCCTCAGTCTCTGCAGACAGGAATAAGCAGGAAGAGAAAAGCTAACGCTGTGTTCTGTAATTTCTTCTGCTTTGAATATAGTTACTGTTGAGGAGGATCATTGCTTATATCTGCTCTTGATATTTTTGTGTGGTTTTGGGACATGGATAAACCAACAGTATCTTTGCAGATGCAGGAATGTCTGGAGAAGATTGTTGAGAGTTGCTCAGTCACAGAAATACGTTGTCTGAAATCTGTCTGTTGATCTACCTTTTATAATTTAGAATCTGAACATCTCATGCTTTTATTTAAGGTAGAACACCTTACTTCTCTCTGCAAGTAATTATAATAGGAACATTTTTGCTGTGTTTAAAATATTGAATTTTATTTATTTGTCAAATTTCTGTGAGAATTTTAGTAAAACGTACATGTTTTTAGACATTTACGTTCTTCCTTTTGTTTGCTTCTGTGTTAGCTCTTTCAGAAACCTTTTTAGTTAGAGAATTGCACTGACCTTGCAAAATACCATATGTTGAGTGTGCTGCTATTCATCTCATAAGCATTAGTAGTTTTGAATGAACAGGTATTGTCTGTATCTTATGATAACCAGAGGAGTTAAATAGACTATTTTTTGATTGCAGTGGTAGAAATTAAACATTACAGATAAATTACTCTCTTTTTTGTTAAGAAGGATTATTTCTTTGTGACTTTATATACATGCACAGACATGTGGGTGTGCACATCATACCAATTCAGGGTTTTTTTAGAACTGGCTTAAATTCTGAAATCATAGAAAATCATGGTTCTGGCCAATTGTACACTCTTAACCCTTATATTGCAGTATATGTTGGTAAGGGAGTGAACTCAATCGTGTAGTAGTCTCAGCAAAACCGAAGAGTAGAAAAAGTAAGTCAAAGATGGATATTTCACCCTAACACTCAGTTTCTTTGCTTTGTCAGTTTAACATGGACCTTACATGTACTTTTAATGCTTCTTGTGTGGTTTAGCTCCTTTTTATTTTTATGATACAGTGCAAAAAGTATGAGAATAGAGAGAACGCCATCATAAGTAAATACAGAAAAATAAAAGACACGGCAGTGGATCATGTAGAGTTTCTACTTAACCAGATATATGGATGTTTATATATAGGAACTATAAAAATATGTATTTATGCAATTCAGAATTAAATAAAGAGATGTAAGCAAATAATTGACATAGATCCTTACAAAATGCTGTATCAACAATAGGAACATCCAGCATCTTACAACAGTTTTTCCCACCTAGTTATTAAAAATATTGGGATATGAAAATTAGAGAAAAGTGGCATAGCTGCACTGTGATTAGTCAGAAGATAGCTGTTCATAAAAGCTCAAAATGTGTGCCCTCTCAGTTTTTGTCCTGTACTGGTTTTGATTTTGTCTTTTTCGATAAAAATACCAGATAGTAATTGCCTGTTGTTATGCATTTTAGGTTTCAAAGTTTTTTTTTTTCTATTTAAACATAATTTCAAAATCAAAAACCATATTCTTCTTTAACTGTTCTCCACTTTTCTGAAACTTAAAAATGCATTGTCTTTTGCCATTGGAAATTACTGCAAACAGGTGTGTTGAATGAGCTAAGAGATCCACTGTAGCTGTGGGAGTGAGTTCTACGTGCGTACCTAGAGTTCAGAACTGCGGCGGTCCTACCATGCTCAAATATCTGCAGAGTGTTTCAACAGCAGCATTGCTGCAAGACAGGGAAGCTGACTGCCTTCTGAATTCTCTTACTACTTCTGTATTCTATTCTTCATTTGATGGATGAAATGCTTGTTGGAGAATATTTTCATCTGGTTTTACAATGCATTTCTGACATCTTCCTGGCCTTTGATTCCAGGATTATTTCTGAATTTTATTTATTGTGCTTGGTACTCACCTGTCCTGTTAAACATATTAGAAACACTTGAAGCTGATTTATCTGTAAGGAATTTGGCCCTGATTAAAAATTTTTTAAAAACTAAAAGGTCAAATTATTGTCTGAAAAAATTGACACTTAGGGGACAACCCCAGTACTAGATGGCATATTTTCCTACTTCATCTTAAAAGACCAGACTGAAGCAGTTAGGGACTGCATTAAGACTGAATTGCAAAGGTGAATACATAATACAGTACTGACCGAAATATTGTTATTTTTCTTAAAAAAAAAAAAGAAAGAAAAAAGAAAGCAAAAAAAAGGATGTTTCAAAGAGTATTCATATTACAATGAAAGAAGATTCTTTTTATTTTTCAGAAAAGACATTTCAGAATATATTAGCAACTGTGTACAAAAAGAAGCTCATCTTGTACTTATGCTCCCCCCAGTTGAAGAAGACCTCAGCTTTGTTAACAGGATAATACATATTTTCTTCATACCACATGGGAGCAGAAGTGCCTCTTTTCTGCCTTTCTTTCGGTATTGTGCCATGAAAGGACACAGGACACATTTCAGCATCACTTGCTGCAGAGTTCACCTGACAAGGAGGCACATTTTTATTCAGTTACTGAAAATTGTTCATAATCCATATTTTCTACCTTGACATTCTTATAAATGGTCTACATTCCATTAGCATTGTTATTTTTTTAAACTTCTTTTACAAAACTGGAGGGAAATGTGTACAACTATATTTTCTGCTTTGCAATGAAAGTGTACATTTATCACTTAGGTACATGTAAGTCACTTCTGTGAATTGAGCCCTTGGAGTAAATGTGTTTTGATGTAATGGCCATCTGCTCATGAATATCACATTTGCTAGTTTAACAAATAGTTTGATATAGATAAACACATAGTTTGGTGAGATCATATAGTTTCACAGATAGCAATACAATAGCAAAATTTTGTATTTTCCATAAGCCAATAATCAAGCTGCAGTGGAGATCTCAAGGTTTTTGTTTTTTGCTTTAAGAAATTAATCTTTAGCATTTACTTTTAGTTTCTGACTGCTTTTTTCAAAATGGTAAATGTAGGACCCACATCAGATCATAACAGGAGGCAAACTACATCCTACCCATTCCAGAAAGCAATCAGTCTTGTTTCTCTTTTCACCTTTCAGAAATGAAAGCTGTTCTGCTCTCAGATGGATGCAGTACAGCCAGACACCAGGAGACCCTAGGAACAGCAGACCTGACACTCTTGCCCTGTATGGCTTCATTAGAGTCAGGTATCAGTGACACAGAAATGGCCCCTGAAGCTGTAGCTAACGCCAGTTTGCAAGAAAAGACAGAACTGACAAGATAGAGTTGGTCAAGTCAGTGATTCTGAGTGTCATGGTCTGAGGGATGCAGGTCAGCTGCAACGTGTTACACATACATATGTAGTGCAGTAAATATAGCTCAGTACCAGGCCATTTTTTAAGCTGATAAAAACTAGTTTAGTAGGCTCTTTGTTTGATTTTAGTTTTGATATTATGGTATTTACTGTGGTCTTGGCACATATTTTACTGCTGAAGTCGAAGTTTATTCTTCAGTATCACTGATATCAAACTGTAACCATGACAGAGTATGTGGATTTATAGGAGGAGTGCATGAGTGATGATGAGTTTGGGTTTTGGATGTATCTTCAGAATTTGTCTTCGTGTTACTGTTTTTAGTGCAGGAGAGCCATGTAAAATGTGCATGTTCAATAACATTGTCTTGTTTCCCCCCATCTCCCCTTCTGTATTTTAGCATATGTTCCTGAGGAAGAATTGAAAGCAGCAGAAATAGATGAAGACAGCGTGGAAGATGATGGGCTGTCTCTGGACATCCAGGAGAATGAGTATTTGTGCAATGAAGAAGCGGAGATCAAAGAGGCTCAAAGCTACCAGAACTCCCCAGTCAGCACTGCAACTAATCAGGATGCAGGCTATGGTTCGCCGTTTAGTGAAAACAGCGATCAGCTGGCCCATTTCAAAAGCACTTCCTCTAAAGAAGAGAAAGAGGATCCTCAGTGCACAGACAATGTTTCCTATCCACAGGACAGCTTGGCACAAATAAAAGCTGTGTATGCAAATTTGCTTTCAGAGACTTGCTGGTCCAGTTTAGCTTTGGACTTAAAGAAATCCAATCCAACCACCAGCAACAACGGAATCAGCCAGAATGAAAACACCACCAGTACTGACACCAATGCCAATTCCCAGAGTACTTGTACTACCAGTACCAACACTAGTACCAGTACAACCACCAGTAGTACCAGTACCAGTAATAGCAACAGTGGTGGCTCAGGTTACGACTGGCACCAAGCTGCGTTAGCTAAAACTCTGCAGCAGACCTCATCGTACGGACTTCTCCCCGAGCCGAGTCTCTTCAGCACAGTGCAGCTTTACCGGCAGAACAATAAACTCTATGGGTCTGTGTTCACCGGTGCCAGCAAGTTCCGATGCAAAGACTGCAGTGCAGCCTACGACACGCTGGTGGAGCTAACGGTGCACATGAATGAAACTGGACATTACCGTGATGACAACAGAGATAAAGAAGCCGATAAGACCAAGCGGTGGTCAAAGCCTAGGAAACGATCGCTTATGGAAATGGAAGGCAAAGAGGATGCCCAGAAAGTGCTGAAGTGCATGTACTGTGGGCATTCGTTTGAGTCTTTGCAAGACCTCAGCGTCCATATGATAAAAACAAAGCATTACCAGAAAGTGCCTCTGAAGGAGCCAGTACCAGCCATCACCAAATTGGTCCCTTCTACCAAAAAGCGAGCACTTCAGGACTTGGCTTCGCCTTGTTCACCTGAGCCAACAGGGATCACGGCAGAAGCTTCACTGGGTGAGTCTGCAAAGGATCAGAAAACTGCCAACCCCTACGTGACTCCGAACAACCGCTATGGCTATCAAAATGGTGCTAGCTACACTTGGCAGTTTGAGGCACGCAAAGCCCAAATACTGAAATGCATGGAATGCGGCAGTTCCCATGATACTTTGCAGCAGCTCACTGCTCACATGATGGTCACCGGTCATTTCTTGAAGGTGACCAATTCTGCTTCCAAAAAAGGCAAACAGCTAGTGTTGGACCCAGTGGTGGAGGAGAAAATACAGTCTATACCTCTTCCACCCACCACCCACACACGGCTACCAGCCTCCAACATTAAAAAGCAGCCTGATTCCCCAGCGGGCTCCACAAACTCGGAGGAAAAGAAAGACCTAGAGAAGGAAAAGCTGGTGGTCAGTGAAACAGAGAAAAAGATTAAAGAAGAGAGTGAGGACTCTACAGAGAAATTTGAGCCAACAACTTTGTATCAATACCTCAGAGAGGAGGACCTTGATGATAGTCCTAAAGGCGGAATAGACATATTGAAATCCCTGGAGAACACAGTGACAACAGCCATCAGCAAAGCCCAGAACGGAGCCCCTTCCTGGGGAGGATATCCCAGTATTCATGCAGCTTACCAGCTCCCAGGAACGGTCAAACCCCTTCAGCCCGCGGTGCAGAGCGTTCAAATGCAGCCGTCCTACGCAAGCAGTGTGAAATCACTGTCGTCAGAACACAATGCACTCATCCATTCCCCAGGCAATCTCACACCCCCACCTCACAAGAGCAATGTGTCTGCAATGGAGGAACTAGTGGAAAAAGTTACAGGTAAAATCAATGTGAAGAAGGAAGAAAAGCCTTTGGAGAAGGAGAAGAGTTCTCCAGTTAAACCCATGTCACCTGCTGCTAAAGAAAACAAGGACTTCCCAAAAGCAGAAGAAATAAATAACAAACAGCAGCCAAAGAAGAGCTCTGAGTCAGAAGTTCAGAAGGTCAAAAAGGATAGTCCAGCAGAAGCACATACGCCAAATGGGACAGAGCCACTTAAAACAAAGGTTGCAAATGGCTGTAACAATTTAGGAATTATCACAGATCATTCACCTGAGCCATCCTTCATTAATCCATTGAGCGCTTTACAGTCCATTATGAATACCCACTTAGGCAAAATTTCTAAGCCGGTAAGCCCCTCTCTGGACCCTTTGGCCATGCTGTACAAAATTAGTAACAGCATGTTGGACAAACCCATTTACCCAACCACTCCAGTCAAGCAGGCTGATGCTATTGACCGGTATTACTACGAGAACAGCGATCAACCTATTGATTTAACTAAGTCCAAAAACAAGCCTCTTGTTTCCAGCGTGGCTGACTCTGCCTCATCCCCGCTGAGGGAGAGCGCCCTGCTGGATATTTCTGATATGGTGAAGAACCTCACGGGGCGTTTGACACCCAAGTCTTCAACTCCCTCTACCGTGTCAGAGAAGTCTGATGCCGACGGGAGCAGTTTTGAGGAAGCTCTGGATGAACTGTCACCAGTACACAAGAGGAAGGGCAGGCAGTCCAACTGGAACCCTCAGCATCTTCTGATCCTTCAAGCCCAGTTTGCTTCCAGCTTGAGGGAGACCCCAGAAGGCAAATACATTATGTCGGACCTAGGTCCACAAGAGCGGGTACACATCTCTAAGTTTACTGGTCTTTCCATGACCACAATCAGCCACTGGCTGGCCAATGTGAAGTATCAGTTAAGGAGGACAGGTGGAACTAAATTTTTAAAGAACTTGGACACAGGACATCCTGTTTTCTTTTGCAATGATTGTGCCTCTCAGTTCAGGACTGCTTCTACATACATAAGTCACTTAGAGACACACCTAGGGTTTAGTTTGAAGGATCTGTCAAAGTTGCCACTTAATCAGATTCAAGAACAGCAGAATGTTTCAAAAGTCCTCGCAAACAAGACTTTGGGCTCACTTGGAATTGCCGAGGAGGACTTAGGCTCCACATTCCAATGTAAGCTCTGTAACCGAACTTTTGCAAGCAAGCATGCAGTCAAACTGCACCTTAGTAAAACACATGGCAAGTCCCCAGAGGACCATCTGATCTATGTAACTGAGTTAGAAAAACAATAGCGTCCAGGTAAGCAGCCAGGTATGCAAGTGACCACAGGAACATTGCACTAAACTTCTTCATAGTACTGCACTAGGCCTGACCTGAGCCTCTGAAATCAGTCTTACTTTTGTTGCTGAACTGCCTATCTGGACCTTGGTTTTTCTTACACTTATTTTGTAGTTATATTTATATGCTCTTTGTCTGATCTGTGCATGGTTATTCTTTTGTTTCTGTTTTTATTTTTTGTGAGTCAAAGTCTGACCTTTATTTTCAACATCTGTCCTTGATGTTAAGCTATCTTTTGTAGAATATAGTGGGAGACACTATTGAGAGACATTAATTTAGCCGTAAAGAAAGACACAAAGAACAATGATAAAGAGACATCCTAAAATTACAAAGTTGCCATGACAATAAAGGTCACAGAACCTGGTAGTGTCAAGTTTTAACCCTCTGAGAACTGTAATAGCATTTCTGTGCCTTTCCCAGTGACTAAATAAGTAAATAAGGAAAAACAAAACAAAACAAAAGGCTTAAAGGCATTTCATTCAAATAAAAGCTGTGTCGGAAGCAGGACTTTTTTTTAATGAATGAGCTTCTTTTTTTTTTTTTTTTTTAATGCAGAACTGGTTTGTGAAGATATTGTGCATGCAGTCCTTGGAAGAAGGAGAGCTGTGTAGTACTCAATGGGTTAGGAAGCCACAACTGTATAAGTTAAATAATAATTAAATAAAGCAAACCAAGTTGCCACTATGCCCAAACCCTCTGGATGCTGAGAATTGCCACTTTTTGGCAAAAAAAAAAAAAAAAAAGGATGCAAGCTGTTATTTAAAACAAATGTAAAAATGCTCTTTTCTTTCCTTTATTTTTTTTTTCTGTAAAATACTGCAGTTTATAGTTATTTACAAATGTTAAGCTTTGGTACAAGCTGACCTTTCTATAGTGTGCTGCATTGGTAAATGAAAACAAAAAAAATGGGGCAAATGTTGGATTCTGTTCCTTGTAAATTGCCAGCATCAGCTTAAAAAAATACATGTTACATATCGTACCATTTTAAACTGTTCAACTTTCTTTGTACCTTCTGGCTGTATGCTTTCTCTTTTAACTTTTTATATTGTCATTTTATATTCGATTTCTGTGTATATAATGTAAAACCACACTTTTTGAATAAAATTTAGTTCCTGCAGCTTGATATAAATAGAGGAATTTTACTGGCACCTGCATCTTTCCAGATGCATGTACTTAAAGGAACTATCTGACAAAAAAAATAAATAAAAATAAAGCAAGCAATGCACTATGAATTATACATTTTGATGTTTTATCATTAATATTGTACAGTACATTTTGGTTCACACAATTAAATCCACTGTTTTCTCAAGTGTAAAATAAACCCACATGCAGTTCTTGATTTACATACATTGTCATGTCGTCATTATATTGCCTTTGAGGTGTTATTCCAGCTATAAGAGGCATCGTTTATACAATCAGCCAGCGAAAATCTATTTGAAATCATCTCTCGTGATCTGAGTGCTGACGTGTCTCGCTCGAAGCCGTAATGCTGGTAACCTCTTGGAAGAGATTTGCAGCAGGGACGCGCTGCGAGAGGTGCAGAGCCAGAGCAGCGAGGGGCATTCCGCTCCGCACCGGGGTACAGGAGAGGCTGCAGAGGTCTCGGCCAAGTTAATTTCCTTATGCTGTATGACTGTACCTGTAGCCATTTTCTGAGTGTGTTCAAAGGGCAGCTCCTCCCTCCCTTCTCTGGAGAAGCACCTTTTGATTTCAGCAGTTCCATAGTCAGAGGCTGTGGCTCCTGCCCCTGCAGCCGGCTGGATGCCGCGGTGCTGCCTTTCTGGCAGCGGTGAAGACCTCAGAGGCTTTGACACCAGTTTTTACTTACAGTACAAGGAGGCAGACCTATGTTTCTCTGTACTTTTTAAATATTGCATTTTGAGGTAAGCTGAGTGCTATCATATCAGGTGTTTCCCTTAATCTTTATTTCTGTTCTGTTGAATGCAGGTGTCATTTAGAATGTAAAAGAGAGCTGTCAGAGCCTTCACTTCTCTATCTCCTGAGTGCTTTGACAGTTACAGTGTATGAAAGCCTGGGATCTGCTATCCATTACACTTTTTGGATGGGCTATTAAATATGAGGACCTAGAGGGGTTTGCTTTCACGTGGTTTTAGTGATACTATTGTGTTTTAAAAATACTTCTGTGTTCATACATATATTTCTGTTTCTTCTTCTCAGTTCTTCTGAAAGTAATTTAAATGTAAGATCTTTGCTTCCAGATACAGCACAGTTCGACATTTAATCTTTACTTTAGCTACAACTCCAGAAATATCCACGCACTGCTCTGTTCTCAGTAAAAGCCTATCAGGTCCAGGTCAGTTACATTTACACGGTGTTTCTAAGTAGTGCAGGAAAATGCCATGAGGGGTTCTTAAAATGTCCCTTACTTTCTTCACTGCTAACTACCTATGTCCTTCAGGGGATCTAGCCATTTAGACATTTCAGTTCAATTACTGGATGATTATGTGCTTTGGGCCCAAGGGGTGGTGAAGAAGAAAAACAGTCAGGCCTATGGCCATAATACAGAGTCCTTAAGTAATAACCCTTTGAAGTTTTGTTTACTTTCCCACAGGCCTGCAAACATGTGATTATAAAATATGTTGCAGTGCATTGCAGTAGTGTGTGAAAAGGTTGAAAGGGAGAAATAATAGCTCTAAAGTGGGTTTGAATCTAATGTAAATCCATTAAAACTGATTTTGAAACACGGCATGTAAAGTGAGTTCTCAACACCAGGTGACTCCCTCGAGAGGTGTTTATGACATTGCTAAATCCATTCAGTTCTGATAGCTTCAGAATTGGACAATCACTCATCATCTATGCCACTGTCTGAAGAAAGTCCATTTAGAATAAACCAGCAGCTTACCTGGTGACTATGCTGATGTAACACTTTCTACGACTGAAATATGGAGTAGATGAAAACTGGAGGTCTCTGATGGTTCACCTGCTTAAGACAATGAAGTACAGTGACAGCATGATCTTTGTTATTTGGATTTTTGCCACTTTTGTTTGAATATTGTATCTCAGAAAAAAATCCTTTTTAAAAAAGAAATTGCACAGCTCAAAACAGAGTTATTCTTCTTCCCAGAATTTTTTTCAAGTTTCCTTTTCCTTTATTTAGATAAGATTGCAACAAAAGTAAGGTTGTGCTATTCTATGAATAGTTTCTAAAGCTTTTGGATGGAAGAGACCACATAGCCTTTCAGGACTGATCTTGAGGAAAAGAAACCTAAGAGCTTTATACCCCATCATAATCTCTGTAAGCCTGTATACCTGTTCTGTGATGTATGCAAAATCCAATGTGTCTGGTTCTTTTCAGAGATGTATAAAACTCATTTTTTCAGCATTATGTTGGTGGTGTTCACACCTTTGCTTGTATCTGTTCTCAGAGTGGAAGATCTTGGTTTGTTTGTTTTCGCAGGTTTGATTTCTGCTTCGGTGCATTTTTCTGTTGCTCTTTCAAAGCTGATGCAAACAACTGGAAATTTGGGAGATCTGTGTATTGATGACATTAGTCCTGAAAGAAATAATCTTTTTTGTTTGGTTTTTTTTTTTTTTAATAACATTTAGTGGGTTATTCACTAATGTCTTCTGCAACATAACTTTGTTACAGCTTTCTCTGGATGGTTACACTAGTAATAATGACGCCAAATATAATCTGTCCTTTTCATGGAAGCCACTAAAATGCAATTGCAATTAAGTAAAAGGCATAAAATATACATATTATCTTGTGTTAGACTAATCAAGGCACAGTGCATCAGCTTTTGCTTGCATTTTCCAAAGCCATCTCAGATTTGAGTGTGTGATATTCTTTAAATAATATGGCAGGGGTCCTGGTTAGGAGACCTCCAAGGAGAGGCCAGTTTCCATGTGGAGTGTTCTTGCAGCTCTGTAGGTGTTGGTCTCCTGGCTGATGCAGTATTGAGTTACTCTCCCAGCATGAAAGTAGCAGGAAGTGGGATTTCACCATCTGTTCACTGCAATTTAAAAGCAGGGTCCTTTTCTGTCCGTGGATGAGAACAGAATCTAACCCAAATATACTGGCCAGATACTAATCTATATAATATGATTCTTCTGAATATATGTTTTCCCCACTCTTTTGATTGGGTTTCTCCTTGTAATGTTTCATGTGGATTTGTCTTGTTTTTCTTCATTACAGCTTTTTCCTACAGGTACATGGAGCGAACACATTTTGGGATGAAAATGCTATTCTAAGTAGAAGGTGATATCATAGCTAAGAGAAAATACCAACATCCAAAACTGGATGTATTTTTAAAAAGGAGACTATTTTACAAGTCCAAGATGATGCAGATTACCTGAGGTTGGTATAATTCATGAAATGTGCTTCTTTATCCCACATCTTCATTAGCTCTCTTTTTTGACTTGTGATACAGCAAAACTGATTTTAGAATAGTTCAGCACCAGGAGGTCAGGACTGCGAATGCTGATACATGGCTAGTGGACCTCGTTGTTTTCAGACAAACAATATTAGAATATACAATAATTATAAAAGCTGTAGACTTTCCCACTGGGAATGAGAAACTCAAGTTAATCTGTTGTGAAAATCTCTAATTTTTAAACACCTCTACAGCTCTGTCCAGTGACCTGCTGAATCAGCGTTAGCACAGACAAAATGCATCTAGTAAGTTCTACCCTAACTACTGCAGTTGTTACCAGGGTTTTTTTCCCTTTCCTGTGAAAAATAAAAAGTTTAAATTTGATTACTTATACCCAGGTTGTCAGGATTTGAATGGGTTTTACTTCCGGATAAACTTCTTGTAAATGTAAAACATTCAGGGAAAATTAATTGTTAAAATTATTAGTTCTTTTTAAAGAAGCATTTCTCAGACTAAATTTTTCAGGGCCCAATGTGTTGACCATCACTACAGCATAAATCTGAACAAATTTAATATAGTGAGAGTGTACTGTATTTCAGTCCAGAGTGGTTGTGTCAGCACTGTCTGAAGTTGCAGGTTAAAGCCTGACAGGTTCCTGACCAGGCTTGTCAGATGTAGGACACCTGTGGTTAAATGCCACATGGTCACTTGAGGAAGGAAGGTTGGAGTCTGGTTGTCTGCAACCCATCTGCTCCCGTAGGAGTCCAGAGCTGATTCATTTGCTCAGAACAGCGTACATTATGAAATCTTAGAGGCTGGTGGGATGCATTAGGCAAATACAGGCCAACTTTCAGGGTCGTGCAGGTGGAAGTCACCTCTCTTGGTACACATGACAACTCGTCCAAAGCCACCTCTTTAAGAGTGTGTACAAACTGAACTTTGTATTAGAGCTTGTCATGAACCAGTAAAGCAGAATGGCACCTGTATTTCCTACCCAAAAATGACACCTGTGATGGTGGAATCCAGAAGCAGCATGCTACAAGTCACGTAGTCAGAAATAGTGCCCAAAGCTCATGACCAGCAGCTAGAGGTGTGGCCACTAGAGCATGCTCTTGGGCACAGCTCCTTATTCTTCAGAAGGCTTATTGTCAGAACAAGCAGTTGAGTTCTGTGCAATATGACCTGGGATGGAAGATTCAAATGCTAGGAGCAAGCAGTGTCCTTCAAATAAGTTCACTAGTGGGCTGGTATGTGCTAAATCAATTTGGCAAAACATATTAACCTGCCAGCTTCAGGCACTTCATTATGTCATACTGTGTATAACCCTGGCCAGAATCCTTTCACCCCTTGACTTTCCTTTCAGTGAGGTTTGGATACTCAAGACTGAACATGCATGAGACCAAATACCAGTCCTGCTGACTTACTTAAAATTACAAGGTTTCGTATTTTTGAATGGCAGGATAGGTTGCTTTATCTTGGCAATGGGCATTGTCCTCAGATACAGACAGACAGATTGGATCAGATGCCATTTGCCCCATTCTGCATCTAATGGACACCATTGCCATAAACTCCTGAAGATGGTCTCTGGCAGTGAAACCCAGCTGGGAAAAAAGAAGATTTCTGCCATTTTTTCCTCTTTCCCCCAGGAAACACACAGTGTATTGGGACACGTAAAGAAACTTTTGGGTTAACCTGAGTATTTCTGAGGAGCACTATTCTGTCAAAACTAACTGCCTTCTTCAAGTCCTGGTTAGACTTAGTTTATCTCTGCACAGTTCCAATGTGTAACATCTTATTTGTTGTCATGGAAGCACTGCTACAGGTTCAGTGTCAAGAACATCATCTTCTCTGCACTCTCCACCCAGCCTCCAGCGTAGCAAGGAAAACTGGCAGAGTGGCTCTGCAAGTCACTTTTGTTCTGCAGTGAGTTGGAGGGTGAACTGAGAGGGAGAGGAACAGGACAGCAGGAGATTTGGATTTTGATAAAGCATGAAAAAGTTTTATGTTTTCAGAAATGTTGCTTCATTCATACGTCTCTTCACTCTAGATTAACCCACTATGTACAGCAATACAAGAAGTGGCTCTTGAAAATGCTGACCTTTGGCTTCAGGGTCTTTGACATCTAATTACTTAGTACTTACAAAGGTGAAAAAGTTGTGTAGTCGGTCACTTCTGTTCATCCCATGTTCCAGTGGAAGCTACACCCATTGTAGGTAGGATGTGAGATTCATTAATGGCTTTTCTCATTGGTAAGTGACTGGTATAAGTCACTCCCTAGGCATTTTCATTCTGGACTTTTTTTCTCAATTTAGACCAAAGTACTTTGGAAGCAATTTAAGCCATACTGGAAAAAGCCACTTTTATTCTCTAATAAGAAAATCTGCCCAGGGCTGCTGGTGCAGGAAAACTGTGTAGTGCTACCAGTCTAACTGTAATGGTTTAACTGGAAAATTCTGCCAGTAAACAAGCTTTAAGTTTATTAGTGTGCAAATGCTGTCTCTAAAAAACACTTGCAGGCTCAGACACTGCCCACAATTGGCATATTACTTCGTAGTCCAAGGTCAAGTCAAATGCACTCAGCATGTTTGCAGTGGGCACGCTGTATTAATAATTACACGTCGCAGTATCCGAGTGTGTAGCCTGACGATAAAGTGTGGTTCAGGGAGGCACTGTACAGCACAGTGTGTCTTTATGTTCAAGGGGGGGTTGTATTGTCAGCTGTCTCTAAAGTGCTACTTTGCTAAAGTTTGTAGCATATAGCATTAACTGTCTGTTATTTCTTGTCACCACTTTTCTGTGGCGGGATAATGTGAAAAATTGGATAGCTTTGCTCTAAAAAAGGCAGCAGGTCTAGACTTAACATTGCACAGGGACATCCTCCACCCAAGTTTTGGGGGTTGTTGAGTGTCACATTTCACATTTTTAATCATGCTTTGACAACTGGGGTCTAGAAGAATGCAAAGAAGAAATAGGACTTAGGAATGACTAAGAATATAGTCTAATGATCAGCAACCATCAGATGGGTAAAAACAGCAGGAAAAAAGAATTGGAGCTTGGACATCCACTGTGAGGAGAAGGACAAGGTGGGGAAAAGAAATAATAGAAGAATAATTGCTATTAGCAAGAGCAGATGCCAGGGATTTTCAAAGCTAGGACTGAGAGGGGTGAAAAGGGAAAGGCTGGAAGGCCTGTTTGCCCTTTAGGAGACAAAAGGGGACCTAGCAAGGTAAAGCTCAAAGGGGCTCTGTGCTTTAATGTGCCTGAGTGATGTTTGAGAACCTCTCTGATCTCCTGCAAAAAACATGGAATGAGGCTGAATT
>VZRX01018945.1:113060-338527 GCA_013398075.1 Notiomystis cincta | reverse complement strand
ATATATATTTGTATATATATATTTGTCTCAGCTGAAATATTTAATATTAAGACTTCGCAGGATTGTTGAAAAGCTGGAGGGTCAGGGAGAAGGAGGCGAGATAAGTATGGAAGGCTGAGCACAGAGTTTGAGTGAAGTATGGTGATGAGGGCTCTTGCTGTTGCATAAGAAGGGGAGAGGAGCAGAGAGGAAAGTTTTGCATGGGGAAAACTTAATGGCTGTTTTGTAGCTGCTGTTTTTTCCCCACTTCAGTGTTTCTAAGAGCAATAACTACATCAAATTTGTATTGTAATAGCAATCAGAGTCCAAGGGTCTGACTGTGCTGGTTTCTGTAAAAACACACACTAACAATAGCGGCCACCTCATTGAAGACAAGGCATAAAAGCCATCAGAAACAGGGGAGAAGATGGTGCAATTTCATAGGCTACACATGTACATAAATCGAGCGCTTGTGAGTCATTTAATTTTTAAAGACTTTATAATAGATGTGCTGCAGTCTCTACTGGCCATCCACCTAGCTGCTCGCAGTTGGCAACTTCACTATTGATATCTGGGCATCATTTTAAGTGAGCACTTAAGGTTGAGTATCAAGGGAAGGTATTTATAGTTTCAGCAGAGTGGGTTGATAGCTATTCCAGCCCCAGATGGGAATTGGGTTACATGACAGATCAGGCTGCCTTCCAATTTTATCCAATACTAGCGATAAGGGGAGGGGGGGAGGGAGGACAGCTGCAACCGTATAGTCCTTCTAGGGTTAAAGATCCTAAT
The DNA here is from genome assembly GCA_013398075.1 of Notiomystis cincta. Lineage (NCBI taxonomy): Eukaryota > Metazoa > Chordata > Aves > Passeriformes > Notiomystidae > Notiomystis > Notiomystis cincta. The sequence continues at coordinate 337,759 of VZRX01018945.1, read as the reverse complement.
GCTTTAAAGAGAATGTCTAAAAGAAAATTTCTTTCTGAAATAATTTATGGAAATGCCGTGCTCCCTTTGAAGGTTCCATGTCACTGCATGGCACTACGCAATGTTCTCTTTCTTCACCTGTCAGGCAAGGACCACCTCGAAGAGTCTCACTGCTGATTACTAGTTAATTGTCATTAATAAGTGACAACTGACATTATGGGGGCTTAATGCAGAGAGAACAGAAAAGAGCCACAGATATTCTAATGAGCTGACTCCTACGTGCCCTCTATTGTTGTCGAAAATGAGGAGCTGTCGTCATTGTTCAGGAGATGGGCTTCAATTGCTCTGGAAAAATATTCTCTTTTAATTTCTTTATGCATAGATAATTCCTGGTGCACTCTCTCTCCCTCTCTCCGTCTGTCTCTCCTGCTCTTTCTTTCTCTCTCATACACACAGACACACACAGACACACACACACACCTTTCTGTGAACACAGTGAAAACTTCCACTGATGATATACAATAGGTATTAGGATACAGTAAAGCTTTTAAAAGTATTTAGATCTAGGCACACACACACGCAAGCATGTGAGTACACACATACATACAGACTATCTACACATAAATGCAAATCACCAAGATGTTTATTTAATTTTTAAAACCCAGGAAAGAAGTGGGCACAGACAACTTCCCTTAGGAAAGGAACCAAAAGGAGATGGTCAAGACTTTAGGAACTGATGTATGAAGTCAGGACTGAGGAAGTCCTGTTCTGTCCCTAGTATGAGGAATTTTGAAGTGGTGGCAATGAGCAAATACAGATTTCAGATACAGGTACCTAAAATTAGGTTCTTGTTCTTAATTTAAATAGGAGCTTAATGACTTAATGATTTTCAAAACTGTCAAACAGGCAGGAGCTCCCTGGGAGGCGGTGGTGGCTGCGGATGCTCAACACTGCCTGCTGAAAGTCAAAACCATTCTTTGCACACTTTAGGAAAATCTCAACCAGCAGAGGGCCAGAAATTTGGGGGAGATGATTTAATGAGGCATCAAACTCCTGGTTGCATTTCCTGAAAAGTAGGAGTTCTGCTTACACTTGACAAGCATGATCAATCCAGGATAAACTTACTTCTGTGCAATGCCAGAAGAAATATATGCATACATATAAAAGAAAGAGTCTGCCTTTGCAGATTAGGGATAAGCAGGGTTCTGGAGGTGCTGCTGAGAACCACAACCAGGAACCTTTCCAAAAGTCAGGAAATCACCCATGATTCTTGAGGTAAAAATTTAGGTGAAACAAATGGAAGCCAGAGGTGTTGTATGATGATGCCAGTTTCTCCTACCAATTTTGGAGCAACACAATAACCTGCATCAAATCTCTTAAGTATGGATGGTATTTGAGGTCTAAATTGTAGAAGAGGAATTTCCTATTTTTACCAATAAATTTCCAAGAGTTTCCAGTCTGCAACAATAAATTGCCTGTCTGTACTGCTCTCTAACATTTAAGGCTGTGTGGGTTTTGCCTGAGAAGTGGCTTATCCAGTGTCTTTCAACTACCTGCACAAAGGGGAGAGCCCATCATTTTACGGGGAATTTAATTTTGATTGCATAGCTTGAGTTTAAAACTCAAGACTTACAGGAAAGAAAATGAAAATGAGATGTCTCTCATATTGTGCTCGCAGCGAAGACATTCATTAGCATTCTCTGTCTTACTGCCTGCCAAGGCCCAAACAAAAGATACAGTCTGGAACAATGGCCTGAAATGAGGAACACAACCAAAGCAGCCGTGCAGGAAGCCTGCCGTTTCCCATGGTTTGGGGACCTGGAGCCAATATATAGTGCCCTGAGCAGATGTGTGGAAGTGGAAAATGCCTCAAATGACAGTAGGTAATTTTTTTTTTTTATGCTGGACTTCCCACTGTGAAGTCAACAGATACCATGTCTTAAATTGCCATAGTGCAACTTGATGGGTCCTAATTCCCAGCTCTGTATGTGACTTTGGATATGACCTCTCTGTGACTGAATCTACCCGTCTTTTAAAGAGATGAGATAATGCCTGTGTGGCAGAGAAGACACATGCTGTAATCGGTGGTGAGAGTTTGTAATACTGCGTGGAAAGCACTTCTTGACATTGCAAGTGTCTTTTCAGTTACTGCACTGTCTTTAAAATTTCCTTTTGGAGAAGGCAGTTGAAAAGATCATGGTACAAGCCATTTCATTTCCTGAGGCAAGAGGTCAGCTTGCTGCTCTTTGTGGTGCTCCTCTACCTTCTTATCCTCTGGGTTAGGAAGCTCCCCACTGCCCACCACCAAGCTCAGTCTAGGGTCACAGCTGCCAGGGCAATTTCATATCCAAATCTATCACAACAGTTCTTACTCTCCTCATAATTCTTCCCTTCTTCCTTTCTTTCTAGTTGTAAGAAAACAGTTTTGGCAGCTTCTGGAACTTCTCTGCCTGCTGGACTTCAGCAAATCTGATGCTAGATACTAGTGATGTCAGCTGAAGTTAGTATGTTGAGTGGAGTGGGTAGAAGTTGGGGTCCTTGAAAAACTGTGTTTAAATAAAACTGGGTGTTTTATTGCTTTTGATACCCTTTATCTTACGAATGCTACTGGAATGTAGGAAGAACTGATGGAGTCGTTCCTGAGTGGAGTTGTTCCTTTTTTCATCATCAGTCCTGAAGCACAGAGTTGGAAATTGTGCTCTGCCCTATGTACTTCTTCCCTCCCAAATGAAAGTCATTAACCTTATTTGCATTGTGTCTGTGTAGTGGAGACTGTCACTCAAGACCTCTTAGACATTTTAGCAAACACTTCCAAATGACTGGGACTGTGTCTGTGGTATTCTTCTTTCAATAATTCACAATCATTAAAATGACATCAGACTATCTCCAGTTCTGGCATTCTTTCCGGTCGCTGTCTCTCAGATGTCTACGTGGGATGAAGGTAAAGCTGGCTCTGTAATGATGGATGTCCCTTGCAGAAAGTGGTTTAGAATAACCCAGGACACACAACAAAGCCAGAACTGGAGATAGACTTATCTCACATTTGGAGCTGTAAATTATTTAAGGGAGAGCTCCAGCTCCAGGAAACTGAGGTTACAGCAAATATTAAGCTTCCTGTATGGCTATTTTTCTTGTGTCAGGTGGTGTGGCACAGTTTATTCATAGGCATTCAGGGGCCATGGAAATAATCAGCAAATGAGGAAAATATTTCATTTTCTGTTGCTATTTCTCATGTCAGATTTCTAGAGAACTGAGGCTTGAGGTTTAGGGCTCTTTGCATTGAATTCAGATCCATGAAAATCCTCTCAATGGCTGGAAAATATTGCACCAAACTAATAGATGCACTGTCAATAGAGATGGCTGTGACTTCACAAAATGTTCCAAGTAACTACATATCATTTATAGATAATCACATGCAAGATGCTCCAATTCAGTGAGTCCTAATAAATAGCTAACTCAAGAAACAACACAATGAAGTTGCAATGCATGAAGAGCTCAGTGATAGCTTGTGCAGTCTATCTTGCTTCAGTTGGCATTGAAAGCTTAAATATGTTCCCTTCCTTCCCCACACATCCTTGCTTGGTACATAAAATATACATGGAAAATAAGCTGGGATAACAAATATTATAAGCCCAGCTAATACCTAAGAGGAAATTTTTGAATTATTTTGGAGGGGGCTGCTTCAAGCAATAACAGCAGAGGAGGCAATGCCTCCTGCCCTCCATGGCCACGTCAGGGAAGAAGGAGCCTCTGCATAGGGTAGGGCAGGGCAGAGCAGGGCTGCTACCTATCCTAACAGCTCTACAGATTAAATTAAAGCTGATCTTTCCCTCTCCCCCTTCCTCAAGGCAGCACTGAATCCCCCAAGGACATGTAGCCATGCTATGAGGAATGGACACCTGCCACCACTCATAGAGGGGGCCAATGCCTCCAGGACCCTCCAGTGACTGCAGAGCATGTGGACATTCCCCATCTGTGAAGGAAGCATGATATCCTGCCTCCTTTGCTAACTGACACAAGGACAAGGAGGAACAAGAGGAAAGAAGGAAATTTGATTATTCACATCAAAGCATTAATTTCTTGAATTTGGAGGCGGAAAAAGTGTGGCTTTTGTTCCAGTAACAACTCTTGCCTTTAGTTTCTTTTTAACATTACCCTGATGATAAGTAGGTAAAAAATCATACTCATTTGTGAAAAAGCATTTTTTGCATAGTGTATATAACAATATCAGGAGATAGGGGTAGAATTTCAAAGTGGTACTTTTCTTTGGTTCTTTCCCTTTCAATAGCTGTTGTTTTGATTACTCTGTGCCTTAGGCTATCATTAGAATCTTTTTGTGTGTGGAAGTATTAAGTCCATAAATATGAAAATAAGCCTGTAATTGACCCATGGACTGAATTTATTTCCATTAGATTCTTCTGCTAGTATAAAAAGCACAAACTGGAAGAGTGATATTTATGTGCGTATGAAGCTCCCCAGCTCTGATGGTATATCATATATTTGATAACAAGGTTATGCTCTTAAAGGGACTACTCAGCAAGACAGGGTGGGGAAAACAGGTGTCTTATTTTAGTTTTGAAAGCAAAACTGGGTACAGCCATAAAATACATGCACAGCACATACCGTTATTTTGATTAATCGGACTGCTAGAGAACAGCTCATAATGAAAGCTGATCAGCACGTCCCAATCAGTCTCATTAGGTTCCTCTGCAGACACCTGGAGAAAGGCAGCCAGCAGAGGGTACTTTGAAGGCAAGAGGAGCTGAGTGATCTACCACAGAAAACACCGGGGTTGCCACACCTGCTTGTGTGCTGTAATGGAGCTTTACGGCACGCGGGGAGGCTTCTCAGCTAAATGGGACATAAAGCTCAGCTGCCTTCTGGGGAGGCCCTGTGCTGTTGCCGTGCCCTATGCATCATGCCTAATATTCCAGTTGCTGCCTCTGTTTGTGGCCACAGCTGTAGTTCTGCTGAGCTGCTACATAAAGTTTTCCAGGGATGCTGTTGGTTTTTTTCCTTCTGGATTTTTCCACCTTCCCACTGTGTGAAGGGACCATATGGCACAGCTATTACATCAGGACCTGCAGGCAATTCCCACTCAGGCAGTATACCAGAGCAGGGCTGCATGTCGAAGAAGAAAATGAAGGAGGGAGGGAGGGGAGAAGGTGGGCGAGATTACTTCCAAGAACAAAAATCACAAAATATTCAGGGCTTGTGTCGTGAGACAGGCAACTCCCCCTCGCCCCCAGGAGCTCTGTTATCGTCTACCAGAGCCCGCTCTCTCCAGGATGCAGGTACAGTTTGTCACCAAGGTCAGCTTTGCAGCTCACAGGCTCCTCAGTGCCCTGGCCTTGCTCAGGGAGTGGCTCTGGGCAGCCTCCTCTGGCTGCTATTCGGAAGGTTTATAGAAAGACATGGCATAGAAGGGATAGATGAGTTCCTTGATAATTTACACCCCCACTCCCTCCCAGTACCTCATTTTTTTTCCTCATATGCTGAGGACTGACCAATAATGTAGGCCAAAAGGGAATCATACAATTAAACAAAGTATAATTGAGATATTGAGGTTTTGTTTGTCTGACTTCAATCTAAATTTGTATCAAGGGGGTTAAAAGAGGAGAGGTCTTTCAACAGCCTTCCAATTTGTTTCTCCTAGTAGCTGTGGCGACCATTATTAGCACTGCTTTGAATTAATGGTCAATTGTCCTATCATAGTTTAAGAAATATGATGGGCTGTGAGACCAATCCCAAACAGGATTCTGAGTACATAACACATCTAATTAAAAAGAAAGGAATTAAATGGTGGCAAATAAAATTGGTACCTTATCTCTAGCCAGTGCTGCAAAAAAATAGACAGGAGTCTTGATTGTGAAGCTCTTCCTCCTTTGAGCAGGAGGTCTCTGTGGTACAGACTATAAGGATGACCCTACAAAGATTACCTGGAATATCATTATGTCCTTGGCCATGTGTTAGTCTCCAAGTGAGATTTTCTTGATGTTATGTGGATTCTCATTACTTCACAGAGAAAAGTGTCTGTGTACTCACATCTACATGTGGTACACATTTCCTCTCTATGGATGCAGTCCATTCACAAATTATGTTCAACCAGTACTGAGAGGGAGGAGCACCTTCAGCATTGCTGACTATTCACACTTTTTGGCAGATAAATCATAAGATTATAATCTTAGCTAGATGTTGACAGCATCTTTTTTGTTTTTAAAGGCTATGTGGTATAGTGACCAAGTATAAAGAAACCACTGCTCCATTTTCTAGACCTCAGAAACCAGAGCAGAACACCCTACCTCATAATTGGAAACACAAAAACCAATAACCTGGCACGAGTGGGCTTCGGCTACACCCATCAGCAATCCAAGCATTTGAGCCCTCTCAACTCCACTTCAAGTCAGGGTGTGACAGAACAACAGGCTGTGACAGAACAGCAGACCACACTTCTTGGCTGGGTGGGTGTGCTCCTGGCCATAGTGGGCAGTGCACATCCAGACCTGTAACCAAGCACAGGGATGCAGTAATATAGATGGTGTGTGAACAACAGTCACAAAGTTTTTGTGACTGTTAAAGCTGTCAGAGCAAAGTGTCTTGTTAGTGCACAGCAACTTCTGGTTTTGTTGACAGTCACAATTTCATTGCAAATTTTGCAAAACCTGGCATTGTTATTCATATCCTAGTGCCTGTAGCCAGTTGATTAGGGAAGACACACAGTTAAATGAAGTTTCTAGCCCTTAGATTTGCAGATAAAAGGTTTAAGATGTCACCCTAAAGCTTAGTTGCAGTGAAGAAAATCAATCCTCTTTTCAAAGTCTCATAGGTATTGTCAGGTATTTTTTTGTTACCTATTTTCAAACTATTGTTTCAATTCATAATGCTGCTGCACTGGTCTCAGTTCATCATGCTGGAGTCATGACCACATGATTATTTGGATGCAGTACAGCCAGCATCACAAGAGGAACACTAAAGATATAGGAGCAAGAAACTCTTCAAGAAAAAACCAGCAAAATCAGTGGAGTCAAGACCTTCCCTTCTGTTGGTTACACTCAAGGGCAAAGGGGGACGCGAAGATGTGCCACTGGAAGGTTGCCAGCACCTAAACCACAGCAGACACAATGGCACATTTCTGGGCAGGGAGAGAAGCTGGGGGAAGACTCACCTGCAGTCATCAATGGAGAAAGGGCAAGACCATCACAGGTATTGTGCAGTCCTTATGGTGGGGGAAGGGACATGCCCTCTCAGTGTCTGTCAGCAACAGAGTGCGAGGAGAAGGCACAAGTGGTGTTCTGGACCACTCTGCATTGCTCCCCTGAGACTGCTGGTGGAGGAGAAGAACAAGAGTGGGAGCTGGAGAGGTCTGTAGATAGCTTTCTACAGCAAGGGGCACTGTGTTTAGCACTGAGTGGAAGGAGCAGCCACAGGACTCCCATTAACAATAACGCGATTGCGTATGTGAGTTCTATTCACTGGACTGAAAATTTACCCCTAAGGGTCCACATAAATTTGAGCTGTTGACCGTGTGAAATGTTCTTTTATGGGCAATAAGGACACTGAGAGGCAGATACATGTTTTCCTAAGCTCTGGCCACATACCAGTATTTGTCTGCATAATTCTTCCATTTTTCTTCCCATATTCTTCATACAATGCACACATTGCTTATAGAGAGCAGGCAAAAAATGGTTTTAACAACAGCATACTTTGTTATTAAATTAGGCCTTGGAACTATAATTCCCCATCTCTGTATTTTGATGAGAAACCCTCTACAATGTTATCAAACTAATATATTGTAGCAAAATTTATATCTTCTGTCTCTGCCATGTATAATATGAACTGTATGAGAAAGAGCTAACTTGCTAGAGAATTTTTTTTCTCTCTCTCTATTTCTAAGAAACAAACAGTTTACTGGCAGGTCGAGTATTCATGCTGCTGAATCTTACCTTTTATTTGATTATGTAAATGGAGAGGGACTATACTCTGGTTCATCTTGGCAAAATTTAATTTGTAGTTGATGCCTAAAACTTTTGAAACCACACCTCCCCCCAAGATTAGCAATTGTCAATAATGCTGTGTATTCTCACTCCCTCTCTTTCTCTGCCACTTTCTTTCTTTCCTTTTCTCTCCCCTGTTCTTTTTTTTTTTTTCCTTGTGGTGTTATCATACTGTCTTTCAAATAACTAGAGCAGAATTTTGCAAAGGAGGTATATATCCTCTCAGCAGACACATTCAGCATTTTGAACTCTAGGATCATAAACAATGGACATGAGTATATTTTAAAATGAAACTTGGAGTAATTTATCTTAATTTAAAACTGACTATTCCTGCTCCAGCTCTTTTTTCTTTTCTCTTGGAATACTACACATATAAATCCTCAGACAATCTCCTGGTAATTCATATTAATACACTTGGGGAAATGGTTTGGATTCAAAACAAATGTTCTCGCAAATGTAGTTATCTCATCCTTCCCATTTCCTAGATCTTCAAATCCAGCTGGTTTAACTGTTTAACACCAGGAAGCAGTAATGGATTTCCCCTGCAATGCTTGGGGGTGGCTGTCTGCACCCAGAGAGGAGAGTTGTCTTCCTGCATTCACCTGAACTCCACCAAAGGGACCCATAGTGGTGCCTGCAGGCATGGGGAGAGCAGGAATGGCAGGAGTTACAGCAGAGATTCACAGGATTCTTGGGGTTTGCTTATCTTGCAGGGTTATTCCTTTCACCAGCCCCAGGCAGATGTATAGTAGTAGCAGAGGAGTCAGGTAGTGAGCAGTTAGGGAGCCTAAATCCACAGTGCAGCAAGACTGACCTCCTAGAAGAGCAATTTTCAGTTGCCTTGACCAACACCTTTCTTGTTTTCCTGGTGGGTTTTCTTCCTGTTTGTCTTCAGGAGGGAGAAAAATAATGCAGGATGTTTTTCTCCTTGCTAAGACAACTCCTGTGCACTAGACAAGCTGACCACACATTCTGCAATTGCTGACCAGGATATCTGCTTTTCCAGAACCTGGAAAGGAGTTTGGAAAGCATCATCCTGCCTTTATTTCTTTTGCTTTTCCTTTCATGCCCTGCACTGTTCTGTCCATAATAAACCCAGAAATCACATGCTCTGAAACAGTGCAACAGAGAGGTGTGCACACGATCTGATTCTGTATAAATCCTTTTACTTGAAAATTAAAGTTTAATTGAAAAATAGGTCTCTGAAGAAATCCCCAGCCAGTGTCTGCCCAATTACAGCAATGTAGCTGTTACAATGGAAAGCTGTTAATGTTAGCTGCAGTCCATGTGGTATGTGGAATATGTTTCAGATTAAACATCAGCATTCAAGGCCATGACTATGTTTTGATGCTCCAAGCAGGAGATTTTATGCATTTAACATCAATTTTATGCATTATAGATCTTGCTGTACCTGAGCAAGGAGGTAACCATACGATTCTGTGTTATTCATTCTGAATTAACTGTGAACAAAATATTTGCATCAACTATTCATACAGTGACTGCATTTGTTATGTGTCTCTAGGAAGCAACTAAGTGACTCGGTGTCTTATTTGATTGGCTTTTAAGCAGAAAGCTTTACAGGTACTGCAAGCCAGGAAAAGAAAGCGCTTGGTCTGGTAGCCGCATTGACTCCCTGACAAAACCCTACATTACTGCTCACATCAGTGTGGTGGAGGCAGTTTCATCTGTGATCTCTTGTTTGTCTCTTGAGCGAAATGAAGCTAACATGCTGAGAGCTGTCTTCGGCTAGTCACACTTTGGCATGTATGTGTGGGTTGTTTTTGTGGTCATAAAATTTTGAGTGGTGTAGAGCAGCGAGTGCGTTAGAATGATACCTGATAACAATGCTGCATCTTTACGATGTGTCAGGCTCTGTCTGATAAATCCTCTTGCTTTCCTTTCTCTTCCTCAGGATGTTTTAACTTCCAGAGGAAACACTGATTTTTAATGTAGAGGTGGGGGTGCAACCGCTCCGCATATGCCAGGAGCAATGTCGTACCCCGAATTAAAGCAATCCATAAGGTAAGCAGGGGTTGTAGCAACATGGGAGCTTTTCAAAACAACCGTAGGCACCTTTTTTACATTCTGCTATTTCCAGGGCAGTTGGAAATTAAAAAAAAATAAATTTGAAAACAATTTAGTCATCAGCACCTGGATGTTCATGGCACTTCCCACCCTCACCCCCCTGAAATTTCCTAAGATTTTAATATGCATATTTAGAGAGCTCCATCACTGCAGCTCCAAAGTGGCTGTTACAATATTGATGTTGTTTTACACAGTCAGTTGTAAGTTATAGTCCAAAGGAAAGGTTTAGGGCAAGATATAAAAACAGGACGTAACTGAGTGATTTAGAAGGAAGAAGGGAGGAACTTCCAGGAAATGGCTTTGCTTTGCTCCTTTGTAGGAGCAAAAGGAGGCAAAGTCCAAAGGTGAAGATCAGAGCAGCAGAAATATGAGTGGGTAGTAAAGTAGGCACGTTTTTGATCGGAAGGGTTGTGAAAACATTATCCACAATTAGATTGGGGCCACAAAGATTGTTTTTCAAAGCCACCCATTCTGTGAAGAAAACCAGTTGCCACAGTGTGCAGGTGACCTGCTAGATGGATGAATGGAAAAGAGCTCAGTGGTGGTGATGCAGGACCACAGAAATAACCTTGCTTCCTGTTATGGGTAGAAGGACGTGTTCAGATGCAATCACAGGTTAGGGAATGAGTAAATTGGGCCATCCCTCAGCTCTGCTCTTTATTTCTGGGAAATACATCACTTTCTCGTTCTTTCCTATTCACACAAAGCAAAAGCCCCTCTTGCTCTCACACTGGCTGAACACTTTCCAGCTTTACTGCCATCCTAATGCTCTGATGCATGCTGCAGCAGGTCCACTTGTGGTGGTCACAGCTTCCTTTGGGCTTGCAAGGATATGAAAGAAAAACACTGCCTGAGCCTTTTCAGTAAGATGAGTCTCATAGACAGGGAGCCAGCATGGGAGTCACGTTATAAACATCCCCCAACCCCTTTTTTGCATGCTTGGAGGTGTTTTGGAGTAATGTGTTCCTCTGTTGATTCATTCTGCTAGAAGATAAGTAGGAATGCTTCTTTCAGAGGGAAGTGACAAAGAAAGCTGCTGTACTTTCTTTTCCAAAGTACTCATAAAAGGGTGCTTTCTTAATGTTGAGGCATGTGCTCTTAGAACTTTGGGATTTTAGATGCACAAGAACAGAACAGGTCTTTTTCATTGGAAGGGTGGTCATGGTCACTCAGGAAGTGCAACCACTGTTGCATCCACACCATGTCTGCAGTGCTCTCAGAACATCAGAAGTGGAGCTGCATGTGTCTGGAGTTTTCCAGGCATCCACAGATGCACTTAGATGCTGCTGACTTGTCTCTCATCTTCTCCCTCCATATTCCTGCCAAGCAGAACTGTCTTGCAGTTGCCTCATCCACGGATCAGGTTTCCAGGACAAAGCAATCTGTGACAGCCTGTGCAGCGCAATCACTGCAGGCAGCCTGACTTCACATTAAATGCAATTCTTTCCATAATTCTTGTTGCTTATTAACGCATTGGAGGCCTGATCCTGATTCCTTTGAAGGTGATGACACAGCTCCCACTGAACATAGCAGGAGGTGAAGGGCAGCCTTTGCTGCTTGACAAAAACAAAACGTTATAGTGCTGAAGTTGCTTGAGAAGCATAAATACCGGGGTCCTTAAAAATGCCATTTTCTTCTTCCCCCTAATTTTCTCTTTTTAAAGCTACACCTCCTAATTACAGTGTAATTTTAAAAAACTCGGGCGTTGTTCTCTCCTGGGCCTGCATTTTGTGAGCCTGGCACGTGGCCCCCAAGCACCCACAGCTCTGCAGGTGGTGCCTCCGTGGTTGGCAGCTGAGTGTGGAGCCTGGCTGAGAACCACATCTCCTGCCTTCTCTGGTGCCATCATAAGAGAGCTGCACCTCTGCCCTCGCTCCTCGGCATCCCCTTCATCCCTCAGTACCCCCAGCCCTCATTTGCACCCTGGGGTTTGCTTTTTGGGTGGGCAGCCTGCCTGCCTGGTGCTGCAATCACCTCCTGCAAGCAGAACCGGGGCTGTGACTTGAGCGAGCCCCGACAGCCGCCTGCCTGCCTCGCTTGGGTTTCAGCCTGCCGCCACCTCACCTATCCAGCTAAATTTCCCATTACAACTTGAATTTAAATATTCTAATAAATTTGTTTTAGAAACTCTTACAGCTCCCTTGTGCCATTTGCAGGGAAACACTCTCTGGGTTTTTTTCTGGGAGATGGAGATTTCTTTGTGCTTGGGGTGACTGATTGAATTTTACCTGCGCTAAATTATATTTGCACATTCTAGTAATTGCAAAGGGCCACACAGAGAAACAAAGCATTGACTGCCGTTGTACTGGGATTTCCCAGATGTATAATTTCAAATTGATATGAAAAAAACCCTTGCAATGCATTAATAATAGCAGAAAATGTAACTCGGTTGGCCAAGGGTGAACAGAGGCTTTTTTTTTCTGAGCTGCAAAACAAGCTATAGACCTCAGGTGACTAGCATTTATTGTTAGAATGGGTTTTCTATCGCATTCCTTCTGAAATACGAAATAAAGATTTATACTGAACAACTTTGTTGTATATAACAGATCTGGATCATACCTGGGAAGCAGTGTGGGTTTCTTTTTTCCTTTTTTTTTTTTTTCTTTTTATTGAAGTGAAAGCAAAAGGCTTTTGTCTAATTTAAAGGCACTTTTTGGTTATTCAGTCTTCTGGCAGGTCACCTGTCCTTTTTCCATGGCTCAATATTATCTCGTGGTTAGAATTATGACATTGACAAAGAAATCTTTGGCAAACAGCACATACTTTTCAAGTCATGTTGGAGTGAACCAAGAATGAGAGGGAATGATACTCAATGAAGATACCAGTGGGGGACTTCCATATTTATTAATTTAGCATGAAAATTAGCATTTTAAAGGTGTAGACTTTTAAAAAGTGTCAGTTCTCCCAGTCTCCACAAAATCAAAGGAAGCCAAAAGCCCTGATACATATTTAATAATAATAATAATAATAATAATAATNAATTTAATAATAATAATAATAATGATAATGATAATGATAATGATAATGATAATGATAATAATAATAATAATAATAATAATAATAATAATAATAATAAAAAAATCTAACATGTATTATAATAAAGTATTAGATGCATATGTCTCTGCCTGGCTAACTTTAAGGTGGCCTCTCATACATGTATGTTGAGCATAAATAATTCAATGAAACAATGCCAGGGGAAGAAGGTGCTGGCCTGGACAGAAATGGACACAAAACCCATGAGCACATCAGTCTGAACAGGAGCCTCAACGCCTGGCCAAGCAGTGGTGGTACTTTCTAAAGGAAGAGAGGGCTCTGGCAAACCTCAGCCTTGGGATATCACTGCACTGGGGGTCAGATTTGAACCCTGGTGTGGCCAGTCTCTCTCCTCCAAGGAGCACACTATGAGCAGCTGCTCAAGATCTCCTTTATGGGCATTCCTGGCGCGCATTGCCAGCCTGCATCACATCACTGCATTCCTCCCTGGAGTTTACAAAGCCAGCACTGCAGCCTGGCTGATGGGATGTTTTGCAGGACCCTGTCTGAAAGGCTGCTCTGAGGAGGGGAGAAGGACCCTCTGCTCGTGGGTGTCACCACTGCTGCCCACTGCAGATTTCCAAAGGTGTGCAGCAGGTCTCAGTGGCCAATTGCTGCTGCTGCTCTAATGCAGCCAGGACCGAGCTGCATCTCTGTTTCTCAAGCAGGGCATGCTCTGCTTTCTTGTGCTTTCTAGCACAATACTACCAGAAGCAATAACAAACCTCTATTATCACTCTCATTTTTAATGTTGTGAGCAATTTTAACTGGAAGACACCTCCTTGTCTGTGCCTTATAAGCACTTCTGCCTTTCCACTCAAATGCTGGGAGTACACAGCTCAACTATCGCTGCCTTCATGCTTTTGCAAATTTTAATGCATTATTAATAATTTTGTAACATATTTCTTCAAGCTCTTTAGCAGAAAATGTTATTTCAGTGCTGCCTCTGATAAGAGTCTTAGTCACCATGTGCACTATTTCCAAGCTACCACACAACCTGAGCTTTTAATTTGTTCCCCCTGTTCAAACACAGGAAGGACCTTCTGAGAATAATATTCCTCATTATCTGATTGCTTTTGTGAATCGTTTCCTGCGTTTCTAGGTATGCTTATCATCATATCGTAGACAGTACAGATGGGAGACCTATTAACTAATCTAGTGCACGCTCCCCCTCTTACCCTCACGATGAGACATCATTTAATTTGTGGAACATATTCCCGTTCAGATAAATCCATATTTGTGCTCTGGAAAAAAAAAAAAAACAAACAACAAAACGACAAAACCAAAAAACAAAACCAGCAATGCCAGGGAAAAAAACCACAAAAAAAATCCCCACCAAAAGAGATGTTCCCATAATTGCTGAAGAAAGCAATCTGTCACTTGTCTCAGGTCACCTCTGCCTATCCACAAATGCCTTTGCAAAAGCAGGGTCCAGAAAGGTGACCAAGGGAGGTGCTGGGTGGAGTAAGAGGGTCTTGATCCCTCTCTTGCCTTTGCTGTAGGGTGCATGAGGAAAAAGACCCAATTAGCTGAAAATTGCTAGCAGGCAAATGATCTTTACTGTGGGCCCAGAAGCTGCCAGATGATGGTGTAAGGAGATGCTGAGAGGTAGTCGCAAAAGGATCTGAGAAGAAAAGGAGATTGACAATTTTTGACTGAAAACGTATTTGTTGAAAAATAGTGAGCTGACAAAACTGAAATACTTCAGAATAACATTTCAACTTCTTCTTAATGTCCTGATTTTTCATAAAAAATGTGAAATAGAAAATGCCTATATAATTTTCTGCAAGTGTTAACATTTTTTCAATTGACAAATCAATTTTTTCTCTCAATTTTATAATTGGATCCTATTTTATTTCCACCAAAATTCTGAAGAGGTAAAAACAGAAAAAGTGTGTGGGAGGAAACGATGTTGGCACTTTTTTCTCCTTTTTTTTTTTTTAATACATTCATTCTGGGGAAAAAAAAAAAGATGGGGAGTATAATTATTGCCTCATGCTCTCCCCCAGGAAAAAAAAAAAAAGAAAAGCTTTGTACCTTTATATTTCAAAATGTTGTGTTCAGACACTGCATAAAGATGCTCAGGCAGGACTAAAATCTTTTGTTTCTTTTTAATACCATGTATTCATGCACATATTGGTATGTATTATATGTAATCTAATAAGTATATGCAGTCCTTAATAATGGCAGAGACAAATTGCCTCATGAATGGTTGCTCATACCCCATCTTCTGTTGAACAGCAGTGAAGAGAATTTCATCTGCCCTCCTCAGAAAGTGAGGGAGAGGCAAAAATGCCCCAGTGCCCTGGGGCTGCTTGCAGGGCACTCAGTGGATTGTGGTGAGACCCCACCCCTGTGAGCCCACTGTCTGGGAGTGGCCAGTAGCAGAAAAGACAATTTTGTGGGGTTGGGGTGATATTTATGCTCTTCAGGCAGTCAGCAGGGTGCGAGTCCCTCTCTCTGTCTGTAATGTGTGTGAGCAGAGGCGGTGTCAGGAGGAGGGCAGTGGGATGGCTTGGTGAAGATGGCAGCACTTCTGCTACGCTGGCTGCTGTTGCTTGGTAAGGATGCAAAAAAGGATTAAAAAATTAATACCAGTGAGGTCTGACCACTCAGTGCTTCGTGAGAGAGGATTCCTTCTTATGTCTAATGCTGTAACATCTTCAAGTCATTGCCGGGAGAAAAAAACTGTCATTTTTTAGCTGTGTTTTTCTTTCTGGAAGCTTCATAGTTCCATATTTCAGACAAATCAACCATTTTTAACAACCTGGAGCATGAACCTGCAGATTCTATACATGGTGGCCACAGAGGCAATGAAAGGAAAGGGTGCTGGGCTATCACTGTTCTTCTCCAGCTCCAAGCATTTTGTCACATCTAGTCTGCTCCAGTGTGTCTGTTTTTGTTGCCAGGGGACAAAGGGGAACTGTCAGTCTGTGACAACTGGCTTTGTTATATCCTAAAGGGTAGTGCCCATTTTCTTCTGTCTTTCCTGCAGCTCAAAAGCCCACCTGCAGACCTCTGCCTGTTCTCTGCTGACATTGCTGGAGAAGAGCAGCCCTTGTGTGATTTCCCTCGTGGATGCATGTGCTTCCTGCTCTTTCACTGCCAGTGCAGAAGCCCTTTCCAGCCGCTCCGTGTCCCTGCTGCCAGCCCGGCGTGGCTCACCGGTGGCGAAGGCCAGGGTTATCCCCACGGGGCTTGAGCGCTGCCAGGGCAGCAGGGAGAGGGTGGCCCTGGCAGGAGCACCCCGGGATGGGGCCGTGGGTGGCCCCAGCTCCAGCAGTGCCACGGCACGGTGGAGACATGGGAAGCAGCTCGGTGCGAAGCAGAGGGGCAGAGGAGGGCTCAAAGGGCAGGAGGGAAATCTCCCGTTAACCAAGAAAGTGTTTGTTGTGGAAGAGCATCTCCCTGTCTCAGCCAGATGCAGGTGACAGATAAAGTGATATTTGTAAAACAATATTCATCTTTGGTGATGGCTTCTTCCAGGTCAGGGGGAAAAGTGGGTATTGCAAGGATAAAGGGAGGACAAGAGAAGGGAAAACAGTTCCAGTGGTGAGGTTTAGCCTGCAGATCTCTGTGGCTGGCAGTGACTACCACAGCAACAGCTACACTGAGAATACATTGCACTTTTTTGTTGACTTTTCAGTTTTTTAATTACCAGCAAGTTGGTAATGGCATGCAGAATCAGATTCTGCTTCCTTTCACACTCCAGACACTCATGTTTTGACCACAGGGTCATAAAATTATCAAAGGAAAATATTATTGGCTGTAACCACCTCAGTAATATTTTTACAACTCCTGATTGACCACAAATCTATATTTAATAAGAAAAACAAAGCAAACACACACCCCATTCACTTCAGCTGGTGCTATACATTTAACTGGGGAAACACATTCATTTTATAGGGAGGCAGGAATTGCAGGCTGTGCCTAGGAAAATATGCTTATTATATCCATGACTGGAAAAAAATATAAATTTTCCTTTTTAGGTATTTTCATAAGTTGTCTCAGGCTTTATCAGCTCAACTGGCCTCCTGATAAATTATTGCAAATATTGTGCTCTACATACTCATTGTAGTGGCACATTAGAGAGACACTTTTATGTTTTGAGTACCTTACACAACATAATTCAGAAATTAAGTCTTGACTGGTTTAAAAATCACCTCTTCAGGGATTTGGATTCCTAAGGAAGCATAACACAGCCTGAAAGAGTCTTGTCTTCTCCTCTCAGGTTTCAAGACAGGGAGGTCCTTCTTTTCATGCTTCCAGAGAGCTGTTAAGGAAAACCGAGATAGCTTTGAACATTGAGGAAAACACTTGCAGTCACTGGGAAGATATTCTGAGGTAGAGCAGGGGCTTATGGTTTCTGTCAGGACCTTCAAAATAAAATATATTCCTTGCAGAATTAGCCTGGGCCTGGATGCTGAGCTGCTATTGGTTCCCACTGAATCCACTACAGGGTTTATAGGAGGTGCAGCCTTGATGGGCTCAAGGTGGGAAGAGCAGGAGTGCCCGTGGGGGTATTTTACTGTGAGGTGTGAGACCTCTGTGGGTCTGGGTGCAGGAAAGCTCCCTGCTGCCAGCATGCCCACCTGATGGTGTCTGCCATGCCTCCTCCTTGCTCCTGCCTGCACAAAGCACAGTGGGGTAAGCTCCTGCTACTCCTGGCTGCATGGAAGCAGAGTGTACAGAGTGGTGCCAGAGCTGGAGGGCATTTCCACCATGGCTTGTGATCAGAGGAGGTGGGGGCAGCTTGCTGCAGTGAGGAGGCGTGTGCTGGAGACTGCATGGAAAGGGCTGTCCCTGGCCACAGCTGTGGCTGTGCACACAGCAAGTATCCTGGCTGTGGACTGGAGTGTCTGAATCAGGATGAATGACACAAAGCATGGTGTGATTCCTGCCTGATGCAGAGAAGTGTGGATTGGAAACCACTCTGGACGTTGCAGAAGAGTGGACACCCTGGAGAAGTTGTACCCACTGTCTGTGTCACACCACACACACAAGGGAGGCTGGTCCAGCCCAGGGCTAAGTTCTTTCAGGTCACATCTATGGCTAGGAAATTTGATATTGGCAAGTTAACAGATAGCACCTTGCAATTATTTTTGCTGCCAATGTACCTGAAGTTATAGAAGCTATGCATAGCAGCTGGCAGGAGGTGGCAATTGGCTCCCAAGTGTCCACAATTTTCTTCTGCCCAGGCAAGAATACATGTCCACTGAAAAGGATGCCACTCCATCATCACACAGGGCTAGAGCAGCCACTGGATAGCAGTAGGGAATCCAATGTCTTGGACAGATGGGTGTCTCCATAGACATACAGGAGCCTTACTCCTAGCACTTCATTTGCTCATTAGCAGTTTGCCTCCCCTGGGTGGATTTCAGGAATCCAAATCACCTCCCAGCAACAGAAAAGTTGCATGATAGAAAAAGTCAGCAGTAGATGCAACCCATACATCTACTTAGAAGGCAAGGCAGAACTCTGGCATAGCAGATCTTGCAGAGAGAATGAGATTTTCTCTGGGAATGGGTCTGCCAGTTCTCACTTTGGTATCACAACCTCTCTTCTACTGCTACTGGTTTATCCAGGTGAGTGGTGCTGATGAGTACTCCAGGTGCATTCACATCTTTGCAGGGCCAGAGCCCCTGGGTTGCCTGATAGCTCTCCCTCCAACTGGGAGAGGCATCAGCAAGATGAGTGTGACAGTGCAGCACTGGAACCAGTAAAGAGCTCATGCTGGGATTTGTCATACACTGGCCATCCCAGACAATTGCCTTTGCTGCTGCTGGGCTCACATGCCCTGCTGCTGTCCTTCTTGCTCCATCCATTTGGTCTCCATTTGCCTGCTTCTGCCACTGTCTCCCCCTGTCCTGTGCCTCCTTTTCCTCCCAGAAGATGATCTGCTGGTCTGATGGGTCCCTCTGAAAGCAGGTCACTGCTGTGTCTGGTGGGATGATGTTTCTGCCACAGCTTATGTGAGAGTGTTTCTCTGCCGAGTCAGAAGGCCCAGCTAAAGGAGTGGAAAATCATATTGCTGTTTTCTGCCTGCATGCAGGAAAAATGAAATCTCTCTCATTTTTCATTCTGTAGCACAGCAAAGCCAAAAGTTGCTACTTTTATCTAAAGCTATGCACATAACTGACTTTTCAGTTGGCTGGCTGCATTGCAATATTGGAGGGAAAAAGTCTTACTTCTTGGTCTGAAGAAACTTTTTCTGTTCTTAGGCAAATAGAAAAAAAAATTCTGAAAAATTTAATTTGCGTCCAAGTGAAACATTTCATTTGACTTAAAATAAATGTCTTCACTATAAAATGAGAATTCACAGCATTTTCTTTTTATGTAGGAAACTGAATTTTTTCTATTTTGGATAGAATCAAAATTTTCCACTAAAAAATACTCCATAATTAACTTTTATCTATGGAATATGTTTCAACCCTTACTCTCTTCCTTGTGTTTGGGACTTTGGCTTGACAGGAGCTTAGTGAAGACTCCAACAGGAGGAATGTAGCTCCCTCCTGAAGCAGGAATCGAGCATGAGAAACCTCTCTCCCACTGGATATCTTGTTGCGTGCCTTTGAACAATTTAACTCTGTGAATAAAATCACCTTGCAAAGTGTAAGGGGAGTGTATGACAGAAACAAAATTAAAGGCACATGTTTATGAACGGCTCCTGGTCCTTCCTCAGTTTATGTGCTGAAAATATTTTTGTGTTCTGTTTCATGACTTGCACAGTGTTAAAAGCACTGAAGCACTTTTATTCACCCATCATCAACTTGTAGGAAGAAAATAAAAAATAACAGTGCCAGCAACTTTGATACCATATATGTGAAAAATACTGTGATGCAATTAAAAAAGTGCTGTAAAGTATGTCTTGCTGGACCTTGCAATTAACCACCGAGACAAGCCCATCGCTTCCTATTGCTGAAAATCAGAATATCCGAATAACTAAGGCCTCTGAAGAGCAAAGTTGTGCCCTCTGATGAGAATTTTACTCTCCCCCACATTTAAGATCATCTGCACTTAGTACCTCTTAAAACAATATTTTCATGTTTTGTCATTTCACAAAGGCCAAAGGAGTTCAGCTGCTGCAACTTTTCCTAAGGTATGTTACTGTGACATACTGTGCCATAAATGTTGAATATGAATGTAGATGTGTCTGCTATGAGAAAAAGCTGAGAGAGTTTGGATTTTTCAGCCCAGAGAAGACTTTGGGAAGAGTCTTTCAGTACCTAAAGGGGACCTACAAGAAAGATGGAAGGGACGTTTTCCAAAGGCAGTAGTGATAGGACAAGAGAGAATGGCTTGAGGACGGAAGAAGGCAGGTTTAGATTAGATATTAGGAAGAAATTCTTGGCTATGCGAATGGTGAGGGACTGGAACAGATTGCCCAGAGAAGTGGTGGATGCTGAATCCCTGGAAACATTCAAGGCCAGGGTGAGCAATCTGATCCAGCTGAAGATGTCCTTGCACATGGCAGTCAATTTGGACTAGAGGACCTTCCAGCTCAAGATTGCTTCCAACTCAAAGCATTCTGTGATTGTACTTGAATATAAAGGTCTTCTACATCATGAGAGCCACAAAAGATCTTATAGTTAAGTCTGGTTTCCCACTGGAATCTCTTTTCTTTTCTTTAGCTGCATGTGTAGCCCTCCAAGAGATTTTCCTTGTGCCTGCTTCCTGGAGACCAAACCACAGAGTGGGCTCAGGACACACCTGTTGTATGTGGACATGGGCTGAGGTGGCCCTGTACCCAGCTCCCTTTAACACAGCCTGCACTGCACCTCTGTGAGATCAATAAAATGGAAATGTCATCTCTTCATCACCACGAAGGTGAGGTTGGTATTAAGTTTCAGCAGTCAATGTTTGCAGCGACAGAAATTGATACACATTCCTTGTGTTATTGCAAGGCTCGAAGCTGTTTGCAGCTGTGTCTTTATCAGAAATTCTTGCCTCCCTGCCTCTGTCAAAGGCTTCTAAATTACTTTATATTTGTAGCTTTTGAGCAGCTGGATCTCTCTGCTCATATCCTTTAATTTGTTGAAATGCAGCAACAGCATTGTGGCTGAGGTAGCATGCTTTAAAAATTGCGTTGCTTATGAAGGTGCAGCTTACTCTGACCAGTTCTGAAAGTAGGATGGGACTAAGCATTGACTGACCAGAAAGCAAGGTAAGGGCAGCTTCATTTCTCTCCCTAAACCTTCATCCTACCACGCAGGATGTTCCTCCCTCCACAAGCTCCCACATGTCTACTTGAAAAGCATTAGTCACCAGTCTGGGGACTGCAGTAATACCAGGAGCCTCAGGTGCCCAGTTCGTCTGCTGTAACCTCAAGCAGCTATGGGGAGAAGGGGGCTTGTCAGGGGCTTGTTCACAAACCACCAGCTGAAACAGATTCACACAAATCTTTTGTCAAACAAGTTGGAATAACAAATGCACTTATAAAAAAAGCAAAGAATTCATTAACGGAAAAAGAGGCTAAATTAGCTGAATAAATAATTCACCACAAATTCCTCAATTCTGTTTCACACCAAACATTTACATTAAACTTCTAATTCTTCAACATGCTGCAGGATTAAAGTCAATTGAAATCTGTGTCTATTAATGAAAGTAATAGTCCAAACCTTATCACTGTGGGAAGACTTGCAGCTAGGTCTTATACAATTATGGTTTTTCACCATTCATACTCCAGTTCAGAAGAGTACTTCAGAACACACATAAGTGAAGAGAGAATTTATATATTTTAACTCTTCTGATGGTTCTGTGAGAAACTGTAGCTCGTGCTTGGGTAAATATGCTTAAGGAGGGAGTTAACTTGTGTTTCAGGATAAATGGAAATACCACAAAATTTTGAGAGAATTTTTCCAGTCACAAAACTCTCACAAACTGAGGGCACAGGAAGACTTTATCAAAGTTTTAAGTAACAAAATATTAATGTCTTTGGTACTTGGGGACACCGTGCATAGCCAGGAGCCTCCTTAACTGTGGCCTTGAAAAGAGATGAATGGTTGGTTCATCTTGAAAAGAGATGAAATAGAGGATGGTTGGGTGGAAAGCACAGGTTAATGAAATGCTGTGGTGGTGGTGCTGCCCAGTGGAGCTCTCCAGCAGATGCTCAGGTGATAGAAAATTTGGATGAGTTCTGATGCCCTGTGGCTCCTCTCTCTCCATGGCCTCAGTGTTCCATGAGGAGCAGCTCTCTGGCTGAGCAGTGGCGTTTCTGGTCTCTGTATTGCCACCATGGCATCGATTAAGCACTTACGACACAGCACTACGACACCAATGAGATCTTCAAAGTTATGACTCACTACTGCTTCCAGTCACCTCCACAGACAGGAATAAAAAGTGCAGTCAATGAACTGGGATTTCATGAGCAAAATGTAACCTCAGTCGTTGTCTGCTGTAGCCCTGAGGTTTTAAACACCACACGATGACCCCTCATCATGTGTTGGATACAGAGGCCTTGGCCGAACCAGCCATCTCTGGTCAGGGATTTCTCTAATCAGAGATGAGTTTATTTTTGCCATTACAGAATTCCCAGCGTGTATGTGTCTTCTCTTTGTCTCTGCCATTCAGAACAGTCTCCATTTCTTGTTAATTTATAAACAGTGCAATGAAATCAAATGAGACTCCCGTAGGGCTTTCTTTTTATTGTAAACATGGTAATGCTCAGTGAAAACACTGAGGTATTTCAGCTACTAAACCCAGCAGGAAAAAATAATAGTTTTGGGGAGGTGGTGGCGGCAAGTAAAATACCACATTTCTTTGAAGTAGCATCTAAATACTTAGTTATTTTTTAAGTGTCCTACATGTTCATTTTCCTCCAAGAAGTATTCTCTGGCCATATCAAGAGGGAAATCTCAGGTAAGCTTCTCTGTGCACAATATGTACTAAATGTAATTCTTCCTTATTTTGTGGGAAAAATAAAAAAATATCAACCTGGTGGTAGTTGAGACTTCTTTCATCTTTTGGACATGTGAAATATTATGCTGAGTGTCTCTTTTGGGCACACCCGATAAAATGATGGGATTAAAATGTGCTTAAACACTCTGCAAAATTCTGCTCCGTCCCATCATCAGATGGCACAGCAAATTAATTTTTTTTCAAAACTGGAAAAAAGCTTTTAAAATATTTTCTGCTGGAACTAAGTGACTGTTTCCTGGTTAAAAAAGGCTAAAAAATGGGAATTAATTACACTGAATGCATAAATTCCGATAGAAATAATTTCTGTTTCTAGACATGGGACATTGCTCTTTATTATTTTTATGATGTTGCAGAACTACTGAGGTTATAACATACATTAAAAGTAGGCTCCAAGCTTTCTTAAATTAAAGGGTTGGCTGTGCCCATGTCTGCAATGAGTCAGTATCAATTGCTGTGTGCACCCAGTTCCTGTGCACCTGAGAAGGTACAGTGGATTTTTCCTCACTCCATGAAGCAGAAGCATATTTTTTTGTAAAGTAGAGCAATATGGCAGCAACACAATTGTTCTGCTGGGTGAATCCTTAAACAAAGTGAGATAGAGAGAACTGATAGACTATATTTAAAGTCTATAAAAAGTTAACAGCCTCTTCTCAATAATTATGTATCTATAAAAAATAAAGATGATACAGGGCCAAAACTTAATGGCATTTATGTTAATGTGATACTGAGCACTCAGAGGCAGTAGATATCTGCAAAAGTGGGTCACATATAGCTTAGAAGCTTTATGTTGTATATTCTATTCAGCATGTGTCTGTTCAAATAAGTTTTTTGTGTGTAAAGTGAGCAAGTCACCTCTAGTATGGCATTGCTTCTGTGCATGCTGCCTGTGTTTCTGTGAAAGCAAGGAGGACTGAAAACCCCCCATTTGTTGCTGGCTGATGCTCATTTGTTTAATATTCAAACGAGGACACATTTCCTGGATCCATGTCCTTTCATTTGCCTTTGTTCACATAAAGTCCCATTGCCTACCCAGGATGGGAGCAAATGAAAGTGAGGGCATAATTCCAGATGATACCAGTTCATTGTTGCTTTATACTGGTTTTACAGCAGGCTGGTTTCACTTTGCTGCCCTGCCTTGCTGTTTCTGTGGATGAGAACCTCCATGTCTGTGTGATTGAAGGAGTAAAAAAGTAATCTCTGCAGAGCCCAGAGTGAAGAAGTATTGTGGGATCAGGGAAAAATACAAAGACCTTTGGGAATACAGAGAAATATGTCCCCCCCTCCCCTATTTTTTAACTGTAAACTCTGGTACTCATTTCCTTGCTGCTTTTATGGAAAATTCAAAGTTATATCAGGCATTAAAATGACAAATTGGCTGATTTTGTCTGTTGTTATAAATATGGAGCACTATTTGCTTGTCAGGCAGCTTCATAATTAGCAGCGGTCTATGTGGTATCAAGGCAAGAGATCATCAGATCAAGTTTCATGTTTATTCCACAGCCAGCCTCTTCCCTATTGCTAATGAAAGTGTCTCCCAGGGACTGGCATATCTGAGCCTGGCAGCTATGTAACATCACTCTTTGAGCTTCTCTTCCATCCCAACCCTCATTCTCACTTGGTTTTTGATCATATCCTGTACTTTTAAATGTGTCCTTTTATGAAATATGTTTTCAATAGTGCTTTTTAAGGCAATGCAGAACAATGTGTTTCCTAGTAATTTTTGTTCCTGGTAAGTGTAAGTGTGTTTTTGTGGGGTGTGTGTTTACACTACCCTGAAGCCTGGTCAGGTTTGTTCTTTTGTATGGACAGGGCATGTATGTTCATGAAGACAGAGAAAGCCATCAGGTTCCTGGTAGTTCAGAGTTTGCCTTCTGTTCCTTGCCAAAGCTGGAAGATTTTAGTTGAGGGAAGTAAAATGTCTCTGAAAAGACATCATTTAATGAGGAAAAGAATTGCAAAAAATGCAAAGATAAAAATGGGGTTCTTTAAGAGATTCCATGCTTTCATTCACTAAAATTTTCCCTGCAGAAAATCTCCTCTTCTTACCTTTTCCCAGTCCAGCCTTCATATTGTTGTTGTGACTGTTTCTGTATGATGTGAAGAAGCTGATGGTTCAGTATAAGCAATAAGATCACAGGACTTTTGATACTGGAGCACTGGATCAGTTGTCATGTCATGACATACATATTCATAACCTAGCAGGCCTTGTAGTCGATTTATGCATAAGGGACTGATAAGAAAAAAATTGATTTATGATGATCTCAAAAACATGGTCTCCCAAGATGTATTCTGCAGCTTTGAGACCTACAGTTTAGGCTCTATTAATTTTACAGTGCTGTCTGGAATTATCCATCTGTTTAAAGGTTAACTGTCTTTACACTTTTGAAATGGGTAGTTCTGTTTTGGTTCTTGCTTTGTTCATGCCACTGATTTATAAATTATTAAATCTATCACTGCACAAAAAGACTGAAATTGGTTGCCAGATTACAACATCTACTTATTTCAAACTTTCTTTAGCAACTTTCTGATATTATCTTAAATACTCTCTGTTGAACACTGGGAGGAGGGGAAATGTTGAACCCAATGGCATGTGTTGTACAATGAGCTTCCTGCAAGAAAACACCATTATTATGACACAAATATTGCCCAGAGGAGCACAAAGCCTTCAGCATGGCACTACACCAGACAAACCCTAGCATGTGGTCACACAGTGAGAAAGGTGGCAGGGTCACCTGGCTGAGAATGAGCTGCAGATGAGACCCATAGAGTTTGATCTTTTATTTTTTGAGTGTAGCAGTCAGGCTGTAATGTTTGGGCTTTTTTTTTCTTTTCCCTTTGAGTAGTGTTGTTTTTCTCTTAGGGCAACTGAGATGGTTGCTCTTTTGGAAAGTTGTTAGTTGTTGTTGTTGGAGGGAAATTGGGAAGACGTGGGGATGGTGATGTGCTTGGGGGAGTTCTAAGCCCACGTGCCTCCCAGCGGGCACCCACCATTCCTTGCTGGAGACTCTGACTGTAGTCTGCGGTGAACTGAGCAGTGTGGCAAGTGACTGAGGTCCATGGTCCCACTCACACAGCCCATTTTTGTGTAAGAACAGGTTGGCTTTATGATGCTTGTGGACAGTAATTAATCCATAGGTGACAATCACCAACTTCTCATCTCTTCTACAGAACACCAATGCTCTTCAGTAGCTGAGCAGTTGGTTTCGTGTTTGGCATGTGAGCATTTGAAAAGACAATTTAAGAACATACAGCCAGCAGAGAAAAGTGTCTAAATTTCCACAGAATTTTCTTTTGTGTTGCATTTGCATGCACATCTATTGGTTTCTGTGCTGCAGCTCCTTGTTGTTGGTGCTATCTGAGCATGTTGATCCATTGTGAAAGGTACCCATACACGATCTTGGTAACTGCCGGGCAGTGACAGTTTTATTGAAGTTATAATGTCTTTTCTTGAATTTGTGTATATTTGTTTGTACAAAATGTTGCAGATATATCAGAGGGGTTTTTTTTTCTGCAGAGCTAAGCTTTAAAGAAATCATGCTATTAATTTTCTAAGTTGATTTTGGACTCTTAATTAACTTTGGCTGCAGCATACAAGCTCTAGCAGAAACTTCCTTTCTCAAAGCACAGGAGACCTATCCTAACATTCCCTGCTGCTTTTGGACAGATTCTAACCCAGGAGAGCCATTTTGCCTGTCTTTCTTGCTGGATCAGCAAAAGCAGAAATATCGCCTGTGCAGTTCTCTCGTATATAGAATGAGTAGCTCAGCTTTAGCATAGTTCTGTGAGAAGACTATTTCACAGAAAAAAAATGTGCCTTGCAGTATTATTCCATCCCACAGCTTGAGAAAAACTGCATGAGCATTCATCATCTGATGATAGTCAGCCATGGGTGAAGAAGTTTGTTACACAGACTGATAAATGCTGAGCAACTACAGTTTCCAGAAAGTAATATTCAGAAGTTCATACACTTAATATTCGGATATTTGGCGTTTGCATGTGTAAAACTGGAGAAATTCCCAAGAGAATACTGAATAAATACCTTATGATCTGGTCCATTAACTTCAATGGAGAGGTCAGATCTAGAACTATTAGAAAATAGCATTTTGCCCATATACAATTTGTTTTTTCTTTCATTTAGAATTGAAAATGGACAGGCTTTTTTCAAAGATGTTCTATTGTTAAACTAAATTATTTTAGTTTGTGTTGGAAATTGAAGTTCTCGGGTTTGAAGTTCTTGCCTTTACAATGTAAAGTTGAAAATTTCTACATAAAAAGACACTTTATGTGAAATAAATTATTTAAATGAACTCCTAATTTTCCAGTGAAAGCCCAATTATGTTGGAAAATTTTTAACCATTTTCTCAAGAGTAGAATCCTCATGAGAAATGAAATATAGCTGGTATATGCTCACAGAATCATAAAACCTATCCAAAGTTAGAGGACGCCTCAAGAGTTCACTTAATTTACTTCTTGTAGTATACAACATTACAGGCAAAAAAAAGATAATGGTTCAAATGACAATAATGAAGAGTTTAAATTATTATTATCAATATATTTTAAACAAGCATTGCTTTCCAAACCAATGGCAAATAATTGTTTCAGTGTAACTCTTAATATGTGACTTTTACCTGAATCAGCTGTGTGATTTTTTTTTTCTTTTAATAAATTATGTTTTTCTCTTGCGCTCAGAGATTCCAGTTAGGAGCAGGGTCCTGTTTTGCCAAAGATGTAGGGATACAGGACTTAGCAAGAAGCTCCACAGAGAAGGGCATGTCATCTGAAGAATCGCATCTCAAAAGTCTCCCTAGAGATCACACTTGTTCACGGAAGATTTCCAATACAAACTTAAATATATTTTTGTCAGTGAACCACATGTTCTTTTTGAAGGGGGGTAACATTTGTAATTTCAGTTTTACCAAAGATTACACACCATGGGTTGAGCTTGCCAATGTGTAACACCCATGAATGTAAAACGTCAGTCTACAAATTACCAATCTCTTCCTGAAGTGCTATGGTCTGTGAGCAGACAGGGTTTTGCTTTTTAAGCAAGAGGCAAGTAAGTGAGACACTGTTGTAGCAGATAATTGCTAAAACCAAACCTCATGGCTGTGATTGCAGGAGCTGTTGTGATAAATACAGGTAAAAATTGCAAGTCTGAAAATAAAAATGCATTTATTCAAGAGCTTACCGTGGCCACGATGTAATTGAAAGGGATGCTGAGATCTCATTACTGCTGAAAAGGTCTCCTCACTATGTGGAAATGTGGACATAAAGCAATAGAGGAGAGCTGAACATTGCAAACATTGACCTGCTTCCTTTGACTCTTGATTAGTCTGGGGATGAGGAAGATCTGCACACCCATCTGGCAATCTCTTGTAAATATTGACTTCTAGGGAGCAATGCCATCCTGCCAGCTCGCAGCAGTGCCTTCCTTTGTTCCTGCCAGATTGTGGCACTACAGATAATGGCTGCCCTGCACATGAAAACTTTCATCATTCATTTAAGGAGCTTCAGGTACTTGAGGCACAGCTCATTTGCCCAAAACAAGGTATCTAGGACCATCTGAGACACACAGGGCATCCTTCTGCTCCCTCAGCTGCCAGGTTTGCTGTTGGCTGAGTCTCCCACAGGTCCCTTGTCATATCTCCCATTTACCATGTGGATACGTAGGAAATCTAACTGCAGGAGCTACTTTTGTCCAGGTAACTAAATGATGTTGTTTTTGTATCTGTGTCTGAGAACACAGCCACCACACAATGATGGAGCCACAGGCAGTCAGACACTTGCCTGAGAAGAACTCCAAGAAATTTAGAAGCATTGTGGGAAAGCTTATTGCAGTATCATCTTGGCGGAAGCACCCCAAAGCCTACGGGAATTCAGGACAAGTGGTGCTGAACCTCATGCCAGTGGTAAATACTTGAGGCACTCCTTTAACGATTTTGCAAGCTGCAGTGTTTTGCAGAATGAGATTTGACCCTTCAGAGAAGAGCTTGCTCTTGACAGGTCCCACTAAAAGAGCAGAAAGCTGAAAACAAAAGCTAAAGGAAAAATGATCAGCTTCCCTAGCAGGGAAGGCAGCACTGTGAGCACAGCTAGAAGATTGCAGGAGTGAGACAGGGATGAAGAGGTGTGTGCATGTTCAGTAAAGTGCAAGGCCTTGTCTGACATTCCCATGCTCCTCCTGAAGGTCTATTGGGCTCTCAGACCAACACCCCACTGTGAAAAGTGCAGAGTTAAAGCTTTTTATGTTTGCAAGTGAGAGGTGGGATTCGAAACCAATAACCACCCTCAGCCCAGCCCAGCTGCTTGTGTGGGAGGGTGGGTACAGAGAGAGAGGGACACTTTTGGCTTTAATGTCAAGAAACATGCCAAAGCTATTTCTTCTGTGTCTGGACTCCAGAGAGTGCTTATGAAAGAGCAAGGAGGACAGGCTGCACTTGTGGTGTGCTTCTCCCTGGGCTGCCATTGAACTGGGGATGGATGGCTGGAAAAGAAATCATGACTGAGAGAGTGGCATTAGCCTTGAAATAATTCCTTATGACTTGTATCCTTTCCTGCTTTCAGATAATGCCTGTGAAGCATGCACACCAATAACAATTTCATTTGTCTGGAAGTACTCGGAATTACAGCTGCAAGCATCAGCAAACAGCGCTGGTGACCATGAGCCATTTCCCCTCTGCCTCAGATGCCTGGCTGAAGTCTTGCTGTTCCTTCATTTTCCTGCCCATGGAGGGGCCTGGGGAGTGGCAGGTCACCTCAAGTGCTTGCTGCTGCCCTGAATTTGGGCACAGCAGCTGTGATGGCACCAGTTACCCATCACCAGTGGGCAGCCTGAGCATGGCCCCCAGCACCTGTGACACAAACCAGCCTGCTGCTCCTGTTACCTCTGCTCTTGGGTCGCTTGCACAGCATTTTGAGTCCAGATACACGTAGGCAGTGCTTTGATAATAGCTGGGAATAAACAGGCATGGGCTCAGCTGAAGTCTCATTCTATCTCTCAGCTACTTTACACAAAAGCCTTAATAGCTGATGTAATAGAGTTGATGGTCAAAATAAGTTTGACTTAGGGCGGAAAGAAATTAGGAGGAAACAAAAATGGAATTTCCTCACTGAAGCAGCTGACAGCCAACTTATTATGATACCTTTTACTAATGATAGTGCTAGGGGTAGTGACCTATCTGAGGATATTTTTCCAATCCTTTCACCTTCCCCCTGCTCCTACTCCCTCTTTCTGTTCAAAAAGATGTTTTCTTGCTGGATGCTGGTTCCAAACCTCTCAGAACTTGCTGGGCATGTTTTTTTGTTAAGTGCCAGGTGGTGAAATAAAAAAAGACAAGCACACAGAGACTTTTTGTTACTGTGATTAATTTTCACATTCTTACAACTCCTGATCCTGGCTGCATCCTGATGTGGAAGATTCAGCATTTAAATAGCAGTCAGGGATTACTATTGATCAGGGGGCTGGGGGGAGTGCATTTATTCCTCCTGGATTACTCCTTCTCCTGCTATGTAATTATTTGTTTCCATTTGTAGTGGTTTTTGTTATTTAGTGTTTAAAAGTAGTTTAATTAATCTCTTCTGTTGTTGTTGTTTTGAAAATGTGTCAGACACTCATGAGATAGATAATGGATTGATAAAGAACACTTGAGGGGACCCTGGAGTGCTCATCATTTGCTAGGTAGGGTATGTTAAACATAATACTGGTAAGATCAAGCCCTCCAGGACAAAAAATGAAAGAGGCATTTAATTGGAACACTTAGCAATCACAAAACCAAGACAGAGGTTAAATTGTTTTGAGCAAGAGAAATTAATACATTAAAGGTTACATTTCCAACTGTGAGGCTGCAGAGCCAGGCTCTTATGCAGTGTCAGAATTACATAAGGCAGAAGAAATGGCTCTGAAATGATTGTGGAATCATTAACAAAAGCCAAGGCAGAGTAAGACATTTCCCAGCAGGAGGGTGTGAAGAAGAATAAAGACATGGAGAGAGCTCATTAAGAATGAATTGCAGACCATAAACATTTGAAACCACTAAGTGTGGAGTTCTATCTGTTATCTAATGACTCAGAAATTATAAAACTAGCAATGACTTTCAGAAAAGGAGTTGACTTTGCAGGAGGTTGTTTGCCATTATGAAAAAAAGGTAATTTTTTTTTCTAGTTGGGGGAAAAAAATAAAAATCCTTCATCTTTGTAAATCAGCACAATTTAAGCAACTTCAGCTATACCCCAGAGAGATTTCCTTCTGTATAATTACACATTGTCTCAGATTTAGTAACAAGGATGTTGAAATGGAGAAACTGCATAGAGGATGAAGGAAGAGACAAGAGGTTCATTTCTTACTGACTGACTGCAAATGATTAACCTCTTCATCTTTGAAAAGATCTAGCAAGTGCTGAGATCTCCCTAATTAGTAGGAATTTCATTTTCCTCGTTTTGATTAAGGTCTAGACCAGTCTTTTCTTGATAAACAAATGATAGTCAAAGAAACAAGGGTGAATTAAATATGCTGACCAAAGTCTGTTTGGTTTATATGATGCAGCCTCAGCAGATCTACACAGAACACAGAAGGTGGCAGATTATCTGGCACAAGAAGCTAATATTTTAATAAAAAAAACATATGAACCAACCACTGCACCAAGCTACCAGGGCATTCCTCCAGTCTCCCAAAAAAGGAGTGTTTCTGGTGGGTTGGATTTATACTGAAGAGGTTTCCAAACTAAGAATCCTATGGGATGAGTTGAGGGAGGAATATGACAAGGAGCAAACAATCAGGTTTAAAGAGTTGCATGAAAGAAATTCCTGGGGGAAAAGAAGTTAGAGGTTTGGGGGAGAAGAACCGTAAGGAAAATGACCACTACAGGTTGCTAATAGGCTATGGAAAAGCTACAAAAGCAGGTCAGCTTGGTCTACAGGTTTTTAGTTCTCTGCTGATATGAAAATCTTACTTTGTCCTAAACAAAATATTTCACTATCTTTAATCATTCTCTGTTTAAGATTTGGTCTATTCTGAAATAGAAGGTACAGAATTACAGAATCACAGAATGAACTAGGCTAGAAAGGACCTCTAAGATCATCTGCCTTCAAGGAAAACTTGTCATTCCTTAGTAGTTAAGATTCAAGATACCAAAGTAAAATTTTAACAAATTACTCCTTTTTTGAAAAAAAAAAGAAAAATTACTGAGGAACACAAATTTGTCATAAATTCATGAGTGTTATGGTTTACTTATATTTGCATTTCCAGGCAAATAAAACTGGCAAGCCAAAGTGCTATCCCATTCTGGTATGAAGATGGAGAATGACAGGCTCTGGGAGAAAGCAGGCAGCAAGGTGGGATGACTGTAGAAAGGTCAGTGGCAGAATTAGCTTTCATACTGTAGGCACAAAAACTTCTCATTTGAGGTGGGTGCAGATTTGGTTAAATGCGTGCAAGGTCCATTTCATGGATCCAGCTTCTAGAATCAGCTGCTGTTTTCTGACCAGCATTTATTTTGATGGTTAAATGACTTATGGTTCCAATTAAAAGCAGTTAAATGTCTAAGCTGGGGACTATGGCTGTACAAAATATGTCTCCTTTGTTGGCTTTCACTTGTACTTGTATTTTAAAATACACACATCTAAACAGGAATAGGAGCTACGAATAATTTAGGTGAGCTGAATTTTTCTAAATTTGCTGGCTGGACAAGCTGGGCTTTTCTCTCTCCTCCAAGAAGGAAGCTGACCCACCATTGTTGGCACCTTCAACTGCAAATGGGCTCAAAGCTGGAGGTGACATTGAGGTGTCAGTCACAGCCCTGCTGTGTACTGGCCCGAATAGAAAATGCCCTGTCTACAGCAAGGACCTGGCCTGGGGATTTTGCTGCCAGAGAGAGTGTTCCATGTGTCATCCCAAAGCCACTCACGTGGTGAAATGTCAGTAGATATTTTTCTGCTCCCAATACTTTGCTCCCCTTGGCAAGTACCACATCCACCTGTGTCATTAGAGAGACAGACCCTCTTGCAGTGACAGGGAAAAAAAGAAAAAAAAAAGGCAGGGAGGAATTTTATTAGCTTAAAATAGAGGCAAATGTTGTGGGACAAATTCAGTCCCTCCTGAAAGGAATGGTCTCCTGTTGTTTCCAGGAGACATGGCAAATTAAAATCAACAGTCCTGGACGTGACTGGGACATACTGAGGGAAGGTGAATGAGTAAAATGGCAACAAAAGCATATGTCCTTTCTGGCATTGTCCGTCAGCATGAAATATTCCTGCGGAAGTATTCAAAAAGCCGTGTGTTGTAAGGATCTGTGTTAAGATCACGAAGTTCGGCTTGTCATTCAGACTTCAGAGGGGAGCTCGTTTGTGAACGGAGGAGGAAAAGGTCTGGAATTCATAAGAATGGGAGGGAGAAAAAAACCCAGACGACCCTGAAATTTTTTTAATAAGTAACCGGGATGGAATAGCTCCAGCAGGCAGAGCAGAAGTGACAGTCGAATGTAACGTATCACTCAGGACACCATCAGGCATTTCCCTCCTGCTGCTATTTGAGGATCTCTGGATGCTGCAGGAAGAGGTTTATTGTGGTGCAGATTTGCTGCAGAGTGTGCAGCATGCTGCAATAACAGAGATATTTCCAATGGTCTTTGCTGCAATACCATGTACTGTATGTACTTAGCTGAAATCAATGGGACATGTAAATGAGAATAGGCAGAATCCCTTCTACGGCGAGGAACAAAGCATCTGTGCTATCCTAAGCAAATAAAAGGATCAGCTCGTGCAGGATACACAAAGAGCTGTGACCGCACTGTACCATGAGGGGTCTGTTGTGAAGTTGAATATGTGTAATTTCCTAGTGGTTTGGCCAGGGTGAGGGGAACTTAATACAAAGCAAGCAAGATCTTTGCATGCTTCTAGCAGTGAATATTAGGTAAAGGCATAAAACAGAGGTTTTGATGAAAACGTCTGTGATAGGAAAGCAAAATCTTTAATGGGAGGGAAGAAAAGAAAGGTTGCATATATATAACTACTGAATAAACAAATTATATGTCGAGTCTAAATGATTAATTGCTCTGAAGAAATATATGGAACAGGCCAAACTGGAAAGAAAAGAAAGCATATTTCAAGGACAAGACAAAACCAGACCCTAAAAGAACCACGGTTTTCAGAAATCCCCCCTTTGATATAAATGTCTTTCTAAACATCCACATGCCCCTGACCAAACAAAATTCAAATAATAAAATAAAGCAAAGCCCAGTTACTTAAGGGAGAGATGAGGGTACGGAAGAGGGAGGGAGGGAAGAAATACACCAGATAAAGAGGAAATATACAGTGTAATATTTCATCTGCTGATATAACACAGTGAAACATAAACTAATCCTCATTCATATGGGAATATTCACTCAGAATTTACTTGTGGCTTTGGTACTTTTTCTTGACTGGTTAGGTTCCAGGTCTTCTGGAAGACCTGGAAAATTTGAAAACACAAATGTTGATAAGAATTAAGTGTATCAATTCACTGCTGAGTTGCCAGTTCCTCCCTCTCCCATAAAAAACCCCCACACCTTGCACATTGCATACCTTTGTGCATGTATATAATAAAATAAATATGTTTAATGTAGTGTTACAGCCAGGGGTCATATGGATATACTTATATACATCCACACACAATACCCATTGCTCAGTTAAGTACAAGGGGGAAAAAAAAAAAAAAGATTTCCTTTTGAAGACCAAAAGTCAGACCCAAGGTAACAAAAGTAAAGTGTAATTTACCCTGTAGTTAAAAACCAAAGGAGTCTTTTTACTAGGGGGCTGCTGGTTCTATTCATGCCATTCCAGAAGAATATAAAAGAGACGCTTTGGGATTTTGAAGTAAAAATTCACAACAGTATGTCTTTACTTTTTTTTTTCCCTTCAACCAAGACATCTTTTGCCGGAGTCCTTTATCTAGAGCTTTGTATACATATTTTTAATCCTATACAAAAATGATAGGATGTCAAGAAGGATCTATAATAACACCATTTTTTTTATTTCACTTCAAAGACTTGGCAATTTCTGATCCATGTGACATTCACACTCCTTCAGGGTCAAACAACATCTTGCAGCCTTCATAAAATGATTAAATATTTTAAACAGCTCCTGCTTATACCTCCATTGCCCCTCGAGACTGATACTGTTATCGTTTTTGTCAAAGCCAGTTTCCATCCGCATTTGTCATTCCTGCTTGCATTTATGAGTTATCAATCGCCACGTCAAAATGCAAAATAACTGATGTTCTCTGGGCGGGATTGGATGGTCTATCTGGGGCTTTTAATCAATGCTGATTTTTATTTTCCATACCCATACATAAATCTTTACCATTCTGGGCCACATATAATGCGTTTGTACAAAACGCAGTGACAGAAGCAGTAGTTATATTATCAAACATTATACCTCGGGGCTAACTGAGTATCAAGGGCTTTCAAAAGGGAACACTGGGAATTACTGTGCAGGAGAGATGGCTGCAGGAGAGAATATAAGGGATTGGTTGTTGCCATTTATAAATCAACATCATGCAAGCTAATCCTTCTCACTTAAATGCAGCCCAAATACTTTTCCTGATACTCTGAAACTCAGCCCTATCTATTTTTTTTAAAGCTTGCATAATGCACACGAACAATGGTTATATGCATTTTCTTATTTCTTGAACTTTTCCCTAGGGATGTATATAGAAACTATGCTGCCGTGTTGTTTTTTTCTCCCCAAGGCCTACAAGCCAGTAAATATCCTCTTTTTAATCATACCTGAATTATTAGAACTCTCTCCACCCCCATTTTTTTTTGTCTGAGCCACTATAATAAAAGGGAATGTGTTTCATTCATTAAAAAGGGTATCTGCCTCGTTTATTCAATGAAGATTGCAGTCAGCTATAGGAATGGCTCATCGCCCATTCAAAGCAGGCTCCAAGGGCCAGGACAGGCAGACTTCGGAGTCAGGATTGCAGAGGAGCAGAGTTCTGGGCTCCCTGGGAAAACCAGGCACCATTGCAAGAGAGCAAAGGTGAGGGGAAATATTCTGCCTCCTTTGTAGAGACATCTGTGTGTGCTGCATGGTACAGGTCTTTGACAACTGGAATTCCTTTCTAGCTGGAAAGTTGTCCATATTGCTAATGGCAATAATATTTTTACCAGTGTTGAACTAAACTCTTTGGGACTCCCCTGAGTGAGACTTTCAGGCTCAAGGGTGGAAAGTTGCAGGGTGTAATTGTGCCTGTGAAGTTCTTCCTTCCTGCTTTCAGTGCTGGTAAGGCTGAACTGAAACCTTGATAACATCTGCGAGATAAAGGGCTGTAAGTGGTGAGCAGCCTCCTTTCCTCTTCTTTTGTAACTAAGCTTTCTGCCATGGGACCAAAACCATTTTATCAAGTTTTCAGCAAAACATTTTCCTGAATAATCCACTTCTATTATATGGTTTTCCCTATTGTGTACATAGGCTTAAAGAAAACATGTTTATAAGCCTTTTTTACTGAGCTGCTAAAGGACATTCACTCTGAGTATCTCCTGCAGGAAGGTTACCAAAAATTCTCTCCATTACAGACTAATATATTTTATTCTTCATTAACTAGGACAAACAGGAGAATCTTTGAATTGCAGCCCTTCTATCTCAGGGGTCACCTTATTTTGTGTTTGTGACAAACTACAGTGTTTGCACTATGGCAAAGTAACCTTGATCATACATTCCTGCTCTGTGTCAGGGTCAAAGTGGCAAGTGTAATGCAAAAATTAGGTTAAGGGGACTAGAAGAAAGGTTTCTGAAAATCCTTTGGGAGCCCAGCATTGCCAACCACCATTTTCCAATGTCTGTAAAAGTTTTCCAGGAAAAAAACACAGACAATACTGTATCATATTGAAGCATAAGAAGCACCAAGGGCCAAAGTTTTTTCTGTTAATTTTTCTGAATATCTATGCCAAACCCATGAAGTACCCAGCTGCAAAGTGTTCCAATTTCCCTCATTCTGGTCTTCAAGTATGGGTGAAATATTATTGCCCTTAACCCCTAAGCTGCCTTCAGTGCAGATGTAAACTCACTTCTCTGCCTCCTGATGCTGGAGTTGGAAGACCCTATGTTGGGTGAGGAGAGCACTTCCATCATCTCTGGGAGTCATATTGAAAATGCTGAACTGAAAAGGTATCGGCAACCAAAAACCTTGTGCTTGCAAATGGGTCTGTAGCCACAAACACTTCTCTGAGGATTTGGAGAGAAGAAAGCTAAAATGAAAACTAAAACATGGTTTGAACACTAATAGTTTATATAGCTATGTGTTGTACAATAATTAATTACGCATGGTGTTTTAATTAAGAGACGAGAGGTTATGTTTTCTATATGCTTCAAGAGGAATGCTTACTTACTGAAGGTGCCATCCTTCACTCTTAATGAATCAAACTCCGTCTGATAATCATACAGTAGCATTCACTACCTCAGTCAAATTTTAGTCCCTCATACACAAAGGACTAGAATGTTGGCCTACCTCCCTTGAAGGATGAACAAATGGCCCTCCTACAGCACCAGTGCATTTTTACTTTATACCAGTCAGTTTTGAAGCTGACTTAGACATGAGAGTGAAATTGAACACTTTTATTGGTGTAATTGAAGGGAGTTTTGGTCAATACATGCTTTTCCGAGGCAGGACCCAAAGACCTGCACCCTTGATGACAGTGTGAAAAGGTTTGTGTAAAACTGAATAAGGTCCAGTGTGGAAGAAATAGCCCTGCTGATCTGGTGATGTGCATAGGGCAAGAGTTGTGACAGCCTCTTCATTTCCTCTCTATATGGAAAATTGATATTAGATATTAGAAAGAAATTTTCACTAAAGAGTGGTCAGGCATTGGAACAACTTGATCGATGACAGGGTGGAGTGACCATCTCTGGAAGTGTTAAGAGGTATCTGGAAGTGGCACGTGGGGATAAGGTTTAGGGGTGATTATGGTGGTGCTGGGTTGATAGGCAAGATGATCTTGAAGCTATCTTCTAAACTTTATGATTCAGTGATTCTATACCTTAGTGTGCAGGCAGTTTTCTCTATGATCCCCAGGAGATCTGGAGCCCTAACAGGTTTGCTGATGATGGCTGTACTTGGTAAACTCTCTGCCTGGTGGGTCTGCAGCAATTTTCTGCAGCTGGATCAAGGTCCCCTTCCAAGGCTGCTGGTCATTCAAGAACTAGGAGATGAAATTTCAGATTCTTCCCCTTTGTATGGCAGCAGCACAGCTCTGCTAGATCACCAGGAGGGTCATGTTAGCAGTAATCTCTGCTTTTGTAGGTGGCGAGAAGTGAGACATCCTGCCCACAGTATGTCCAGTTGTAGTTCTGAAACTGTTCTACAGGTGAGAGGGAATCCAGGAGATAGACCTTCCCCCAGGAACCCGTGTGGAGGGCTTTGGTTTTGGACTGGTTGTGAGCTCTCAGCTTGATCCCCACCTTTACCCATTAGATGTCCATGTCTGTGTCATCCACCTTCTTTCCAGCTCTGTGTTCGAAGAGACTGAAAGGAAACTACCACACTTATGACTCAAATCTAGTGCCTCAAATAATTTTGAATAGGACACTCTGACTCATGCAGCCTTTCTGAAGTCAATGGGGTAATTTGTATAGAATGAACAACTTTGTGTGAATAAAAATACAGGAATAAACCCTCTATTTTGCTTGGATTCCTGGTGATGAGACTTGTTTGACCTGAGCAGTCAGCCCTCATTTTTAACTCAGGTCTAGACTCTGCAGACGTAGTTAAATTCTCTTGGTTCTCCTGTTTCTGCTGATGGTTGGGATCATCAATATTTTGGATCTCGTTTGGTTTGTAATGTATTTTATCTGGCAGCTGTGTCTCCTGCACTCTTCTCTGGCTTGCCTGGATGAGTGGGTGGTTCTCTGACTCCTGGCATGCATTGATTATTTTTTTTAACTTCTCCTTTTGGCTTCCCATCCTCTACAGTGGAAGTCACATTAAATTCACTTTAAATAGCTTCTCTCAGTTTTGGCCTTCAAAAAAGATGGATTGTTCTGAATAGTTTTAGTAATAAAGTGCATTTTCTTCCCCATAGGATTCTGAGTAGCAAATTTCCATGTGTGTCAGAGACCAGCTAGGCTTCTGGGACCCTCTGGAAAATAAAGGCAAAGATCTCACTAACCACCTTTATATCTGTCTGTGGAACTTGCTTTTGAGTCACTAATCAGCAGATGTTACCTAATGCTTAGAGTTTGCTGTTTTAATAGTTAAAATAGTGTCCCGTGGAAAAATAATGTGAAGCTTGTCCCCTATCTCTCCTTCTGCCAGATTCATCTACTTCAGTGAGAACTATGCCCTACAGTTTTACATCTAGAGTCAACTTTATTTTTTGCAAGCGCATGGTTTGTGGATGCTGAATGCATGAAGGGTTAAACAAAAGAACTTGTCTTTCATTATCACCGTTCAAATTAAATACAAACCTAAAATTTCCAGGATTTGTCAGTCCATCCATCTTGAGGAAAATATGCCAGCACCAGTGAATTTGCATGGTTCCTACAGGCTCCTACCAGGACAAAAATAAATTGACCTTCAGACATGTTCTATGCTGCGTCAAGTCAGAATTTTCTTCTCCACCTTGGTCACTCCTAAGATGATGAGTGTCAAAACTTCCAGGAAGACTTTTCAGAAGGAACTGAGATTTCACAAAATATACTTTGCTCATGCTTCTGACTTAAATAGTAATAAAAATGCCCTGTCCTAAGTCTTTGAGGCACAGGAAATTTATAAGCAGAATGAGAGAGAGGTTTACTACTTTAAAATGAAGCAAGGAATCCCACTGCTGGATTACCAGCAATTTGCAATTTTGCTAAAATGTGTAAAATGACAAGGTTTGTCTTTATCAAAGAAAATTATCCATCTTGGGTCATTTAGCAGTGGCTATAAATATAGGCATGCTATCAATATCTAATCTGAATAGCTGTTCTTGTCAGAGGACACAGTGCTTAAGGTGCTTCATTTTCTGATCCCACTCACTCCTACAGTTTAATTTTGTGTGAAAACCTCACAGATTTTAAGATCCACTCTTTAAAGGCCAACTCTCTGCCTCCACCCAGCACCCTCCATCCTGCCTAATGCATGCTTCTAGATGAGGGTGGGGGACCTTCATTGTGTTTCACCGGTGCTTCTCTGGGAGAGAAGCATGACTTACTCCAGGGTCTGATTCCTCCGTGCCGTACCTGTCCGAACGGTGCTGTGTCGCCCACGCTTTTCCACAGGCAGAGCTCTGCTGGTTGCAGGGTGTTTGACATTGTCAGGTTCACGAAGAAGATTAGTAAACCTCACATGTCTTACCCATTTGGGAAGAATAACAGTGTCTCTAGAGACTACACCACAGTAGAATAATGGTTCTGTATTCGGCCTTTCCGGACTTTTCAGTTCCATAATGAGACAAAGAACAGTAATGTGGCCTCAGCAGCCAAGGCAGGGTCTCATGATTCCTTCTGCTATGTGACTGAAAGAGGAGGCATGAGTAAGCCACTGACTGTACACTACATGAGGCTTAGTGGGGTAGGGAAAGACAAGACTGGTGCTGATTTGGTTTTCTGAGGAGATCTTGGCTTAATTGCTTTATTAATTTACATTTAAATTTATTTTATTTTAATTTATATTTACATATACTTACAAAATAAGACTGGTAACACAACATGAAATATCTGCTGTATACCAGAATATCAAAGATAGTTTCTGGATGGAGGGATGCAACTCTAAATTGTGGGGTAGATTTACCTTTGTCTTTCCTTTTAATTATTATATAGTTCTCCCCCACAGATCACTCATTTAGCCAAAAAATATCTTCATTTGCTATTAAAATAACATACTTGTAAGTTGATTGATTCAAATAAATTAAAAACCTATGATTTCCCTGAGCTCAATCCATATAAGTAAGAATAGAATTAAAGTGAAATTCAGGCCTCTAGGAAAAATAATTTTCTTTTCAGTGAGGTCAGGACAGCATATTTAGATGCATATCCTTC
This sequence comes from Notiomystis cincta, assembly GCA_013398075.1. Taxonomy (NCBI): domain Eukaryota; kingdom Metazoa; phylum Chordata; class Aves; order Passeriformes; family Notiomystidae; genus Notiomystis; species Notiomystis cincta. The sequence continues at coordinate 296,759 of VZRX01018945.1, read as the reverse complement.
GGTGAGATGAAATGTCATAGCACCATTAATTTTTGTTGATCTAAAAACTATCATCATTTAATGTTCTGATCTGAAGTATCTGAAAGCCAACTAGCATAATGCAGGGCTGAGTGCTGGAGAGTAATAACATGGGTGATCATTTTGGAAACACCTCCTTTGCAGGAGAAAAGGTTGCCAACATCACATTCCTGGGCAGAATTTACTGTGGAAATATTGGCAACATGTAATATGTGACAATTACAGTTAATTTTACTTGAGAGTGTCAGAATCAGCACCTGGAAAGTCACGAGGACCTTACCAATGTTTAAGTGAAGAAATACGTTGCTGTTAAAAACCAAGGTCCAAACATCTTAAAACTTTAAATATGAAAAATGGAGAGCGTAAAAAAGCAATATGGGAGAACTGCAGAGAGGAGGAAAAGACTGTGGAAGCAGTCTGTGGACAGAAGGACTAAGGTAAGGTGAAATAAGCCTGATAGATGTGGAAGTGTCAATAGCAAGTAAACAGAAGATAGCCTGGTATGTCTATATATGTGTATGTGTTGGAGGATATTAAAAAGATCCAAATGAATGCAGAAGCTTGGTAAATCCAATAACTTTTGGTCACATACTTTAAAACTCTGAATCTGAGCTACACACAGATGCTGTTACAGACCACTGAGAGTCTGGCTACCAGGAAATACTGATGGCTCTGTTTCATGGTTCCAGGGGCATCTCTAAATGGCACGAAGTCAACAAAAAAAGCAGCAGTTTCTGAACAATTTGTGTTCCTAGATTTCCTTTCTGAATATATACCTTTCTCTTTACCTGCAGAAAGAACATGAACAAGTCCAAACCAAAGTTTCTTCACAGCACAGCAGACAGAAACCCTTTTCTTTTCCTGAAATTAAATGAGGTAGGTATGATTTTTAACATTATTATAATTAGGAGACTTTGATGTCTCCGTCAAGAAACATCCCCTTCCAGCTTTAGGTGTAGGGGGCAGGGGGAAGCAGCCAACTGCATTTGGGTACCAGAGTGATAGGAGCAATGAGACATTTTAAATAAAATAAAAACCCTGTGTTATGACAAGTGACTAAAACCCACAAATGAATGCAGAAGTCTGCTATTTAATGTAGTGTATGCTGATATTTAAGCAGGTTTATATCTGTCAAACAAGCCTCTTTTCTAAGACTGGCACAGACTGTTCTGCGTTTGGTTTCCAGAATCAGCAAATTACATTGGCAGAACAAAGCTGTCATATTTGGTGGTATTTTGTTACATCCATTATCTCACTTAAGTTTAGACATCTCTTAGCAAAATCAGATCCCACTTAAAGACTGCCTTATTTTGCAACATTAAACAAAATGACAGGCTGGTTAAAAAAAAAAAAAAAGTTCATTAGCAAGCAATGAGTTGGTGGAAAAACTGCACGGCTGCTTCAGATATGAAGAATGAAAGCATGAAATGCTGTAACCTTTCCACAGCAGGCCAAGTGCATATATCAGGACTGTATTTGACTAAACAAGGGTATTAAATGGCTTCAATAAACAGAATTAAATGGAATGAAAAAAACTGAGGATACTTTGAATTTGATTAAGGAGGTGTTACCTCAAGACCTGCTTGGAAGGGGTGGTACCATGCACCACTTATGTCTCAGTAGTAACACAAATGGGTCAGTCATAAATAGCAATATTGGAAAGTCTTTGCCAGCCAGGAGACAGTAGGTATACAGCAAAACTGTATGCAGGGCACCCCCCTGCATACCCCTGCACACCCCTGTCTTTGAAAAGGAAGGTTATAGCATGGTGTCTAGGGGGGTTTTTTTGTTTTGTTTTATTTTTCTGAGCCTGCTGAGGGTCACTTTATCTTGAAAAGTGAAATTTGGGTTTAATTCAGTCTTCAGAAGGACAAAAAACCAGCTGCTATCCTGCATTAGAGGCTGAGGTAATGCTGGTGAGTTGCCACACTCTGGTCTATGTACAGACCAGAGTGATAAAGCCATTTGGTTTTTAAACAACTTCCCATTTCCTTGTTATCTTCTTGTTTATGTCCTTGTAAGAATGGAAACGTCCTGGTATGGCAATGGGGGATAAGGCACCTATCACAAAGGGGAAGTGACACACAAGAATCAAAAATACCTGTTTGAGCTGGAGGTAGAGCATCACAGATCCTCTCTCCTCAGCTGCATTGCAAACATCCTGGCTGTAATAAGCCAGTGTTCTGTACAGCAGCTGAGGAAACATGGGATTCATCATGGGGGCAAAAGACATACCGTGCCCCCAGGGGAAGGTACTACCAAATTAAGGTGGCTCTGCAAGGCAAACAGTATCCCAAGCACAACCCAGGGCCATAGCCGAGGCATATCTGTGTGCAGATAAAGGCTTCCTTCCATGGCACCTAGCACTGAGCATAGATAGATTTATTTTGGTCACTTATTAAGAGTTTTTACCCTCTCAAGATAAGAATTCTTTGAAAAATTTACTGGATGCTCAAAAAAGGTTAATTTCTATGTTCTTTTATTGTCTGCACCTTAAATAATACAAAGAGTTGCAGTGGCATTATGGACCCATAATTACAGGGCTTGGGGGTTGACTCGTCTTTTCTGGTGTTTTGAATTTACTTCAGCTGCAATAACACAGATGAGAAAAGGACTTGCTGGCCAACCCTCCCATTTTATCGAAATTCACACTTTGGGGTGTGCTCTGAAAAAGTGAGACTCATGGTTGCTTACGAGCATCGTACAGCTCCCTCTGTTGCCCCATTCACAGGCACATGCACACACAGATGCACACATCCTTTAGAAGTTACTGAGTTTATAGGCATATAGACAGAATGTATCTACTGAGATGACCAGATGATCTAGAGCTGACTAAAAGAGTTAACAAAGATAGTTCAAAGTTTTGGACTGCACACATTTACAAATGCCAGTTAAGAACCATGCTTGGGTGTGTGCATGTTTATGCACACACATGTGTATTAAGGGGGGCAGGAGAGAGAAGTTGCTTTTTTCAGAAAGTGAATAATGTCATCGTTGATTTAATTAGCAAATTCTAGATGTGCTGACAAAGGAAATTTTCTTGGGAGATGCACTGTGTTGTGTCAGTGGTCTAAATGAATAGGCTGAGCTGAGTTCGTGGTAATAACAGATGAACAACACAACTCACCAAACCTCAAACAGTGCATAAATCAATTTGCTGGGAATTAACCACTTGCTTTAAAATTAGGGGTTACTTGACAGGGTTTCAGTGATTAGGTTGTCAGGGACCTGTATTTCTAGCTGGGATTTATCTTTCATGATATAAGTACATCCCCTTACAGGCAACCGAGTGAGTAGGGGTAGCAATCCAATGCACCAGGCTAGTTAGGCAGAACGGCTTTATTCTTTGTAAGTACTAGGAGGCATTTGGAGGTGGACAAAGGAGGGCAGAACAGGGACACTTATCAAAAAGAAAATGTGCTGGCTTTGTGAACTACTAATAATGCCCAGGATATTAGTAGGAGAACTGTGAATGAGGGGAAGCATTTCAGAATCCCTGCGCATCACATGGCCCTTCTGTGCAATAAGGAGCTTAACAGTTTGTTAAATGAGATGCCGAAAAATGTTCAATTATACAGAGAAATTAATGAAAAGCAGTAAGCCATTTGGAGGTCACTTCATCTTCTGAAAGTTGAACATTCATGTAGTATACACAGCCAGGGCCACCATTTTTATGATTAAACTGATATTCCCATATACTTCAAACAATGGCAGATGGTAGATAGAGCAGTGAGATTAGGTACATATGGTAAAAGTGGGGGCGGGGGGCAAGTACGGGGCAGACAAAGCAAAGGATCATAGGCTCTGATGGACAAATCAGAATGTAAAAGATCAATAAAACGTTCATAGAAATTGGCCCAGGAAATACCAGGTGTCATCTGTCAGGTCTATTTATTGCAGCATTCCTGCTTTATTTTACTTAGACAGTGGGGAATGTCCATTCCTCTCACTCTTCTTTTACTGGTGATGTCTTTCACTGCTCAGGTACACTTATTTTCAGATGAGTTTTCTGATAATTTCCCAAACAGCTTTGCAGAATGATTATCCAAGCAGTTCCAGCAGATCTCCTTTTGGGTTAGTTCACAGCTTAAATCCCCCTTCTGGAAGCAATGGCTCCCAGCTCACCTTTTCTTCTTCTTTGGACCTATCTCATAAGGTGTGCCAAAGGAAATAATATATATACATCCTCTATTCAATTTCTGATGGAACCAGGAGTCTAAAATCAGGAATAAAATCTTAGTATCTACAAAATAAAAGTTGATGAGCTCAAAGGCAGTTAATGCAAGGTTTTTCAAAGCAATAGATCGCTGAACATCACTATAAACGTGGCTGGTAAATGTGTACCTTCTTTAGGGCTCCCTTGTTCATCCTGTCATGGAGGGAAGTGTTTCTCTTCTTTACTTTCCTCCTTCCCTTGTCCTTCTTTCAGTTCTCTGCCTTGCACCAACCAAATTTGAGCATTTGAGTGTTTAGCTATGCCTTAGCATTCTTTCTTCTGCTGAAGCTTCTTGTCCCCCCCTCCACAACTGCTTTCTCATTTTCCCTGTCCATAGCTTCAGTCTTACTGTGATGCCTCTTTCATTCCTACTCCCTTCTCAGCTGTATGAATTGCTGCTTTATTTAACATTTCCTGCTGCTTCTCTTTGATCACCTTTGAGAACGCAATAATTACTTCTAGGCTTTCTGGGCCCTGGATGTTGTACATGCCTTGATCTCTCACTTCTGCCCTTTCATTTGCAGTAACTCATTCTTAGCTGAGTTGCAGGCGCTCATTTTCAGTCACTGGTTTACCTTTATTTGAACTCAGAGTCCCAGAGCTGATCAAGCTGGCTATGCAGGCAACATAGGCAAACCCAAAATCATCCAGGCACTCAAACACGCATCTCCTCTGTGTGTTTAACCCTCTAAAATGCAACAGTGTATTCAATGACTGCCTTCATAGTGGTGATTCCTACCTGAATCCTATGATAAGTTCCTGAATTCCCAGCTGGAGTTTGAAATATGTGTTCCTGTGGATACCAAAACCTATCCAGTGTTGTTCATCTGCAATACTTTTCACAGCCCCTGTATAAATATATCTTCCCTTGCTGAGTAGGGAGAAATCTACCAGCAGCCTGAATGAAGTAGTGGTTACTACAATGAAAGTGGTAAAATCTCCTGGCGAAGCCAGTTGGCACAATCAGGGTCATAAAATCACAACCTTTAAAATCATCCTGAGAATGGATACATTCTGTACTGCTTTCTGTCCTCGTTATGATCTCTGTCACAAGAACAAGTTATCCCTGAATCTCAGTGTCTGAGATGCTGTCTTCTCATTTTCATCAAATAATCCCTGTTCTTGTGACAAAAGATTGTAAGTAACAGGAACAAAAATGGCCCCAAATGAAGCCATTCTCATGACAAAGACTGTAATGAGAACAGAAAATGGCACAAAATCAATTCATTCTCATGACAACCTTAAGATTGTAATGAGGACAAGAAAAACAGTCTGAAATTTATCAATTCTTGTGACAACCCTGAGACAGTAATGAAAGCAGCAAATGGTATGAAATTGGTCCACTCTCATGATAGACACTGAAACAAAACCAGAAAATAGCAACACGTTTATCCATCCTTTTGACAACCCTGTGAGTGGAACAAGAACAGAAAAGGTTAGGAAAATTAACCCATTCCTGTCACAAACAATCTGATAAGTGTAATAACCAATTGTCCTTTCCAAATGGTATAATTCAGCCATTCAAGCACTGGCTTCATACTAAACTGGAGTAGTAATTAGGTTTCAGAGTATCTTTGGACTCAGCTCACATTTGGTTTAGGTAAGAGTTCACATTTTGGTTTAGCAGGAGTTCATAGAAACTGAAGAAGGCATGCAAGGTGGGTCCACACCCACTAGTTAGAGAAGCCCTGCTTCTCCAGGGTGCCTTTTGCCAATGTTGATTTGACCAGCATCATTTTATTAATTTATTTTCTTTATGTCTATTCCTGGAATCCACAGACCTCAGTTAGTGAAGATAAGGGACTTTTTTAGTCCCTGCTGCCACAAGCCTGTGGAGCAATCATCCAATGCCATCCCTCTGCAATCATGGATGAGATGAGGACATGTGGATGACATCCCACATATATGTTGTATAAAACATCAACAGGGGCAAGTGTGCAGGGAGACAGATTTCTCCTCAATTTCTTTGAAGGCAGGCTTGGTTACATATAAGAAATTGGGAGAGGGCAAAGGAGAATAAAGTAAGGGATGTGGGTAAAGGCCTTGGGAATACGGCGATTAGTGGGTAGAAGATGATCTGGCTGAAGTAACTGAGTGTCCAAAAAATATCAGCACTTGGGAAAAATAAAAACCAGGGAAAGGACATACAGAACTAACAAGTGATTAAAAACCAGAAGGGTAGGGGCAGATGGGAATAGGCAATGGTTACCACTTTATATTTGATGAGCTCAAATATAAAGGCAGGTATGTGTGCAACATGAAAGAGGAGAAAGCAGGGAGCAAGAAAAGAAATGTGGGTAGCCTGTGGATTGTCAGCTTGTGCAAACAGAAGGAAAATACGGAGCGGGAGACTGATGCACTCAACTGCAAATGGCCACCACAGGGAAAGAAGCAATGAGGACTGCAAGCTAAAAAGCAAATCCTCACTGAATACAAGAAATCTGGTTGGGGGGGATGGGGAGAGAGCTAAAAAGACCCCTGTCTCTTTTTCTGTCTTTTTCCAGCAACTCCAGCTTTCATTTCTACCTGTAGTTAACTGTGAGTGCAAATGATACCATTAAGTTATCTAGCTATCTGACTGCACCCACTAGTCAGTGCTGCAAGGCTGAATCCTATCACTTGCACCCAGGGTTAATGCACTGGAGAGAATTGTGGGTGCCAAGTAGATTCCTGTAGAATTGGAGACTGAGCTTAGACCAATATAAAAATATATCCCAAGCGTTTAGCTGGCACTCTCACACCACTTGGATGACATCTGACCTTTGCTTCTGTGCACGTGTGTTTTTGAGCTGCCCAGGCAGAGAGGAAATCATTTTGAAGTCTCCTGCTATGAAAGCCAGTATCTCCCTGAGTGGACTGACTGTCCTCTGAAAAAGTGTAAATGCTTAACCTCAGTCAAGTAGGCTCAAAGGGCAACACACTGCATTGCTGGAGGAGGAACAGAGAGGGAGAAAGTGTCAGCACATACATATGGGAACTATTCCCTGGCTTCCTCCTGGGCTTTTGCTACCTTTTGTATTCACTCTTCAGATTTACAGTCTATTGGCACCTGCCCATGCTACAGGAAGAGCTCCCATGCAAAGGCATGGATTTCATTATGCTTCCTTTTAAAATAAAAAACAGGTCTCCACATAAAAAGAGGTCTATCTCTTTAAAAAAAATCCTCAAAGAAATCAGTTGTGAGAGTCACTGTTGCCCCAGTGCCAGCTTTATGCCTTCGACTAATGCGCTTCTCCAGGAACAGTCTTTAAATGAGAAGTTACGGCTGCTTTTCTGATTGAAACAAACTAGTGTTGATTGCTGATCAGCCATCTGTAAAGGAGGGCATCTCAGGAAGGATATGAGCTAATGAAAAAATGGACCTGATTTGAAAGTGTGATGTGCTTCATGCCACAGGCCAGTCTGAGTGGCATGAGATTATATCAGTGCAAGTGAGAGGTAGATTGAGAATAAGTAACTTCTGTCTTAAAGATTAAATGGCAAATTTGCTATTAAATGTGAAAGACATAAAATGGAATTAACGCTTTGAGGGTGTTAGCTGTGGTTATATACACTCTGCAAATGGCACTTCCATCCTGTCACTTGCATTGTCAAACTGCACACTCTTCTCATTGCAGCTCAATTAATACTCATTCAGAAGTATCAATTAAAGAAATGAGAAATGAAGTGTTGACCCTTAACAGCCACCCACACATCACCCACTTCACAAGCACATTTTGTGTGGCATTACTTCTCCAAATGACCTTTGTAACTGGTAAAATAATATTGATGAAATCATTAGGTTTCTTGGTAACCAATTGATAATTTTCTTCTGGGTTGCTTGGTGCTGATAACATTACCCTTGCTGTAACTAAGAGACAAATGCTGTCATGAAACTGAATGGGGCTCACTGGGCATTCCTGCATTTTATGCCCTGAATTTCCAAAAATTCCCAGTGCACAGCTCATCACATGAAAAAACCCCAGAGCATTTAAGCTGTAAAGGTAGCCATTGCAGTGTTTGTTACATTTTGTCTCAGTATTACATTGCATCTAGATGTATGCTTTTTCCTTCGTGACATGATAGGAAGTGACAGAAGTAAAGACTCCATATAGATTTAGATCCCAACTGGGATGCTAAACCAAACATCCAAAATTTGGAAAGGATTTGATTTAGATTTTTTTCTTTTTTTTTTTTTTTGCTTAGGACTGAGGCCAAATACAAACTTGTCTGTGATATCTCATCAATTTTGAAGCACCCCAAAATCTAACCCCTAAAGTTTTGGCGTCAAATGCACCTCTAAATGTGCTTACTGAAAAAGAGATGAACTAAAAAGGTTGAGTGGGGTATTTGATTTTATTTCTGAGTTCTCTTTCTACCCCTAATTAATTTTCTTTCTTTTTCTTTTGACAACTGGTTCAACCTATTCTTGAAATTCCAGCCCATTCAAATCTCTGGGATAACTGTGGATGGAGATTACTTTTGCTATACAACTCCCTTGCATAGCTAGATCTCTAGTCATTTGATTCTTTTTTTTAATTTCCTTGAATGCTTTTGATTGTGTGGGTGTTGCTGTACATGCCAGTATGCTTTGTGTCAGTTCTTTTCACTGCTTTGCCATTTATGCTTCGTACCAATTCCTTTCATTGTTGTGTGACATTAAATATTTTCCTGCAGGTCTTAAACTCATCAAGCACATTGTTGGGCTGTTTTATTGTTGTTGTTTCATGTTTGTTATATTTTTTTTTTAAATTTAGTTCACATTACATGAAAAGACTGTAATCCTGGTTTGATCCTACCTCAATAGTAGGAAGGTCTCTCTCTGTGACCTTTCCACTGCTCACAGGCATTCAGTTTTGCTGGAAGATGACCTTGCTAAGTCTCCAGTCAAGCCTAAATTAAATGACCACTGCATATATGCTGCATTTTATCATTATTACTCATATAACCACCAAGACAGACAGTTATTTATTTTCAAATAGTGCTTGCAAGTCAAGATTTTCAAAGCTGCTTCAGAGATTCAGATACCCCACTGCCATGAAGTTAAGTGGGGCTGTTTTGAGATTCTCAGTGCTAATGTCTACCCTAGGGAGTGCATGAGAAGAAATTTATGCATGTAATACATGCTTTCCAATGCAGACAACTTGTGGAGGGGCCCTGCAAAGAGGCAGGCAGATGAAAATGGAAAGGCTCAACAGTGTTGAGTCAAAAGAAATCATATATTTTGCAGGCTGGATTTTCAAACTCTGCTTATTTTGGTAACACTCTCTTTTTTGGTCCAACCCATCTGGAATGAAGACCTGTAGATTGCAGTGATACCAATGACTTATGGTAATGTTGCTAAATATGGTATGTAGGAAGTCTCTCCTGCCAGTTGTTTGGGCCCCTTCAAGTCTAAACTGTTTATGTGGTGATTTCCGTGGAGAACTGGCTTTGTTCCATCGCGGGTGCAATGAAGGAACAGGAAATTAAAAGAAACTAATAAATGTAAGCCAAAGAATTTGGAATTGGGCAAAACATATAAATAAGCCTAAGAACAATGACATATGCATTACACTGTGGCTGAGAGCTCAAAAGAAGAATGTCACAAAATGCCAGGCACTGTGTCTGCAACTTAATCATCACCCTAGCTCCTAAGCTGCATAGCACTGTCTCTATGATGTCATTACTTTTCATTTTAGGATCTATGTCTGGTTTGCTGCAAAGGACACCGTGTGCTCTGGTGATGTATCTGAGCAATGTGGTGACTGTAGGCGGACATCCTCCTTGCTTGTGTTGCGGGGAGGGATAGATGTCTCGTGCCTGGAATAAGGAAAGCGGGTGAAGAAAACAGTCCTCTGTAGAGCTCTGTCAAAGGCGGGCATCGTGCAGAACTGGATGTCCAGAGGCTTCACGTCCAGAGATTTCATCTGTTGACAGGCAAGTTAGTCCATGGGAAGCCTGATGTTTTTGGGTCAGAGATCTGGTTGTTAGAGCTGCAGACTTCCCACAAACATGTACGAGGTCAAGATGATCTCTGCTCTGAAGAGAGAAAGTATTGTGAACATGCCAACCACTCTAAAAATCAGACTGTAATTTTTTGAGTGGGGAATCCCAAATTAAGTGACATATTTGAGAATATTCATATCAGTCTCTGCCTCAGTTTTTATGCATGTAAACCAGAGACAATGATTTCACATGTCTTCATAGTAGTATCATGAGGTACAATCTTAAATGCAGCAAAAATATAAACAACTGTTATGATGTCCCCACAAGAAGAAGGGCAGAAGAAAACAATAATTTTGTATCCAGTGTAGAGCTGGATAGTGCATGAAGCCACATTCTGGATAAAGCTAAAATATAATACTGAAAAATAGCCCATAAGCCTTGTTTTCTATAGATGAGGAAGAAAATGAAGAAAAATAAGACATTATAATGTAATTAAGGACTGTGCTATGGCACATAGGCAGAAAGAAGCAGAATAAAAGTTTTTTACTTACCTTAATACTGATTCCTTATATTTTGCCCATTTTCTGGTGAATCCTAGCATTTTTTGATGTTTTTGGTTTTTTTTGTTTTTTTATATATGATTATAGATAGTTGCAGGTATACCTAGATACTCACACCTAATATATAATGAGATTTGTATTTACATATGTATGTTTTTGTAGGTGCTGAAGGGAAACTTTTCCATCTGGTGGTCAGAATAACCTGTTGGATTTAGCATCATACTTACATTGTGTGTGTAATGACTCGAGGGCAAAATTAGAGGTACTCTTCAGAAGAAAACGACATCTGTAGAGGATGGAAAATGAAAAAATATTCCTCAATAATTTAAAAGAAATTTTTCTAAGCCACGTTTTTTTGTTCCTGGAGGTACCATTGTATGGCTCTGCATAACCACCGGTACTGGCTATTACTGGGATGAAGCAGGGAAAGCTAGGCTGATAGATAGATGTAGCTGCATTACAGACATTTTCCATAGTCACCCCTCTGAGGATGAAAGCATAAAAGAATGTGAAGGTGAAACTTAAAATGTGTATGGATGTTCCTTTTATCTAGGAAAGGACAACTAACAAAGCAGTTGGAGCACGGTATTTTCTTTGTGGGCGCTCCATCAGGTTTATAATGACACATCTTGGAATAGGAGAGTCACAGTGGACTCCCTTGCTTAACTATCATCATCACTTATCATTTGCAAAATGGAAGGCTTTCTGATCCTGTGTCAGTGTGCGTGACTCACCCTGGGTGACTCACGGAGAACAGGAATTCTCTGAAGCAGTTTCGGCTCGTACTGGAGCCCCTGTGCACCATGTGGCACAGGAACACGAAATAAAGAGGCGAGCTGTGTGATTCCCTCTGCCTCGAGCCTCACCCTCACCCTTGGTTTTATGGCCAGAACCACACTGCAAGCAACTGTTCTGGCAGACCAGGGATTCAGGAATTATTCAGTAATGTTAATTGATGGGCAGATTGCTCCAACCGCATCTCTCTTTGGTTTTGGATTACTTCCAAACATGAACCACAAATGGATCATTTCCAGCATAAAGTTGGGTTTACTTGCATCAAGGACAGGGATAGCACTTTGGTGAGACCTTGGACATTTGAGGATTGTATGACTGTCTGAGGAGATGATGAAAAATTGATTATTCAGACTGCTCAATTTACAAATCAAACTGGGTTTTGCTCTAGGAAGGCTTATGCAGTCTGAGGAGGAGACACTACCTTTGATATCTTCTGGCCACCATAAAAGTGCTGGGTAAAAAATATTTCCAGAACAAAGGCTCATGAATGAATGGATTGGTTTAGGGAATAGATGAGTGAAATTGTCTTACTGGTACAGTATTTGAAATTTGGACTGATTGCCACAGGTGGTGTTAAGAGCAAGATCTGCAGAGAGAAGACATACAGATTTAACAAAGAAGGATTTGTCTTTTCCTTGTCATGGATGAGCTCTTTAGATTTACCATATTAAGAAAGGGTTGTCCTCACATCTTACCCATATTACGCTACTAGGTTTTGTAGATAACAGAATGGATTACTCCCTAGTTATCAAGTTATCAAATGCTTCATGAGATACTGTTAAATGCCTGAAACTACTGGACTAATAGGGGAATCTCTTCCTAACTCTTTAGAAGCATGTAGCCTGAACTGAAGAATCAGTAATTTGTAAGCCACTGGCCATTTGAAAAAGCTTTTCCCTTCTGATTCATGTACATTCATGAGATGTTTGCACCTAGATCAACTCACTGGCACTCCTCCAGTTGTGCAGGTCTGTTAGTGAAAGCAGGTGTCAGGGTGGGCTGAGAACCGCACCCTTCCCCCCCCGAAAAAAAGGAAAATCAGCAAAATGATTCCTGGGATAAAATTTTGAATTCTCTTTTGCACTCTCATTCACTCCTCATGAATATCACAATGAATAAGACTGCTTGTGGAAAATAGCATTTTTAAATGGAGAACAGCCATATCTGCCGAGAGCACGTATAAAACTTGTAAATGGGAGCACCCTTCCCAGAAAAGCACCTATCAGCCAACCTGGAAACAGAAATGAGGCCATGTGATATGTTTGTTCAGACAAAACTAGCCCAGGCAGCTACAAACTGGTGGTGAAGAAGCTGCAGAACAAGAAATATTAGTATAAATTATTCATTGTGGATCATTTCGAATAATGAGCAAATCTGAGAAAATAATGACCCATTCACACACAATCCGCATGGAGAAAAAAGCAGCTAAAATTGATAAAATTCTTTGTTACAAATTATTTCCTCTGCACTGGGTGTTGGCATAACAGACTCTGAAGCCTGACAGTGCCGAAATAATTAAAATATTAAAATGGCTCCATTTTAATCTTTGATCACATATCTAGATCGCGTTGCAGAAATGTCATGTTTACTCATGACTCATAATGAAGAAATGTAGAAATGTCATTATTAGAAACCCTGTTTTTACTGCATCACGTATCAAAATTTGCAGGCAAACCATTACATTTCCTTCTTCATTTTGCAAGCATTTGTTTCCCAGAGGAGCTGAGGCCCACATTTTCAAAACCAGAGGACCTCCTTATACAGGAAATCTGAGCTACCAGATGGCTTTCACTTTCCTGCCACCCACTACCCAATATTTGGGATGGCTCCAAAGTCTCTGCCAGATTCCTACTTCTCCCCTCTTGCTCTAGAAGCCTGGCTCCCAATTTTATGGCACCCAGAAACTATTTATGATCAGTTTTGTAGCATAGATTGAGAAATAAGTGATGAAAAACTTACCGCATTGCACTAGTCTTCTGTTGGTAATGAGAAAAATTTCCTTCTCCAGCCCAGTTTGACTGCCTTGAGGCATAGGCTAAGTTCAGCCAGTTCAACGTGAGTGGGACCGAGGACCTGCTGCAATTCCTGCACTGACAGTGGTGACATCACTTTCCATTTGGAGCAGTCTGGCTGAGATCAGCATAGTGAGGAGGTCAGGAGGAAATGGGCCACGACCATTTGTCCTGAGCCCCAAAAGAGCAGCCCCTAAGGAAGAGAAATTATCTGCTCTGCTCCAAGTCCTACTGGTCCTCAGGGTGTCTTTTGATATTCAGCAAGTCTAGTGGAGTTGAAAGAGCAAAGGCATTGTTCAGAATCAGAAAGACCTAAATGAAACCACGATAACAGGAACAAAGAGGAGAAAAAAATAAATAAGTAACTAAAATTAGGCATGCTCAGGAGAAAGGAAGCAGCAGGTGTTTGCATACTAGCACATCTGTTCAGAAAATGCTCCTTTAAATCCAGATTAAATATAAATTTTGAAACCTGGACTTTCTGAGCACTTAAAGATTTCTACAGCATTTCTTTCAGGAAAAAAGCTAAAATAGGCAAAGGAAGAAAATATTTAGTTTCAAATGAAGGGTAAAATGAAATTATTCCTTGTGTTTTCCGTTTCACAACTGGATTTCTGCACAAAGTGCTTTACAGTTTGGGACAATTCAGAGTGGCAAGCTGAAAAGCTGGAATGTGCAAAAGCATAACCCTGAAAGCACTGAGGGGATCTGATGGAAATACCACAAGCTCAGTCACTCTGCTCTCATGTTTTTTGGTTTTGGATTCTTTTAATAAGTTTTACGAAGGGGCCACCTTGTATTTCTACTGAGTCCTTGAGGTAGACTTACATTTGTTATTATTGTTATTTTCAGGAACCCTGGCTAGCACACCACAGGACAGTGAAAACTTCCCATTTCTATTATAATTGGCAAAAGGAAGTTCTTTCTCACGATAATAATTCACATTAGTGCCCTGGCTGAAAAGTGAAATTTTTTGGCCTTTTATAATCTGGCAAAACATCAAGTTTTGCTACTTTTGCTTTCTGCAAGAAATTATCCTCAAGTTCCACTCAATGATAATTTGTGTCTTCTTACCAGAAAACTAGATCTGTGTCACTTGTACAAAGGTCAGTGAATTCCAGCTCTAAAACATGTCTAGGAATACAAGTCTGGCGGGGAAGAAGGTATTATACCGGATCCCACTCCATTATATTTCATTACCTCAGTTTATTCAAGGACTGATGCCATGCACACAGTAAAACTAGTTTAGCTTTTCATAGGCTCACTTTTCTTTATTGCTCTTTTCCTTGGTTTAAACCAGTGGCCCATTGCTCCTGTGCAACATGCCAACACATTTGATGCTCTGCTGGTGTACCTGATGCAGTATATAATGCTCTGCAGAGAGAAGCTCTGTAGTAATCCTCCTTATTTCTGCATAACGTGATGGCTGCCCGTGTGTCCGCTCTTCTAGAGATGCAGGAAGAGGAGGAGGAATGTTGAATATAGTTTTCAAAAGAAATGCTGTAAAATGTTTTCAACAGCCCCTGATTCTGTTTAAGCAACATATTTACTATTAGGATTTCATTACAATTAGAGGAGGTTTTTGAAGTGACTGTAGCTGGTTCATGAAGACATTGATTCTCTGCTACTAGTGACCCTGCCTGGTAACACTTTCGTTTAAATGTCCATTACTATTTACATTAACTAATGGTTAATTACAATGGAATTCCTGGGGAAGTGCATAAGACAAGCCATAAGAACACCAAATGAGTGCATTAATGATTGGTGCTATCACAGTGAATACCAAATGATTTCATAATGACTGGGGAGGTAATATATAATGGAAAGAATTGCTCCCTATTTGATATACTCACCAGACAACTAGGACTCATTCTTGGACATCATTCAGAAACTGCAACATAGCCTGGAGTCCTTTCTTTCAGTCCTGCAAGGAGTTTGCACTGAGGCTCAGTCCACACCCTTGCACAGCAAGACATGTGTTGGAATTTATTTTTTTATTGCTCATTGTTATGAGTGGCTGCTATGGCCCAAAGCGCAATAGCTCATACTCAATGCTGGAGAGAATCTGAGCTTCAGAACATCACTTGGCCACTGCATTTGAGTCAATATTTAACCTAGAGTACAAGAGGAAATACTTTTACCAGAAGGGACTAAAGAAATGTGTTTCTGGGCTCAGGTCTCTTACTAATGCTAGTTACCACAACCTTCCTACTCTAGTCTGGAGTGATTTTTTGTAAGACATTCATCACCACAACATTTGAGGAAAAAGGTGATGAACTCAGGCATAATATCTGTCATGTGTTTCTTCTCTTCTTTGGGGGACTTTGCCCTTGTCAACTCACCACAAAATGAGCTCCAGTGCTGGGAAGAAGGACAGATCTTCAGGGACATGTGTACCTGTGCTAATAAACAATCTTAAGTATAAGATTTGTTGATATTTGATGCTGTAGAACATGTCCATACAGTACTAAAGGCAAGGTTTTTGTTTTACATAATGTAGAAGTTTTGTTTAGTTCTGGGAAAAGAAGTTTCCATTCAACTTGATCGAAATAGAAGTTTAGATTTCTTCTGTCTAACTATCCAAGTAAAACACCAGCTTCTATTCCAGCATACTTGGAAGAATAAAGAGAGCAGGTGAGAGGCCAAATCTACAGCTCTCCACAGTCATTTAGAGTCTGTTCTTTGGATGATACTCTATGTGAAGGACGAAGTGCTGCACAGCATAACCAGGAATTCATTGTTTTAGGAGAAAGGCCAAGCACTAGTAGGCACTGATAAGTGAAGTGGCCCGTATCACAGTGGTGAGTGTCCCTGGCACTGAATGTCTTGGCGGTGAAGACTATACATTTGCCAGTTTTGCATTCAAAGAGTGGATTGACAAAATTATCTGATGGGTCTCTTCCCTCTTTAATTTCTGTGATTTAAGAGGAGGAGTCTGTGTTTAGTAGCCAGTGGGCTCCAGCTCCACAGGAATAAAAGCATTAAATGCAATGTTTCTGATAACTACAAATTACCCCATGACTACTGTAGCGCCTGGGACTTTCTGGCGACCCACCGCGAGAGCTAATGAAGATGCCCTTTTATAAAGCGCAGGATTCCTGGCAGTTATTTTTAATGGGTCATGCTGTGTTAGAAAATCATGCCTGCAAGATTCCCTGGAGTGGCAGTTGGGATGATATTACTTTCAATGAATCACAGCAGCCACCATAAGGGCAGGGCAGTATCTATGGCAGCAGCACCGAGCAATGGCGCAGCATCAAATGAACGGCTCAGCTGGTGACATCTGGCCCCTCTGATCATAACAAATCTGTAGCGTGCAGTACTCCAAAGAGTCCATCCTTCAAGATGATATGTTAAAATTAGGTGTCTTTTTCTCTTCGTCTTGGGTGACTATTCAGGCAGGCATGAGAGATCCTATTAAAAAATGCGGGAAGTAGTGGATGAAAGTTGGGCTCCTAGGTTCATCTCTCCACAGTAAACAATTACTTTACACCTTATAACTGAATTTGGATATGGAAGAAAGGTGTTACCTTTGCAAGATGCTCAGAGCAGGCAAAAAGATTCTGCTGTGGGCATGAAGGCCTTTGAGTAGTGTAGCCACTTCTCAAAGTAGTAGGTAGGCACCAAACAGGTTTTTCATGACTTTTTGCTTTCTCTCTCAAGGCTGGGTGGGATCTTGGAAAGAAAAATAATTTTACGTTGGGCATTGCTTTCCAAACATGAAATATCACTACTAATTTCCTGTCTCATTGGCCACTTCATTGTATCAGGGGATGTTTTTCACATGCTTTTAGAGTGCCTTCCACGAGAGAGAATTTTCTTGGTGATACTCGGACATTGTGAAGGCAAGAGGTGGAACAGTCTGTGACAAATAATGAGAGTGAAATGCCAACCTTTGAAAGGGCTTTGCTTTCCCTACACCGAGCGCTTTAAAAAGCCATCTGCTTGCTCGAAATGGCTGCAACACATGGTGCTCTTCCCCAATCCAATATGTGCTGCAAATTGTAGGCACATGGATCCAGTCAAGGACACAGTGTCTGCCTTAACTTTGGATCTCCTTGCTGTTGTCAGTAGGAGTCTCATCCTTAAACTTAGCTCTTGTGTGTGTTAATTATTTCCTTCTCATGACCAGCTGGCAGAGTGCTTCAGCACCTTAAGTTGCTCAATTTGATCTTTGTGCTCAGGAACAAGGTAATTAAGCAAGCTACAATTTACGGAAATGTATTTGCCTTGACTTGTTGCAAGTCTTCAGACAGCGCTCCATCCTAAATCATTTGATAATGTAAGATGCTCTGTGTAGTTCCCTCACTTGACTGAGGGTTAGTTCAACAGGTCACAGAATCAGTAATTGATTCTCAGTGTGTCTCCAGTGGTTTTATTACAATAATGAGGACCATCTTTTTTCATCTCTGCTAATACGTTACCAAAACCATCAGCTTCTCAGTTTGGTGTCAGGATGACTTTGACAGTTTGTTAGCAACTATGTGATGTACAGAACATCACAGAGATGTCTCAAACTGTGTTGCTGTGTACCTTAGAGAGCCTTAGGTGGTCACAAAATAAGTGAAATCTTTTTCAGAGAAAAAGTTATAGCAAAAATTGAAAATATTCCTACAGTTTTGATGTCCTAATGAAGAAGTTTTTTATTCCAGTTTGTATTCTTGATCACTGAAGAATATTCTGCTTCACAGGAATCGGTGACATTGCGAAGCAGCTACACTGCATTTACCAGAGATTAAGGGAACCAACTTCCCTAAGGCTCTCCTAAGGCTCTACTTTTTTTTTTCTTTTTTTTTTTCTTTTTTGGAAGGACATACTAGTTAAGGTATGTGGTTCTTGAAAGACTTGTGGGCTTTTCAGGTTGAAAACAGCAAACAAATAAAGAAATGAAAGTTAGAAAGGCAGCTCTACAGGATTGACAGTAGTCCTTAACTTGCCAATTTGTCTGCAACACCCCCAGATTTAGGGATTAAAACAAAATGAAAAAAAGGGCATAAAAATCCACCTCCCAGTCCAGATAAAACTGCCTCATCAACATTCAGTCTGGATTTTTGTGACCTACAGCTTTTGGCTTTGGGTTCTTAAGTTATGTTGATGCTTTTGAGCTGTTGCAAGATGAAGTTAGCATAATGTGAATAATACAAGGAAAAGAAGTTTAAACAAATCCTGGAGTAACTTTGCTCAGAGGTCTGTTTGCAAAACCAAGAAAAAGCAAGGCACTGTCATTTGAAAACAATGAAGCACAATACTTACGTCTTTATACACTAAAACAGTTTTTATGTACATGCTACTAATGAAATGGATTCAACAATGTAGTACTTTTATGGTCCATTTTATGAGTAGGTAATTATATATTTTACCTAGTCTAAATTAATTGCCATTTTACTGTTCTTTGGTTTAAAAGAAAAAAGGTATTTACTAGTACACTGAGAAAGATTCTCAACACAATCTCAAACCTTTTATCAGCAAGGGGAATGATGTGTAAAAAAACTTCACTCTTCCTTCCTGCAGGAAAATTTTAGCTACTTTCTGGGCACATTTCTCTCACAAAGCCAATCTGGGCTTTCCTGCCATGCACTATCCTTTGGAACACAAGTGATTATCTTGGTAGTGCTCCTCACATCCTGCTCTGAGGCAAAGAATGTTAGTGAGGCTGCTGGGGTCTCACAGAGAGAGCAATAAACAGAGTCAGATATTTGCAGACAGACAGTGAGCCTTGGGTGTGGTTGTAGTCCCAAATTCACAGCACACACACGTTGACTGTTAGACTCAAGGAGAATTCCGTGACGTATAATTAAGCATGCCCTTATTTGTTGAACTTCCAAGCTGGATCAAGTCCCAAAGCCATGAAGGGGGAAAATATTTTACTGAAAAGTATTTCTGAATGTTCAGCCTCTACATAAACTCTGTCATGTGTGACCTGAGGGAAGCATCAGTACTCACTCATTAACTCTATCTATGTATCTATGTATCTATGAATCTATGAATCTATGTACCTACCTACCTACCTACCTATCTACCTACCTATCTACCAGTGGCAGGAGTCCGACAAGTAAGTCTTTTTTTCCCCAGCAGGCTGGTTAGGTACAAGCATATTCAAATAATTTTATACCCAGTCTAATATTATAAGAAATATACTGGATGAGAGGGAAATGAAAAAAGCAGCAGATTATCTCTTGTCAGGGGAGATTCAAACAGGAGGAAAGAGAGAATCACATTGAGTATTCCATGATCAGAGATACCTAAATAGGAAACAAAAAATTATTATGTCTTCTGAACCATTTTCCTGCCACTGAGGGACTGTTCCCCCCAAATGACTCTTTTACATTATTTTGCTACCTACAAATACCACGTAGATGGCTTTTACTGCTTTTCTTGAGAGATTAAATTGCAACAGAGCTCTCTTTTTTCCCACCCGAGTGTAAACATAATTAGCTTTCTAAACATTATGGAAGTATTGAAAGCTAGTGAGAAACTCTGAAGATTATAAAGGAGAAAGAAAGCCCACCTGTGGCGTCAGGAAGGAGCCACATGCGCTCCACACCCACGGTCTCCGGAGCAACTTGGCTGCTGGCGATGCAGCACCACACTGTCATTGCTCTTGTAACTACAACCCCATTTCACAATGCTTTGCTCCCTGCAATACTGTCTTACATGAAAAGACTCAGGAAGAGAAACAGAGCTTTCAAAATACTTCCCAATTTACTTTAAATAATTTATCTTAAATCTGATGTGTTTTTAAAGCTTCTCTCCTGGTCCCTTAAATATGTAAGTCAGCTTTGGTAGGGAACTTAATAATTCTCTTATTGTTCTTATCCACCTCCCTGTTACTTTGTTGGTCACAGTAGCATCCAATTTCTATGAGCTTTTTCCTCATTAAAGAGAAAAAACAATGCTATGACTACCTTTGTCATTATGCATACAGGCCTGGAAGTACAATATTTAAATGATCCATGATACTTTTGATTTGCAGCTGCATGCAGAGGGGGAAAAAAGGAGACTATTTTAAGCTACTGAAGCAGTCACTCTTGGTGTCTCAGCTCACCATTATTCTCTCTCCTTCAGCAAAGCCTAGTCAGCCACCATCCCAAGAAAAGCAGTGCCAGCTTTGGGGAGAGCTATTCTCTGTTAAGTCTTCAGATCTTAAAGGGCGGTGGAAAACTTCACATTTTCCCAGCAGGAGAGCAGGGACTCAGTGTAGGTGTAAATCTCTGGCAGCTGATTGTTGGAGCCCACAAGCTGTACCTTGTAAATAATTCACTTAGGCACAGAAAAATCTGCATATGAGGATGAAATGTCATTTATAACTCATAGGATATTTGCTTCGCTGAGAACAAGTTTCCAGCCCCTTCAACTCATTAAGTAGCACTAAGGAAGAAGAAATAAAGGTGATGTAAAATAAACTCAGCTTTTGGCTTGTAACTAACAGTTAACAATAACCAAGATAAAAACGAAATTCTCTGGGGGTGAAGGAAGGGGGTACAGTGTTTCTCAAACCAGTCAGCTCAGTATAAATTTTACAGCTTCCTTATTATTAACTCTGTCAGAACCTCATCCTTCACATTATTGGTAGAGTTGGACTTATAGGAGGCCTTTAGCTGGAGGTAAGATTCTGGAAGGTGTTGGAAGTGTTTCCCTTTACACATTTTTGTGAGTTAGAGTGGTTTGCTTAGAGAAAATACAGTGTAGTCAAACAGCCCACCCTGCACTGAAATTCTGTTCTATAACAACTGATATAATTCCTTACATCAGCACATTACTAACATCCTAAGCCTCTGTTTTTCAGATGCTTATAATTTTGCAAGACTTAAGTAATTTACTTGGAGTGTTTCACATGACCCAACATGGAATGCTGTTGGAAAATTTTTCCCCAAAATCCTCAGGTAAATACGTGGGTTTATGGAACAGAATTAGGGAAAGAGTGTGTGGAACAGAATTAGGGAAAGAGTGTGTGCTGCCTGTGTTAAAAAGTCTGGGGAATCTCAAAGAGAAGATGAACAAATGGTTCAAAGGGATGCAAGAAAGGAAACTGAGACTGAGAATTGAAGAAGAGTGCAGACTTGGTGTTAATCCTGACCTGATATCTAAATTAGGAATGTTTGTTATCAGAGCATTTGTTCCAAGTGGAATAGTGCCTTTGGAATCCTGGCTATTCACCTCTCTCACCTATGAATGCTACACTATCTGAATTCTGCTTGTACAATGAATGTGGTGGGCTTTAATCCCTGCTTTTCCACCCATTACCCTTTGTCCTCCTGCCATTTTCATTGAAAACTGAGGCAAAGGTATTAACTTAGTTTTCGGCCATTTATAGGTTATCTTTAATCTCTGCTATATTCTCAGTCTATAGCAGCTCCATTTCTTCATTCAACGTTCTCTTTTTATTTAGACAGCTGAGGAAATGGCTGCTATTTGTTTTAATCACCTTTGAAAGGTTTAACACAGCTCTATTTTTCAGAAAACTTTCCTTTTGGGGAGATTCTCACTTCACATATGTATTTCCTGCCTGAGGAAATAGTTTTCTTTCTGTTCAGACCCTTTCCTTCTTTGAGTCCTCAAAGGCTTCATTCTAACAATTTAATTTGAGGTGGTTACACAGTTAAGTCTGGAGACTTTCCTTGCAATTTCTTTCTTTCACTTTGCAGTCTGTGTGCTCTGCTGTTCAGGTGACTTCCTTAAGTAGCTGCATTAATCCCTGAGCACTTGTGTTTTCCTACTGAAGGTATCTGGCAGACAACTCACTCTGAGTGTCTTTCCTAATGAAAACAGCCTTGATCTGACAATGTTCTTGGTGCTGAAGATAGGCAGTAGAGTCTTCACTTTCATTTCTAGCTCCAAACCTACCATGCACATCCTGGTGCGCAGTTTACCAGTTCGCAGATCACCTCTGGAGAGATGCTTCCTGATTATCCAGTCAGACAGACCTGCTTCTTTGTGTGATTCTCAGCTCTCTCCCTTCTTCCTGAATGAAATTCTTCTTTCTGAACTTCCCACCCATTACAGCATGTCATTCTCCCTCCTTTTTCTGCTCTGGTTCTACTCTTATTCTTGGTACATAGCTTTCTGCTTTGTCCCTTGAAAACTCATTTATTTTCTCTGTTTGGAACTTGTCTCTTTTGGATTCTCTCAGGCAAAATTTCTTTCATCAACAGCTCCTTGTGATGCACAATCCACATGAACATGTCCACATACAATATGCTGTTTGTGCATCCGGCTGGTTTTACTCCCTCCCTGTGTTGTTCCCTAACAAGTCATTAGAGATGAGCTTCAACTTCTAGAGAAAGAAGAGTACCCAACCTGATCCAACCACCACCTCCCATGAAAAATCCCTTCTTTTCTGATCCCTAGTTCCCCAGCACCACAACTAAATGGCTGGTTCATTGAAAAATTCCTCTCCTGGGGAGTCCAGACTGACTGCTTCTCGTCTGTCATGGGGAGAGGTGTCAGTCAATGGGCAAAACATTAACTCCAAAAGCTTGCTCCAGTTATGAGCTGGAGTAACTGTTCATAGCTTGGACTAGATAAGGTGTCCAGATCTTACTGATGTCACCAGTGAAAAGGAAAGGAAAATGGAAGAAGGCAGGATAAGGATCACATTCCCACTCTTTCCAGCCTTTTTATGATTAAAGGCCCAAAGAAAGAGTTGACACCTACTGTTTTGTACTGAAAGATTAGGCATGTTGGACCCTGATTTAGGAGGCTGAAAATATATGACAGGTGAGTAAATAAGTAAATGGGGCAAGGTGGGGAGGAAGGAATAAGAATTTTCACCAGATGGCAACCCCACTGGCACCAAGGACACAGGTCTAAGAGAGAGACACAGAATCATAGAATCATGGAATTAACTAGGTTGGAAAAGATCTTTAAGATCATTGAGTCCAACCTACAACAGCAGCAACTTATAAGTATAGTAACAAATGGAGGGACAAATAAAGAAAAAAAATCCACAAAATCCCCCAACCACAAATGCACAGCTGGCAACAAAGAAAGAAGTAAGTAAGTAAATAAATAAATAAATAGCACCTTTCCCTTATCTTGTATCAAAAAACAGTACCAAGAAGAAAGCCCATCTGATTTAGGCTTGTTAGGATAGCAGGAAGAAGAATGGGTCAGCAATAGTCAAAGGGTTTCAAGAGAAGAAGAAAAGCATATGAAATATATTAAGAGAACAAAAAATATGTGAGAAAATGTAGACTCATTAATAAATGAGGAGGAGGATTAAATCAATGATGGTTCTAAAATGGGTAAACTACTGAAATGCTTTATAAAAATCTGTTAAACAAGAAAAATAAGGGCAGGAGAAATGGATAATTAAGTAGCAATAACGACTTTGTCAAAGCTATTGATGAAAAGCAGGTAAGAGAATACTTAAAACATCTGAATATATATACAGATCAGCAGGTGTGCATGCATTTTAGAGTGTTAAGGGAATTAGCTAATGAACTTCCAGAAACACTAGCAATTACTTACAGAAAGTTACAGAGTGTGATGGGAAGGTACCAGAGGGCTGGGAGAAAAAAGGAAATACTGAACTTCTGACAGGTAAAAAGTGAAAAAAAAAAAATCCAAGCACTAAGCATTCAGTGGTCCAATTTCTGTTCCCTGTAAGGCAATGGCATATGTATTAAGACAGAAATCAAACAACAAGCATGATTGACAGCAAGAATAAATACAGAATAAATAATGACAGACAAACCTTGATTTTTCAGATCAAGTTACAAAAGTGGGCAAAAAAAGTAAAGAAATGTAAGTGAATCTGGACCCTCCTGAAATCCTACTTGAAGTATGAATTAACTTTGATGTGAATGTCAGCATTGCCATAAACCAATAGTGAACTGAAGGTCCATATAATAAGGAAAATAATAAGTTGAAGTGTTCAGTTACTGAGGATTACCTACAGTGATGCTATACAGGGATATGGGCTAGGTCTAGTTTTATGTAAGATTCTTGATGATGATGTGGCAAAGGGGGGAGAAGGACAAGGTGGTGAGTAGCACAATGGGTTTCTACATGGTATGCACTAAAGCAAAGATGCCAAGTGATAACAGTAAATAATAAAGTAACAATAAATCTTGTAAATGACAGACTGTGTATAAGTCAAAATAAAACAGCAAAACTCAATACAACTGTTCAGATCAGTGGCTATTGCATTCCAGCCAGGATGCAGATTGTGTCCAAACCATAAAAATTATTATTCAAAAAGCAAAATAGGAAATTATTTCAAAAGTAAAAATGAAAATTCTTCACTCTGAAGATGCTAAATCATTACGCTTTATTATGGAAAGGAAAGATGGAAGCCAATGGCATTTGGTTTTCCCAAGAGCCCCTCTGACAAGTTCCAGCAATGATTTCCTTTTCCACAGCACTGTTGAGGCTGCATCAAAAGAGCTGTGTACAGTTTGGGACATGTCAATCTCAGAATGCTGTCAAGAAATTGGAGACAGTCCAGAGAAGAGTAATCCAAATGATTAAGAGTCTCAGGGGATTCATTTATAAAGAAGATTAGGTGAATTATATTTTGATTAGGAGTGCATTTTAATGGTGTATAAGTAACAGAAAGACATAAACAGCAAGCAGGGAACAGGGTGATTTAGGATGGCCCCAGAGGCTTTCATGGGATGAAGATCAAAAGGGAACTTAGACAGGATATCAAGAAACATTTCTTAGCTCTGGGGGATTTTGATGGCATATTTTCCCCTTTTTGATTTCAGAATGGGCTTCAGAAGACAAGGAGAATGTTCTCACTTCTGGAGTTGTCACACAGGACAGAATAAAATACTCCTCCATCTGGAGGGAAGGATATCGCAGTGTGATCTAGCGAGCCTCTGCACCTTTAACGCCTCCTATCTCAGTACAGAGGTGGGAGAGCTCCATTCCCAGGGAGCTGGCTCCATGTGGTTTCAATTCCCCAAAACACTCGTCTGGCAGTGTTACCTTAACCCCAGCTAATGAGCAGATCAGTCAGTAAGGGAACTCCCAGGGGTGACTGAATGGGTGAGGAGCTACATTAGCTGATCACGCCTGTTGTTTATTTCTCTACAAAAATAAAAGGCAGTCTGCTGCTGTTGCGTACATCTGCTGTCAGTGCTTGGCTATGATGATAAAGACAGAATCAAAAGACAGCAAGGTATGAAAGGACAAATGCAGGAAGCTGGACCTATGCTTAATGAAGATACTCTATTAAGTGACCTTTCTCAAATTAGTGTCTAAGAAAATGCTTATTTTACTTCTTGTAAGATGCTCCAGCAAGCATATAAATTCAGAACTGAAAGCATTCACAGGCTGAAGAAATCTCACTTTTAGGGAAACTATTCATTTTTTATGGGAGAAATAAGAAAGTTCCCATTGATTTGGGATCAAATAATTTCTTCCTTTATATGTCCTACTCTAGCTGGTTCTGAGGTGCTGAAGTATTTCTGTAATTTACATAATCTACCAACCTACTTAGTTTAAAAGGCTGATGGTTGTCGTGTTTGTTTAAACTGAAATTAATCTCGGAAAACTGGACTGTGAAGAGAAGTGTAATCTTAGATTTCTAATGAGAACCATGTGCTTGGAGTTAACATGTATTTTTATCACTTATACTGGTAGCTGTGCAGCCAGGTCTTTTTTGAGTTAAAAATACACATTACAATAAAATACGGGGATATTTCCTAGTACAGATTGTCTCAAATATTTCCTTTGGTTTCATAGTGGCCCATATTAGCAGTTGTATGTTGAGATGCTGCCATAACATTAGTGTGCCTTAAGGACTGCTCCATGTAGGAGGGAAGGGCTACAGGGTGTCTGTCCCTTGGTGCATCTCCAGAAATGCACAGCCCAGTCCAGCTCAGATGCTCCCTACGCTCTGGGCAAGCTTATCCTGCCCACTGTCCTGTGTCACTGTGGGCACCTGAAACAGGGCATGAGGAGATACCTTGCTTTGGATACACAGCAGCGGTTGGCATCACCACTGACTGAGAGTGCAGGTGGCTGCTTTCTAAACTGGGTGCTAGGAATGGTATAAAAGCCCTTTGTTGTTGTCGTTGCTGTCCCTTCTGTGTCTCACTGTTCTTTAAAAGGTCTCCTCTGCCTTGCCCATTCTTTCCCAATGTATGTAGATCACAGTTTCACTCAGGGAGAGAATTGACATTTTGCATTAGACTCCTAGGCCTGCTTTGTTAATTTTAATTATTGTTCATTTACAAGTGCTGAATATCGTGGAATTTGTAACGGATCCATAGCAGTCCTTGTGATGCATCCAATTTGCAGGTGTCAGGTGCCAGGCAGCAGAAGATGGGCGAAAACAAAGTACGTGCAGACAGTTTCAGTCAGTGGTTATGCCCTGAGATGGAAAAGGATCAGCCAAAAGTTTAGTCTGTGTTTGGACTCTGAGCAGCATCCAGTACATGGGTATTGTGGCAGGTCTTCTTCTTGCTACAGTGTCAGTGTCAGCCTCCTGCTTGCGAGTGCTTCCTGCCACTGCTGCTCAAAAATGCATCCAGTCCCAAAGAAACTCTCCTCAGAAAAGATGTCTGGGTATAGTACTATAGCACTATAAAAAGGATGTATATTCCAATTTAAAATATGCACAGATCATTCACCGAGGTAGCAACGATTCTTTTTCCCTTCCCCCAAGATAAGAGTGTAAATCACATCTTCTCAACAAGGCAGGTAGTGAGGATGACAAAATTCTTACATTCCCAAAGTGTTATTGGAGAAAAAATGTCACCTCCATGCATAATTGCATAACTTTACTCCCTGTCATTTTCTATCAATCAAAAAAATGTTATACTTGAATTTGAGGACAAACATGTCTAATAAGATTTTAGATTGACAGTTGAATGGCTGTACTCAACCTTATTTTAACTTTATTTTTTTGTTGTTGTTCACTGAATCAACATAGAGAGTATTATACCAAAGTTAAGGGAAACAAATACCCAGATATATTAATCCCTTATGCACACTTTACCTCAAAAAAAAAAAAAGAATTTCTTTCTCTGTAGGTTTTGTTAGTCAGCTCCCTTCAGTCTCGCCTGTGTTGCAGCAGGAGACTAATGTTTCTTCCATTGCATTTTCAGTGCAGCGTTGCCAGATTTTGTTTCAATTATCAGAGAATTGTGTTTGATCACATGTAATCAGCACCAGTGTCCTTGGCACAGCAGAGGCTCCTCTAGTGGCACCCCACGTGTCCTCAAACCCTTCTCCTGGTTCAGGGCTCTGGCTTGGTCATCCTTTGAGTGAAACGTCTGGTTCCCCATGACAGCCCATGCCCTGCACCTCAGCATTTACCCTCCCTGGGCCCTGTTCTTCAAGGTGTGCAACAGTCTTCACTTCTGCACATTGGGAATTTATTCTCCTTCAACAGTAGTGAGTAGAGGATCTCATCTGATCTTCTTTCAGTTTTCCCTTTGTTAAGCAGCACTCTCTTTCCTGTCTCTATATACTGTGTTCTGTGTCTCTCTACTACTGCACCTTTCTTGACTGCCTCCTGAAAATGCCAGACATTTTTCCACCACTTGTTTTCCTCCTTGACGCTGCTTGTGCTCTACCTTGATATCATCTCCATATTTCTTTTTGACTTTTCCAAGGCTTCTCATCCTTGAATAGGTTACCAAGAACCTGTTTCTCAATTTCAGGCCTTTTTCTTCTTTGTGTTCATTTTCAGTCAGCTCTGGTTGGACCTAACTCAACCTGTAATGCATTAATAATTCTGAATTCTGCTGAATTCTTTCTAAGCCATCACAAGTGCTCCAGAACAGGCTTTAAAATGATGAAGAAGCTACTAGGACCTGTTTAACATAGACACACAAGGAGGCAAAGGTAATCATCTAATCTTGGCCATCTTTGGCGTTTTGTTTCAGTTCCGTACGTGAAACCACAACTTCATTTTTCTGAGGTACACCTGGGTAAGGAGTAAAGTTAAAGAGAAAATAGGGAAGACTGGTTGTTTTTGGAGAAAAATTAGATTGCTAAAACTTCACACAAAGAACATAATTATTTCCCATCAGAGGATCTCAAAGCATTCCCATGTTCAATCTTACATTCCTCCAGCTCTGCAAGGGGAATGACCTTCCCATACTTGTACTGCAAAGCAGCTATGGCCAGAAAGCCACTTGATTCCATGAACAACTGGGTGAGCAATGATTAGGTTCAGGTGAGAAGCTGGACTCCACCCTTCTCCCCGTTGCTCAGTGTGCTGTAATGGACCAGACACTCCAGGGAAAGGTACTGCAGACTTTGCATGGTTGATCCACTATGTTTCATTCTTGCAGAAAGAAGCAAAGACCAGATGGGAATTTTGTACCTACATTACAATAAGTGTTGTGAAAGCAGGAGAGTCTGAGATTCCCAAAGCTGACCTTCATTTATCTAATTGACACTGCAGAAACATTGATGCTGAGGCAGCCTGGGCTTGGAGTGCGAGCAACAGAAGTCTTCCTATAAGGTAAAGTAGGAGCTCCTATCCCATGCTCTGCTGCATGCTCATTGTAATTAGATGCAAATTGGCTTTGCCTCTACATGTGAAAATCATATCCTTGATTGTAGTGGAGGTCCCAGCAATTCCTGGTCTGCTTCTGAAGCAACACAGTGTATGTTAGATGTTGCTCATGGCTTGTGGCAAAGCCATAAATGAGTGTCCAGAGACTGCTCTTGGTGAAGTGTCAATATTAGAGCAATATTTATCTTCCAAATTCTTTAATGCATCCATTCTGAGTTCCTGAAATTGTTTGGACTAACTTAATGACAAACGAGCAAGTATATTAAAGAGCCTTCATATCTGCAAGAATAACCAAGGAGCCAGATGTCAAACTGCTATCAGCCAAAGTCACAATTAAGTGCAACCCACAGTTTCTATAGCAGGCACAATTAATTGCAGGCACAAAACTATGACTGCAAACCAGCGGTGAATAAAAAAAGAAGATTGAGGCGAGACATTTTGTGTATTCACGCTATTATTTAAATTAACAACAAATAGTAATCTTTTTTGCTTTGCCGGATCTTTCACATTCAATCTTAAAAATCCCTTACAAACCGCAGTGGCCCTGTGTCACAATATTCAGTGAAAGGGAAAATGCTAAGGCTCATGGGAAAGTTTAAAATCAAATTAACTTGTTTAGCCCTGATATCACACATTCTGTTCAAGCCAGATCTTTTCCGAGTGAGGAGAACAGCCTTCTGACAAAATTAGAAGAGGGTATTTATTTTACTGTTTCTTCTCTACTAATGATATTAATATTTCCAAAATTTTATTATTTGAACTCAAGGTACTGCCATAAAAATGATCCATGGAGTGTAGGTTTTCTAGGGTCCCTTTGCTAGTGCAGCAGGTTTACAACAGTGCTGAGGAAGGTCTGCAGGACCACATTTTCCTGAAGGAGCTGTGTCCTGGCTGGGCTCTCCAGCATGCCTTTCCAAAAGCAATTTCCTGTGTCCCCTGCAAACGGTGACCAGTAATTGTCTTTTTCAAAGGCAAAATGTTAAGGTCTGCACACACAAGAAACAGACGGTCTTTGTGCAGCCAGAGATGGAAGGATGGAAGAGGCTTTGCTTTTTTTTTTGGTGACTATGAAAACGTTTCACCAGCCATTGCTCCACCTCTTTATGGAAAATATTAGACTATGGGATTGTGCTGGCCAGATTTCTCTGCCTGTCAGACTTCAGGATCAGAAGCACAGTGGCAGAAACCCAAGAAATGCTCACAGCAGAGCATACCTGCCTTCTTCTGGTCTCTCTATGGTCTGTCCTCTCACCTCATGAATATCCTGCCTGGGGGATGGGAAAGGGTAGATGGAGAGGGTGAGGGAGCAAAAGATGCTGGGGATCAAACAAAGTGCAGGAGGGAGCGGGGAGCTCTTGCCTGCTATGTGACAGACAGATGCAGGCAAGTGAGCTGCTTTATCCACTGACAGCAACCTGGCTGCATCCTCTGCCTGCACCCGGCACACTTCCTCTGTGAAGCACGGAGAATTACGGCTGTGCATTTCACCCCCATCCACGTGTTCTGTATTCTGAGGCATGCCAGCTCTCTGCCAGTGCACTCAGGGCTGGGGCCTGAGCTGTGGGCAGGGGTACCATGACTGCTCCAGGCAGGTGAACCCCTGAGGTGCTCCCACAGCATTGCCTGTGCTGCTGCTCAGCTTTATGCCTGCATTCAGAGACCGGTTTTTCCTGTCTTCCATCCATTTCATTGTGATGATTGGGTAGGAAATGTATCTCAGAGTCCTGCTTCTCTGTGGTTTAAGCAGGACTTCTGCCCGAAATGGGATGGTTTTCAAAAAATCTTAATTAAAAAAAAAAATTCATACCCATGGAATGTTTCTTATTTCGTCCATTACATCACCAGCCCCATCTGTTTTAGTGTTTCATGGGGTTGCACTGGAATTGATATTGTGGGGCAGAAATTGATGATCCCCCCCTCTTTGCTAATGAATCAGCAGAAGGAAAAAGTGAGATGAAAGAGCCTTTTCTTTGTGTAGGACTGCTGCAAATTTTAGACATGAGTTTGTGCTGAAAATCTTCAGCTCCTGTTGAACATTGGTGTGGTGAATGATGAGTACAACTGAAACCTTATGACTCTTAATATCAAAATGGTTTAGATACTGCTCTTAGAAGCACACCTGAAACAAGGTCTTGCTATGGCCCACATGTCATTACACTGCATTTCTTTCATGATGAGATACAAAAATTTCTTTGCCAAGTTATAAATAGTTTACATAATCCCATAATGCAACATGGGAAGGCTTTCAAAATAAAAATTAATAATAAGATCAGCATTTATTGTTTTTTTTCCTTCTACATCGCCACTGAAAATTCTCATTGGTGTGGCTTTATATGAATAGTTCTCCAGAAGTAAATTATGAGCAAAATTCAAAGCCATCATAAATTAAATGTGCTTTTTTCCTGCTTTGGTTTACAAGACTTTCCATTAAGCTAGCCCCATATAATATACCTTGGATGTGTTCAAGAAAGCCCTGTAAATTATAGTAAGTATTTAAAATGGTAAGTAGACACTGAAAAAGGCCACATTAGGATTAATGAATGAAAGGGTTGATACTGAAAATGCACTTGTAAATAAATAACATGAAAAGTAAAGATGACACACTGTTAGGTTAGAGTTACAAGTGGGAGTATGATGATAAATCACACGACTGTTTGTCAGAGCTCCACATGTGGGTGCATGTACTCCTTAGTCCCTTTCTTCCCTTCCCCCCCAAGCAAAATTTCTCCCTTCCCTTGCCCCACTCACTGTGCCTCGGGGAGAGTGATGGAATTTGCTTTCAGCACTGACTTTGGGTGCTGGAGGTGTGCTGGGCTGCCAAGTTCTCTACTCTTAGGAGCAAGATACGCCTGTCATGGCTTTGGCTGGGCAAGGGCAGTGCTTCTGGCCTGCTCCATGTATTCTGGTAATAAAGAGAATGTTTCTGACAGTGGATGTATGCCAGGTTGTGGCTGAGTCTGGACTCATTGCTGCAGTCACAGGTGTGTTGGAAACTTGGTTGTTTCGCTCTCCTTGGCAATGAGCCATCTTGGGATAGTCCTGGTAGTGAGAAGCAAGAAGGGGAGAGCTGAGGATGATTTGGAATGTGGTGCAGGGGATGCAAGGCTTGCAGCAGGTGAAGGAGAAAGCATCTTCCCCTCTCCCACCCCTCCACTAGTCCTGGTCTTAATTTGTTGCTGGTTGTGACACAGGGCAGCTGGGATTGTAACAGCAGTGCTACAATCATGGTCTGAGGTCTGGTCACGGTAGAAAATTTAATTGAAGCTCTCTGTCTTGGGCTGAACAAATTCTCAGAAAAAGCACCCAAACCCCAAAACCCAGAGAGGAAAAAACTTTCCTCCCAGGCAAGATTTTTCCATGTTTTCATTGCACAAGCCATTGAGGCCATATATACTCATAGAGATATTGGTGTCATCACATCTTGTATCTCATATCATGTCATCATCTGTGGGAGCAGTTCTGTGCAGCCTGTTCTGGCTTAGAGCTGAAATAGCTCACAGGCTGAGATCCAAAAGCATGGAGCAGAAATGAAAGGGGTGGAGGGAGAGGGGCTGGGAGGCCAGAAAACGTGCATCAGTACTTGCAGATCACCTGGGCAAAGGGAAGCATCTGCCTGATGACATTAGGCTTTGCATGTGTGAGAGAGCATGCATAAGGTAAGTAGGTCTTTTGTAGTTGGGATTGGGAAGTCCAGGGTAAGGTTACCTCTTCTTAGAAATTATATGATGTGGCTGCATGCAATCAAAATCTGCCTCCTAATGACACAGGGCAAGTCCAAAATATGATGGCCTTAATGGAGCTACTCTGGATTCAGAGTGGTGCAAGACAGGATATGGCTGTGGCATGTACAGTACATGAAGTGATGGGTGGGTACGTTTTTATAACCTGATTTTACTTCCCTCCATAGTATTCAATTTTATCCACATAGGCCCATTGAGAAAACAAGGTTCTGCTCTCAGTGAAGTGTTTATGGGCCCATACAGCCAAAGGAATACCTTTTATGTGCCTGTGGCACTTTGAATATCTTTGAATGGGAAGGAATCTTTGTGGGCAAGAATAAATCCACATACTTTTTGGTCTGCCATGCAAGGAAGGGCAGAGCAGCAGTCAGTGCCACCTAAATCTTTGCCAGACCCCAGGGAAGGATTTAAGTTCAGGTTCCCTATTTGAGTAAGCACTAGGAACAAATGGTAACATAAAGGTTAGTAGAAGATTATAAATAGGATAATAAATGGAGAAGGAAGGATTATACTACCACATTAGAAATCATTTGAAGGGAAGGTAGAAACTCTCACGCTTTGCAATAATTTTTGAGTGCCCAGATTGATGGCAATCTATCTGTGTTATTTATTATAGAGATATATGTTTTGAAATAATTTTTTAAAAGAGCTTTTTTAAATTATTAGAGCTACAAATACAGTAGAGCACCAAAACTCTAATAGGCTGAAGTAGAATGTTAATAGTGTAGATATAAATATTTGCTGTGGATATGTGTCTGAGTGTATCCAGTCAGCTGAGAGAGGAAAAGAACATGCTTCTCATTTGGCCAGTATTATCTAAGTAATTTGGCTTATATTTTTAAATAGTCCTGATTAACTGCTTTATGAAAAACACTCTGTCAGATAAACTCTGATAATTGGTAAAGGGGAAGAAACCACAGTCCATCCACAGAATGACTGTGAGCAGAAAGAGGTAAATTAGTCCATCTGCTTTGAACTCTTCATCCAGCTCAATGCAGTTCATAAAACTGAAAAGTCAAATAGTGTGTTGTAAAAGGAGGGCTTAGGAGTTGAGATGGTGGAAAGGCAGTAACAATCTCTGCTCTTTATTGATCTCCATAACCAGAGTTTGCAAGTGCCTCTCAACCTTCAGTCCTGCACTCCGTAGCATAGGTACAGTGGCATTTAACCAGCGGATGCAAGAGGCAAATTATCAACATCTGCCCAAGCTGAGTAGCATCACTCAGAGTTGGCCTGATTGAGACACTTCCCCTGTGAAACAAAAGAGAAATAAATCCAATTTTTTGCAAACATGACACTGCAGTTGAGTTAGGCAGATGTGATCTGTCATGTCCCCAGCCCTATATAATTTTATAAACAAGAATCTGAGGAGCTACATGACTTCCATGTGTTTGTAAGTCAAACCTGTGGTGGAGCAAGGAACATCTCCCCTGCCCCTGGATGTGTATCCTTCCTCTTTAGATATATGTAGTCAGAAATTTCAGGGTGCAGGCTCTGTGTGACTTAGTGCTTCTATCAAGGAAAGTGCAACAGCAAAGGGTCCAATGTGTTTTTCATAGACAGACTAATGGGAGATTTGAACTGTGGCTTCACTGCCAATGTTGTTCATTTCCAGCCACCCAAGGCTCATGTGGATGATGAGAACCATGCTGTGATTGCAGCCCATTCTTCTGTTGTGCAGGTAAGCGTGTGGTGAACTTTCAAATGAGGTGTCAGTGAGTGTTGGGGCATTGGCAAAGTTGGCATGGGGTGAGCAATCAACAGCAGCAAATGAGAATTGAAATAATGAGCAAAACGGTCCTGGGCTATCCCAGGAGTGTGCGAGCCATGATCACAATTCTGACACTATTCATGATCATGAACAGGACAGGAAAGGGCTGAAGACGTGCCTATCCTGATGCCACTGGAGGTAGAGGAAGATGTGGACAACAGAAGCCTGTGTTTTCATTAATAAACATATCATAATGTCCCTGCCTGGGAAAGGATTGGAGCAGTAGAAGCCAAATGAGAAGGCAAGCAAGGGCAGCAATAGGAAGGACTACCACTGCAGTAGAGAGGACACTGAAGATTTCCAAAGGAAAATTTCCATTAGGTAGACTTCCACACTCCTTTTGCCCTTAGTCTGGTTGAGTAATTCTGCATAAAAGATTTCTTTACAACTTTTCACGTGTTTGGGCCAAGCATCCAGACTGCTCACTGCTTTCAAAACACACCTGAAATGCAGGAAAGCCCTAAGGAACTGCTGGGTTGTGCTCATGAGAAAGGAGTCCAATGAGCAGCCTTTGGCTCTTGGGTCTCAGGGCATGGGTGCCTCATGGGTGGGGAGGACAGCCACTTTCTGCTGCCTCTGTCTGAAGTGTTTTGGCAGGTGAAACGTGGAACCTTGGTTATGCTGGTAGCACTACAGTCATGCTGTAAGTCACTAAGTGATCTTCATGAAGTTGATCTCAGCTCTGTATCTGTGCTTTAGAAAAGTTTCATTATATTTGAAGGGCTTATTTTTTCATTTTTTGAACCTTAGAGCTTTTAACCTTAGAGAGTGTTTCTGACACTCTCAGGTTTCAGACAATGAGATTAGTTTAGCAATCAGGAAATTACTAGCATCATGCTAATTTTAGTATTGTTCATGCACTGCAAAGCGACTAGCTACACGAGAAAAAACAACACACCACATTTGAGCAATATTTGTGCAATATGTCAGACATGTAGCAATATTCTCTGTGATTATCACCCCATACAATTTTCAAAGCAGTGATGAATTGTGACAGATCCTCCTCTGAAATAACCCATCACAGTTTATGAAATCGGCGGAAGT
The DNA here is from genome assembly GCA_013398075.1 of Notiomystis cincta. Taxonomy (NCBI): domain Eukaryota; kingdom Metazoa; phylum Chordata; class Aves; order Passeriformes; family Notiomystidae; genus Notiomystis; species Notiomystis cincta. The sequence goes on along the minus strand of VZRX01018945.1, from coordinate 261,215 downwards.
ATATCAGCTTACATCAGCTGAAGATCTGGGCTGCATTTCCAGCTTTCTGCTAATACATTTTTATGACGGAAGAGAGTACCTGAGATGAACTGAGAGTTAACCTCTCTAGGTGCACTTTATATTCTTCTTGTGAGAAACACTAGATATGTTTCAAATTCACTTAAACAAAGATTCAGCCACTGAGTATTGAAAATGAATAACATCTCCGGCAAAGTCTGGCATAAATATGGTAGAAATTTTCTCCATTTGTAGCAAGAATTAGGGGAATCCCGGGGAAGCTACTGATTCTGAACTGTCAAGCAAAGAAACATTTAGAAATCATGAAAACAGACTGTACTTGCTACTTCTTTTTTAACATAAGCAATTTGGTTTTACCTAGAATACATCCCTAGCATGCACACAAACATTTTTAACATATATTTATAATTGCAGTGAAATTCTAGTAACATGGTATCTATTACAATATCATCAGTGTAGTTTTAAACTTTACCATGAAGAACACCATTTTCTGTGTGAGAATAATGGAGCATGGGGATTAGCAAAGTGTGACTTAGCACAGTTCTGCTGAGTGGCTAAAAAGATACATATGCCTTTTTCTTGTCATTTAGAGGTGAAGAGGAATTAATTCAGAAAAGGCCAAGTTACTGACACTTTTAATAATAAAGCAACACTTCAGAATGGTGGTGCAAGATGAACGATTTGTAATGACCGGTCTAACAACGTGAGAGAGACATCTCATGAGTTTCTCCCTCCATTAAGGTGCCTGAGACTGTTCAGCAGTTACCATCCTTTAGGAACTTTCCTAGTAATTCTTTTTATTTACACACGTCTTTTTTTTCCCCCAAATCCACCAAAAATGCTATTTAAAAAGACCACACAAAGAACTGATCTACCTTACCCAAGTGTCTGGTGGGAAATAGTCATGTAAATTTTGATTTACTGAATGCACGAAAGAAGGAGGCCACCGCCTAAGAAATGGATGACAGCATCTGAAAGTGGTTCCAGCATTTTAAAAGCAATTATGGGGGGCAGATTTATGCATGAAACCTGCTCTGTACATTAACTAAATTTGTGGGTTTAATCACTGGAAGGAGAAAACCAGCTATGAAATACTCAAAGTAACAGGTCATTGTAGATATTCCCTCGAGGACATAATTTGTGTCGGTGTGTGTAGACAGGACTGCGCATATGTGTTGCAGAAGTGACAAAGGAAAAGTCAGTGAACATCCTCCAAAAGCAAATACAGGATAATGCTGGAATATATGGCTTCCTGAATAAAGAAAATAAAGCTGTGACTATGTGAAGATTTCTTAGTATGGGAATGGCAAAGGAGTAATGCATTCTTCACTCCAATGGAAATTAATGGAGCATGCATTCCTCATTCTCAGTCTATTTGAGGCTGCAACAGGGGATATCACATCTGGCAAAACTACTTTGAGTCATGTTATACCACTTATAACATCATCTGGACCTTAGGAAACAGCTTTCTGAAAATAAGGAATGCTGTACAGTACCTGACATTAGCCCTGTTGAAAGGTACTGATAAGTTGCAGAGGCCTAAGAAATTAAGGGCCACATTTGCATGGAATTTCCCTGCACTTTATTACAGTCAGTTCCCTGGTTTTGTAATTTTAACTGCCCTTTTCCCTCAAGGGCCTTCCCCAGGGTGAGTAGAGGGGGCTCATTTGTGAAAGGGAACCAAAGCAGTCAGAAAGGAGAGCATCTGGGACAACAACAACAGAGGAACACTGCGTACCCAGAAACATTACAAAATCTGGTATAAATTGAGAACATTCATTATTAATAGAAATACTATTTTCAAACTGTCGCACTTTCATCTCTGAGGGTTTCACACGCTATAGTCCTGATCCTGTGTTTGTATTCCTAACTCCCACAGTTAGCTTGATCAGATTTGATAGAATTGGTGGTGTGAGGAGGATGCACACTTTATACACTTTACAGAATTTGGCTATAGACATAAACAGCTTCATAGAAACTTCACTACTGCTGTGATGGAGGCCTCTGTCTTCTGGAATTTTCCATATATTCTGTAACTGCCTTGCAGAAGGAGGATGGAAGTGGATGATGTTTGTTTGTTTGTTTGTTTGTTTGTTTCCAAAAGCACCTTAGGACTCGGGCAGCACTCACAGGGCAGAACAGAGCCCTGGTCTGTTGGTACCTGTGAGTGAGAGAGGCTTGTTGCAAACAAACGGTTCACATGTGCCCCCCCCTTAGGTTCACATTTATCCCCTTATTCCTGCACTAGAACAAGTGTGAAATGACAACATTGTGATGTCCAGGAATGCCTGAAATAAAATGAATAGAGACCCATATCCCAGGATGGGTCAGAGCTGTATGATGTTCATACTCTGAGCTGATGGGAGACTTGGAAATGCAAAAGGGAGAAGGGAAGTCTGAATGTCTTAAAATCTCCTATTGGAAGACATTGGCTATGGATAGGTTTAGTGTTTGTCTTTGGACCAGAAGGTGATTCTGTTCCAAAATACCAGATCTGTGCACCCTATGGATGGTGACCCTTAAAACCAACACCTCCCCCCAAATATGGGTGCCACTTGGCATCATCTGTCAGCTGGTATCAGCTAGCTTAATCATCCCAGAGAGGTGATCATAGACCAATGGAGAAATTCTTGTATTTTGGGGGAGAAGGAGGGTGGGGCACAGGTAAGTGTGTGTAAAGGGGTAAAAGAGTTATCAAGTGCTTTGTTCAGGGATCAATAAGATTCTGAGAAAGTTACACACAGTAGCATGAGGTTTACCATGCAAAGTAAGCTTAGACCCTTATTAAAAATGTACAGGGATGCTCTTTTTTGCTATAGGATTTTAACATTTAGATGTTTATAATTATTTCCTTTTTTAACATTCACTTGTTTCCAACATTGGTTTTAGAAAGTCCCCGGTGTTCTGTCCTGCACCCACGATTATAAAAATATTTAAAGCCACAGAACAGATATATGGCTAGGCAGACACATATTTTGATTTATGTTATACTATGGTTGAGGCACACATTTGAAGGCAAGGTTTTTGGCTGACAACAGCATCACAATAGCAGTCTTCCAGCTATATATTATAGTGATGACCCCTGAAAATTATCAGGGTTTAATACAAGGCTATAATATAGGGTTTCTGGAAACTCTACATAAGCAATAGACAACATAAAAAGTCGTACTACTATTTATGTGCCATCAAATCACATTAGGGGGGATCTGACCACATAAATAGTAAAATGACTTTTTGGGAATATGGAAATTAGAGAAAAATGTTTCAAATAGAAACCATAATTTACAGAAAAATCACAAATATGCAACCATGTTATGAAAGTAGCAAAGCAAGAGGCAAAAAAAGAGAAAGGAAGACTTCTTCAAATCTTTTCCATATACTGTAAGACTTTATTTTTTTTTAACACACACAATCAAAGATGCATCCTGTCATGTCATATCATTATTACCTATATTTTTTTGTATTATATTGTGAGTTACGTGGGAGTTGACTGATATCTATGTTGTCAGCTGTTTGCCAGCTGTTTGCTCCTGGGATGAGCGGGGTGAATGTTAGCTTCTCAGAACCATCAAAATAAACAGCATCATTTCTCTTTGTTCTTTCTCTGCTGCAAAAAAACACTCTGTGGATAGAAAAACTTCCCAGCCCCAAAATCTCACCCTCTTTTCTTGAATCACTTATGGTACATATTAGTATTTATCTGGTTCTCATTGTTCAGTGATTCTAATAAAAACTGTAGAGTATGTAAGAATAATAATTGTGGCAGCTATAGAATATCAGGAGTGTAATGAGGGCTGTAAAGACAGACAAGTATGAAATTAAAGGGCTACTCCAAATAAAACTCTGTTACCCAAAGAATGTAGCTGAAGTCTATGGAATTTTTGACATTGATGTCATTGTGAAGTGGGCTGGCCTTGGGCCATGCAGATCTAGTGGAAGATGAGCTGTGGGGTTGCCTCAGGTTGCCTCTGTGGAACAGGATGGCACTGAGCAGCTGCAGGCCCAGCCCTGGTGGGATCACCCATGTAACCCTTCACTCCTCCTCCACAGGAAGGGCACAGAGCTGACTCAAGTTTGCCTCCAAAGACTGGAATACACAAACTCAACATATTTAGAAGCAGAATAAAATCATTACAAATGCTGGCAATTTTTACCCTGGTTTTTAGGATGTGAAGGTGAAGAATAAGTTGTTATACTCCTCGTGATCTGGTTTCTTTGGTGAAGGAATTTCTCTCCTATGGCCCTGATTTGGTCAGTGCTTAACACATGCCCAGCCTCAAACATGCAAGCAGTGCTACTGACTTAAAAGTGCATTTATCTTATAGTATGTGAATATAACTATTCACTTGCCTAAACTTTACCATGTACCTAAGTGCTTTGCTGGAGAGATGGTCAATATTCTTAGATTATTCTTAAGAAAAAAAAAGACTTTTATTTTGAGGTAGTAATAAATACTAAATTCTTGGAAGATTAAAGGATTGAGGAGACTTTACATGTCACTGTTGTGCATGCACAGCTCCCTTTGAAGTCAATGGAACTTGTGTGTGCCAAAGGGCAGAGATATAGGGTGGCAGAATTTCATAATATTGTGACTTAGGAGCCAAAAACATCAGGGAATATCTAGAATAAGTACATGAACTTTTTAAATGCTTGAATGCTTGAATGCTTTGAACTGCTCTTTCTTCTCCCCTTTTTTTTTATGTTATTGTGCTTGGGGTTTTTTGTTTTGTTTTTGGTTGGTTTGGGTTTCGGTTTTTTGGGGGATTTTTTTGGAAAACAACTTGGAAGGTTTGTTTGGTTTGGGTTGTTTTTTACCTAGAATGTAACAGTTAACATCCACTTAAAGGAAAACTTGTCTTTCAGGGAGCTTTTCTGACAGTAAAACAGAAGAGCAGAGGTTATTTAGGTTATTTAGAAAAGCTGAGGAGAACCTTTGGTTTATGCAAAAGAGACAAGGCAGTCTAGAGGCAGGAGATGTTACTGAAAACAGGAAGGCTCTTGAGCATAAAAGAGAGATACCCAGAAAGCAGAATGATCATAAGCCAAGGGAAGGTATACAAACCATCCAGGAGAACTGTACATCAGAATCTACCTCTGGGAAATCTGTTGAATCAGGGAGGCTGTGATTATTTTGCACCTTGGATTACTTGTGTGTGCTCAAGCAAGAAAACTATATAGCTATTCTCCTTGCTTGCCAAAAGAAAACAATTAGATAGCGTTCTTACTGATGCTCTTAAATGAGATTATTTTTGTTTTACAAAACATTGCTCTTATTTATTGACTTTATTTTGGAAGCCTTCAAATGTTGGATTTCTCCCAACATTAGGGGAAAGCTTAGAGCTCTTTATGATTCTTTCTTTCCACATGAGCTACATCTAGGAAAGTGCTGAGCAAAGAACGAGGGGCGCTTAGCATTCTGCTGCACTGCCTAACATCATTAGAAAATTGCACCTTTCAAGAATTGGTATAGAGACTGTGAGACTGAACTGTTCCATTTCTGGTAACAATAGCATAATATTAATCACTTATTAACAGTCTTGGTCATTTGGCTTATTTCCTCATTTTCTACTGACCTTTTGAAAATCCTGTTTTGCCCTTGCTGGTCTCTTATGAACGGCATCAGCAGCTGTATCTTGGTTTGAAAGGATGTGTGTGTGGAAAGAGAAAGGAAGAGGGATGACAGGCTCTAGCCAGCATGCTTTGGCAACCGACTGCTAGCTTACCACATTGCACTCTCCTTTTTTTCTGCTAATTACAGGAAAAGTGATTTATTAATATTTGTGCAATGGTAACTTCTCAGCTCACCCACAGCCTTTTCTAATCCAGCCAATTATTTTTAGCATTACTTTTAAGCTCTGTCTTTAATTAATGGGGTGCAGAAGTCTAAAGCATATGGGGTTGCTTTTCTTAAGTCTGGGAAGAAGCAGAGTTTAAAAACCCTGCAGATACAATTCTCAATATTGCACTTAAACTCTGTTTCTGAAAATACTACATATAAGTTGTCACATTTTCTTCAGCCTGACATAAAATTCTGTGACGTGTCACATCAAATAGCAACAATCATGAAATTTTTAGGGATGTGTCAGTTTTGAGATACATACTTTCTTGCTTTGATCCACCATGGTTCAATTGGAAGATAAAATAATCACTTCCATTTCTCACTACTTCTTTATAAAAACATATAATAAAATATATATATTTTAAAATTTTCAAAGTATTTGTTCTGAAGCCCTTTTAAAGAGAAAATTCTTGTTGCTGCTAAAATCTGCTGCAAAAACATAGTTTGAGTTGCGGTGATGGCTTTTGCCTGCTCCATAGTAAAGCTTGAAAGCTGCCCTCATTTTTGGGATACCCATGGTCATAGCTGGGCAGTTCGGTGTTCCCACATCTGGAGCACGATCCCAGCCCGATGAAGCCACGGCTGGTGTCAGATAGTCAGCGCTTTGTGATCCAGGGCTGTCTGGAACAGGACTTCGGCTGCCTTTTTAAGCGACCGAAGAGAAAACCTCCCCTGGTCACTCACCGCGCTCCCTGCAGCAACAGGTGGAGCGAGGAGCGTGCGAGCTTTGCCGGCATTTCCGAGGAAGCCGCGCAGCTCCAGCACCGCCTCTTCCCCCCGGGCGAGCTGGGCCGAGCGGAGCAGCGAGCAGACGCCGTCGCCCCGGGCTCCCCCCACGCCGTCGCCCCGATCCCTCTCAGGGGCTCATTCGTCTTGGGCGCCCGTCAGGCCCATGGTGGGTGGCAGCCCGCATCTGCCGGGGCCCGGAGCACAGCTGGGGAGGGCAGGGCGCGCAGGCCGCCAGCCCCGTCCGCGGGGCGATTCATCAGCAGGACGGCTACCGCTGGGAAGAATTCCTCCCTGGCGGGATGAACCTCCAGTGACTTTTCTCGGGGGCCGGGGACGTCCCCCTGCCGTGCGGGCAGGGCCATCGCTCAGCGCGGGGATGAACTCTCCCTCACCCCCTGACCCCCTCTTCAACTCCCACACATGCACCAAGGCGCGAACCGGGGCTCCGCGGGGCCCGGAGTCCTCCTCACCCACCTCTGCCTCCTTCCAGCCTCACGTCGGACACCGCGGGCTGGGGCATGGCTGTGCTCAGCCCCGCAGCATCATCGCTGTCTTCTCTCACACACAGCACCAAGCCGAAGGTCTGCTGGACCTTGGCAGGGGTTTTGTCCCATGCTGGAGGGGTGCAGCCACTTTTTAACAAGTTAGTCTTAATCTCCTCCTGGCCTGGACCCTCCAGACCCAACCAGGGTCTCTCTCCCCTGCAAGACCCTGCTGGCGCTCTCTGATTGTCCCTGGGTGCACAAACCAAAGGAAAACTGTGGAGTCACTCTGGGACTTTGACTGGTGCCAGATGGGGATGTCCCCTCTGTTTTGGAGGAGTGAGCAGTAGCTTTTGCTTGATAGCTCTGGAAGCCATTTCTAGGCTGAGGATCATGGTGACATCTCGGAGATGTTTGACAAAGGGTGCAGACGGTGTCAGTTCCTGTTTCTGAATTGTCTGGTCTGACTATGTTGTGCTGGGGGAAGCGATAAGGAAACAGAAGCACAAGGACAGCAGCTGAACCTTTGTGCTTTTTTGTATTTTTCTTAACTTTTTTTTTTTTTTTTTCCAAGGAAGCTTTCAGTGTGCTTGCCTGCTGGGTCCTCAGGGAATAACATGCTCTGGCAATTTATTACACTGTCTCTAGGCAGAGCCTACCGCTGCTATATCAGGGAATTACTTAAGGAGTTACTCAGGTCCAGGTGGCTGTTTGAGAACTTATATCAAGAACTTACATCACCTGCTTTCCCTTGTAGTTAAATTTAGGTCCCTTCTTTTGGCTCATTTCTCCTTTTATCAGAGCGTAATTTAACCACTGGTCACTGGAGACAAAGAGAAGCCTAAATAAGCTTCAGAATACACCTGAGAAACTCTGCGGGGGAGAGCTAAGAAGCAATTTTTTCTTCTGAAAATCAGTGTCCTTTCACAGTGACTCTGGTAGCTTCTGCCCTTCAGGTTGGATGAAGGAAGTAGCAGACAGGAGAAGAGAAGGAAAAGATAGCATGACAAGAGATAGCAGGAAGGCCAAGGAAAAGGTGAAGCAAAGGTATTTGCTCACATCAGAGAGGAAGAGACAAAACTTACATTTCTGTACACTTAAACTCCTTGGTTAAGTTCACTGCTGCATTCACAAACAGGCACAGGAGGTATATAAAGAGTGGCATGAGTGACAGCATTCTGTGTCCCAGAGCAGCAAGATGGTCGAGTGCTCCAACACTGTCATGGCAGGCTGGCAGAGGTGGTTAGGGTCAGGAAAGGGGGATGTGAGACACACAGTTCTTAATACCACAGACTTTCCAATTCCAAAGGCTGATGGCAGAAACTATGGAAAAGCAACTTGTGAATGCTTTAAGTTTGTGTTGCAATTAAATACATGTTTTAGTGTGTTGGACATTTTTGTAAAAGCACAGTGGCAGATGTAGAGTACATTTAAGTACATTTGGACTCTGGCTACTGGAGACTGCCTTTATGGGGACCAGTGGTAGAGGTATCTCTTTCTATCCTGTGTCATTATCTGTAGAATTCAGCTAGCAGTTACAGTGAAGCATTTTAAGGCAAACCAGCACCAGTGACGGCTGCAGTGCAAAGCCTGCCCTGTAAACTGCAGTGGTTTGGGAGCTGATTGACAAGCAGCTTAGACATCTGGACACCAGGAGCAGAGCAGACAGCTGGAGCTGCCAACCTTTTCAGCTTATCCCGAGGTAAGGCTGTCCTAGCTCATCAGTCAGCACCCTTACATTTCTTAGGCCTTCAGATTTTAAAGAGGCTATATTGACCCATAAAATCTAGTAAGATGAATGGGTGTATTTTATGATTTTTTTTTCAGAATAATAATAACTCAGAGGTTTGAAATGTTTGAAAACTTTTCTTTGCTCACAGTATGTAGAATGGAATGTTTCCTAGTAGTTTTGCTTTTTCCTTTCTTTATGGTGGAATCAAGAGTAATGAGTGCAGCAAATGCCTATAAGTAATTTAATTAATGCCACTGGGTTTTTTTTTCCAAGGAACCTGTAGGACAGTTAAGACTGTGTGGAGCTGTGAACCAGTAGTGTTTCAGCTCAGAAAACCTATGTTCATGTTTGGATATGAGATGTTCATAACTGTGTACTGGATTTGCTTTTCTCCTTAAGAACCTTTGTGTCCATTGCTAAACTCATTGCACAGTTCAGGTGCAAACCTTCAACAGAAGGAAAGGAGACTTTAACAAGTGTATCTGGGCAGATTGAGATGTAATGAAAGTCTTGCCAAACATTCAATGTGTCAAAGAGTTCTGAAGACCTTCATTACCTATTTCTGAAATTTATCCAAGACAGCAGCATAGGCAGTGTGAGACACCCAAAAACTCAAAGTAAGACCCTGTCATGACAGTCCCTGCATGGTGCACAGACCAGGCCACACTTCTTTGTACCTAGGTAAAGGAATTCCATCACTAAGCAAAATTCTTCCTCTTGAGCAGAAGTAACTCCTTTAGATGATCACCTGCTTCATTAGAGAGGATTAAAAAATAGGGAACATACAGATCTAACTGCAGGCTTGACTTCAGAACTGAGGGATAAGCTACACTTTTCTTTCTTAGCCGTAAGGTAAAATTGGTGCTATATACCACATCCATCATCCTAGCACTACCCTCTGATCAGCAGTTTCTGCTTAGTTGTCTGGGTACAACAGTCTTTGCTTCTGTGACTCGTGAGCCAACCTGATGCAAACATAACCTACTACATCTCCAGACCTCCTTACAGATATAGACACACATGTAATGATCTAAATCAGGTTGTATCAGTGCCCATTCTCAGCAATCTGTTTTGAAAGCTGTCTTTCATTTAGTCTATTTAGTAATAATCAATAAATGGTTATTGGTGCTCCTGGCCCATGTCAGCTGGATCAGTCTCATTTTCATTTGCAAAGACACCTTGACGTGTCATGACCACAGCACTTCATCAGTGTGATGCTGAGATGTGAGATGTCTGCAGTAAAGTGGGCATCAATTCTAAGAACGTCTTGAGTGACATGGGACTGATCATCATCCTGGCATGAATAGGTACTGTCTCAGAAATACATGAATAATATACCCTAAGTGTTGGTCATTTGTCAATCTGGTGTCCTGGAAGAGACAGTACCTAAACCAGCTTACATTAATCTTTTGGAGACAGATCTGGAAAAAAATATTTATAATTGTGTTGACCAACAAAGCTTGAGTCCCTTTCCATTTCTGGACCCTCTTGGGAAGTTAGACTAAAATACGGGAAATATTTTGTATTAAAGTGATTTTCACGGAGTAACAAATTGAACAATAATGCACAAGTTATGGTGCATCAATCACATTGGTGAAGTTCCATTTGATGTATTAAATAAAACCTACCTGTCCCCTTCCTTTTTTCCTGTAAATATCTACCTTTTTCCATATATAACTCTGCAGCTTTGTCATGATCTCCTGCAACCAGTGCCTTCTTATTAGCAAGTAAAGAACAAGCCGAGTGATACTGACTTTTTCCTTCCTCAGCTACTATCAAAACAGTGCAACAACCCCAGTCACAAACTCAAGAGTCTTTTGACAGCAGCAATTAAGCAACTTAATTAATGAGTGAATAAAAATGATAATATTTACTGAATGGGAGCATCCTGTTTTGCATTTTTATTCAAACTGTGCACCTGAAGAATACCACTGAGTATACTACCTCCTTCCCTTCTGCTTGCAAGCTCTCTTCATTTTTTTTCCCCACGCTATTTTGATTTTGAAAGCACCCAAAACCTACTGCATGCCAGACACAGGCATGATGCTGAGGCACTAAAAGACTCTTCCAGGCAGCTGAGGGGAATGTGCTGCTATCTTTGCTGTGGTTCTGCTGACCCTTAAGGCTTGGCTTATATTTAAGGGACAATTTTCATAGTGCATTTGGAAGCTTGAAATTTACATCAGAATAGGTGATTAAGTACTGATAAATGGCTAATAAAACATTAATGCATTTCTTAATTAACAAATTTTGGACTGACAGTGCTTTCCACCCTCTTTCTCAACATGTTTCGCATCCATGTATACAGGCTTCTGTTCCCCCATATTCTTTATTTGACTGTTAATCTCTTCATATATTACATGCATACATATAAATATATTTTTTAGTCTACATGGGTTTTCTCAATGAAATATATAACCCATCTCAAGTGCAAGTAAAGCCCCATACATAATTATTTTGGAATGACAGACAGTGAATTCCTTAGCTATTATTTTTGACGACCCTGTCATGGATGCCAGGCATATATTGTGGTAAGAGCCTGAGAAACTTGGGAAAACCCACCTGGGGAGCAAACTCCTTTTTTCTTTATGGAAAGGTTCCCCAAGTGACAGGCCTGCAATCCTGGGTGAGCTTAATTAAAGTCAATAGAGAAAACTAAAGCATTCAAAATTGCTGCCTTTGGGGCTTCCCCACTCTTCTTTTTCTTCATTTGCTGACACTTTTAAGGGTAAGGTGCATTTTAAATTCCTTATTTGGGGCTTGGGGCTCAGTTCATCACATTCCCCTTCTGTTCTGTATCCCACATTAAATCTCCCTGACACTTCAAAGTGTTGTTTCCCATGATTTATGGCTAACTAATGCAGGTGCACTGGGCCTCCTGTGAGGTGCTGAATGTCCTCTTTGACATCAGTATTAATGAATGAGGTTTTGGCATACAAAGCCAGGTAAGGCATGTTACCTAAAAGTGCAGATAGGTAAACTGAGGCACCCAACAAGACAGCAGTGAAGCCAAAAGATTAATTTAAGCTTGTTGACTCCCAGAGTTCTGCAGTATTTACTAAGTATTTGTAGAATGATGTGTGCTGAGAGAATCCCCTTGGGTTTTTCCAAAATCTGCCTAACCTGACTTTGTGACCCCAGTCCTACCTCATTCCTTCTCCTCTCCTGCCACAGTTGCCCATCACAAGAGATACACAGAAGCAGCAGAGCTGGGGCATACATGGAAAAAAAAAGCCTTTGTGTAATAGGATCTTGACCATCTGCTGCACCTGCCATTTCAATCCCTTGTCTGTTTTGAATCATACATTGTCAAATGTCACAATCACTACCAGACCTGAAGCTTGGATTAGTTCTTGAGCTTGTAATGCTTACTTTTGAAATGAATGGCAAAACGCCTACTGACTTCAGCACAAGCAGAGCTCATGGACTGACAGCTACAATCACCTTCATTTGGACCCCACCCATACTGGCAGAATATATTGGAAGTGGTGTCAGCAACAGCAGTGGGACAGGGGCATTTGTGACAAACTGCCTTTGGGATTTGCTTTTGGAATAAAATTGTCATTTACCAGCCTCTGGTAATGAGGTGGCCACACGATTTTAGAGTGAAGGCATTTTTATTAGTGCCTAATGGTAGATATCCTAAATGAGGTTTGTGAATTAAGAAAACACTTTAAACATTCAAGTGATCAAAATCCCTGATGATAAAGATGGGTGTCAGAAATTCCCCAGTTCCAATTGTTGGTCCCATAGCACTTACATGATTCACTACATGCTAATCTAGGCTGTCTGTACATTTATTGTAGAGGTAACTGTATGGTAGGATGATAGTAGTTACATATTCTGTCCTCCACAGCACTCAAAAACGTAAGAGGTGTGCTATGGCAAGAGCAGGAGAAATTTAAAGTCCAGTAGGCATGCCTTACTGGGGTTAAAAGAGAGCTGCTTCTCTTGCTCATGGAGCTGGAAGGGGCTGAAGTGAGGAGATCCACTCAGATTCATAGCAATAAGGGCTCTGTCCAAAATGCTGTCTGGGATCTCAGTTCTGAAAAAAAAACCCCTTCCCATTGTGGGATATCTGAATCCAGCAGATCCAATTCTGATCTGTTTATATTTTAAACTGTGCCAGACCAAATATCTCCTTTCCCTGTTCCTCCTTTCCATGCTCCCTCGGCAAACAGCTCACTTCTTTACTTCCCTCCTGGAGGAAGGATATCAACGCTGAAAAGGTTAAGTGGGCTGCCTTATGAGTTGGGATGTTGTGAAATTTACACTCATTAGCTTCTCTGGGTGGCCATCAGGAATTTAATTAATATCCTTGACATGGGTTGCTATAACTGGTATCGTGGCTTCCAGATGCCCATTGCTGAGAGAGACAGAGATTACACTCGTGAAGAGTGACAGCTTTCAGGAGTGCGCAGAGGCTTTGTACTCTGTCTTGCAAGAAGAAAGACAGCTCTGGTTGCCACCTTCTTCCTGTGGGAAAAAAAAGGGAGAAAAAAACCTGCAGCCTTTTTGCAGGTAGCCTCACTCATGACAGTAACATCACGTCTGTTTCTGCCCTTGTCAACACATCTCACTGTCCACAATCACTCATCATCTCCAGACAGACAGCACTGGAGGAGATCATCAATTGCCAATGCAATTCAGCAGATACACTTCATAAATTTTAATTACATTCCCACTGAAAATGAATGGTCAGAAAATATAAAACATCTGCCATCCAGATCATTTACATTTTTCATACAATAAATCATTGGCAACATCCAAAACAATGGATTAAATCATGTGGAGTGTGATAGGTCAAGAAAGAAGAAACGGTACCCATCGTGTGATTACTGTTTGGACCAAAGCCATTACATGGTGTACAGTATCAAGGAAAATAAAAACATTAAAAAATAGTAACCATTTGGACTTGTCCTCATAAATAAAAGATCCCTGGTATCAGATAGACCCTGCTAATGGATCTATTACTGTGTCTATGGAAAAATGAGGGATTGTATAAGTAAAAGAATATTTAGTTAATTAAGATGGAGGGAAATGAGCATTTATCAATTGAGTGTCTGGGCTATTTAGCTTGTAAATAGAATAAAGAAGTGATGTCAGTGGAAAATAATCTGTTAATCAGGTTTAACTAATATCATGACTGTTAAAATAACTCAACATTTTCTTTGATAGAGTGGTGTGAAACCCTAGTGTGAGATCACGAAACAATATGCCAAAATTTTGTATTTTACCTGACAAAGCATCACAATACAGGTTTAGCAAGCTGGGTATGGACTCAGAGGGGACCTACGACATCCTTTCATTCTCTGTTTGGCAAGAGAGGCAGCCCCGATGGTGATGGTGCAGTGATGCTCAGTGAGCCCTGCCCCAAATTATAAGATACCTATGCTCAGCTCCTGTTCTCCTTCAGCTACCAAACTGCTGGACAGACAGGTCAAGGCAGCAGATTATCTCTCCCTCCACAGAGGGTTCAAGGCAATGCAGCCAGAGCCAGAAATGAAAAAAATTACTTTCTGGTCTGAGTACCACAGATTTCCTCAGATTTCCTCAGATTTCCTCAGATTTCCTCAGATTTACTGAGGTTTGGGTGCCTCAGACTCTTGGAAGCTTTTAGCCCTGAATTGTAGGTGTTTTGTGTTGTTCAATATTATATGGGTTGTTTTGTTTTAAATGAGCAATGATATTGTTATATCACTTTGTGTTGCATTTTCATCCAAATGATGCTTTCTTCAGCTATTCTTCTTACTACCTGCGTGGTTACCAAACCTGAGACATTGTCCTCTCTCCCTTGACCCATTCTTATTTTCTAAAAACTGGAAGTAATTTTGGTTGGATCCACCTGAAGGCTTGTTCTTTTGTTTGCCTTTTAAATAGTACCAATGCAAAGGCACGGACATCCATGGGAGTAGCAAACTGCAAACACACTCAATCACATGTTGTTGGATGCAGCACGTCCTCGTCCCTAGAGCAGATGAGAGATTAGTGTGTTTGTTAACCTCAGTATCTTTCCTGTTGAATGAAATGGGTGGAAATCAGGTATACACTGAGCAAATGTTTATTTTGACTGGAAGCCCTGTCACTTTGTGTATTTATGTGAAATAGAGAGATGTATGCTTAGCCTGAGGAGGTATCTGCACTCTTCAAAAAAAGGCCATTGATGAATGGCTGTAAAAGCTATACTTTTATCTGTTTTATGTTCTTCTAATGCTGCTAAATTGTTGTATATTAGGTTAAAAAATAGTTCATTCTGACGTTACATCGTGAGCACGTCTCGCAATGGTATGTGCAATATAAGCCTCTTTCATTTGACGATTTACTGCTGTTAAAAGGAAATAAAAATCCTCATAACACATGAGAGAACAATGTAGCTGAGAGATTTTTCAAGGTGTTCAGCTTGAGTTCCTTGAACTAGGAATAATGTTTTTTTGACTCGATGTATCTGTGTATTTTTAATTCAGTTACACAAATATCAGGGGGAAAGAGGTAGCAATTTTTTCCCTCATAGAGATGTTTTACTTCATACTAAACTCCTTTACAACAACAGTAATTATTGAAAAATATCACAGAAGTACTGCAGCACATGTTATTATTATTAGTTACTATTTATACAGTGACACATATTGCTCTACAGACAAATAAAAACAATGTGGCTTTTCCTCTCTCACAGTGATGGTTTATGGGCTTTTTATTACAAGTTTGGCCAGCTGGTTTAGATATGAAAAGTAATTCTCCCTGAATCTAATCCTTTTGCCCTAAGCCCCACCTCGAAAGGATAAGTTTTTTAAAATCACAAAGCATTTGTGGCATTTTTGTCTGCTCTTCCCATCTTGTGCCCCATCCCCCGACTCCCATCCGTCCCCACACTTCTCTCATTTTCTAACCTGTTTTTTTCTTGTTTTTTTTCAGTCTCATTTTTGCTGTCTTCACATCTGCTCAGTTCAAGTCTGGAAGCAAAACCAGGAAGCTGTAGTGCAAAGTTCCCAGTACCTCTGCTCATCCTGGAAATAAAAGGTATTGGCAGACCAGTTTTCCCATTGTTTTCAGTCTTTGGCCTCAGCAGTGCTCAGGTGTGTATGGTAGGATATGAGGTAGTCCAGTGCACCAACTGCTTCCTTCTGGCTTTGCCCTCCACCAAAACGCAGTCCCTGCATCATCCCCTGCCCATTGCTTCTTCCTAGACTTTCACAGGAGTGCCTAGGGAAGCCAAATTACGTCCCCAAGGTGCTGGCTGACCCAGCATATAGAAGAGGATATACTCTACATAACCTTAAAGGAAATAACTATTATACTTCTGCTGCTTGGGGGGTGCTAGGGTCTGCTCAGTGACTATGGTAAGCCTTCCTTATACTTCAGATTTACAGATTTCAGAAGGCCAGTTGTGGGCATATATTCCCAAGAACTAATTCAGTCAGACAAAACCAAGAAGTTTAGGAAGCTTGTCCAGTCCTTTAAGTGATTTCAGCACTTCTTTCTCAGTGTACCTCCATCATAAAACATTTCCTGCAAAAATTGTACAGATTGAGGAGAAAATTCAAAAAGCCATGTAAGCACATAACATGTCACTCCAGCAGAATGCAATTGCCTGAATTGATGTCATCCAATCTAATTTCTTACACACCTGAAGATCAACTCAGGTAGGCAGCTAGAAGTTTCTAACACAGCTTTGGTGCTGGTGACTTGCTCTGGATCAACTGCGTGCTGTTGACGGTGCCTCCAGATCACCCCCACCAGCTGAGCTTTGGTTTGTGTCCAGGAGCAAGGTCAGAACAACCAGCTGGCGTCCTCTTGGGTGAAATCCATCTGGAAAAAGCACTCTGGGAGCTCCCTGAACACGCCCAAGGCACACATGGGTGTCTCAGCTGATGGGATCAGGCTGTGCTAGTCCAGGAAGAGTGCCCTGAAGGACGTGTGCCATGGCCATGCAGTGCTCACTCCCAGCTCTTTTGCTGAACACATCTGCTCCTATTGGTGTGTGTGACAAGTGCAGGCACAGCCACCGTAGCTGTGCAGCTCGTCCCAGAGCTGACTGCACGCGCACATACGTGCGCGGGGCCGTGTCACCCGCACGCGCGTGCACGCACATGTGTGTGCACGTGTAATTTATCATTTTTTTGTGTGTGACACACCAAAAATAATGTATGAGCTCCCTCTGCTGCTTTATACAAAGAAATTAATCAAGAAAATTGCTTGCAAAGCTGAGAGCATTTTATTCATGTCTTGCTGATAATGCTGTATGCACAAGTAATACTAAAAATAAGTATGTATTATGCTTGCAAAGCGTTGTCCAAACAATAAATAATTAAATAAACAAAAGAATCTGTGTTGGCTTTTTTGACTCATAAAATATTCCAAATATATCTGTTTTTATCGAATGAAACATGTCAACATTTTATGTAAGAGAGTGTTCTCTGACTTCCGAGAAGGTATTGGTAAAATCAGTGAAAGCTCTATTGAGAGGTAAGATACATTAAATATAGCTAGTTTTTTTTTCTCTTCTTAAAGGGATTAGATATTTTTTGAATATTTAACAGTATTGAATTATGGGGTTAGAAGTTTTTGGATGTCTTTTGCACTTTGTTAAACAAGCTTTATAGAGTTATACAACGTGACATAAGCTACTCTTGAAGTTTATCTGAACTTCTAAGTCCCATAGAAAGAAAACACAGGTTATTTTACTGATGAAAACAGACCTATGCCGAAGAATATTGTTCTAAAGACTTTAAAAAGCTCTAAAATATATTTTTGTCTTTTCTTTTCTTCCTAATTCTTCTGCTTTTAAAATGATGCAAGAGCACTATCTGAAATACATTATTATTTTATGCATTGGAAGGGTAATTTTGATAAATTGACTTGCAAACAGGTTATTTCCTGAAGGGGTAAAATAAAAAGTGTAGTTCTGTGAATATATTTGAAGAAAAATTTAGATCTGGATGAGAATTTTTAGTCAATTTTTCATCCTGAAAATATAGATTTAGTTAAACAGGAAAAAAAGGATGTATTTCTATCAATTCAAAGAATCGGTTTGAATGACTTTTGAAAGATTTTTTTGACATTTTGAATTGCAGAATAATAGACTGAAGATACCCCTGGAGTTATCTGATCCCTGCCCAAATTAAAGTGTCTCAATATTGCTTAAGTGGATGCTTTTCTCTAAAAATGTACTTTAGTTAAAAAAAAAAAAAAAAAAAGAAAAAGATATGCAAGAAAAGCTCCCAAAGTAGATGAACATTTTAAATCACACTAGTAACTAAATGTGACACAAAGCAATGCTTGACTTTGCCTTGCAACTTACTAAGAATTAAAAAAATATTTAACCAAAAAAATAGAAGAAAAAATTATTGTCAGAACTGTTCACAAACCATCAGATTGTATGTGCAGGGCTACTTGATCTCAACTGAAAATGAGAGACACTGAGAACCAAATAGAAGAAACCTTTTGCTAGGATTGCACCAACCATGTAGGCTGAGCCAAACACCCAGTGGAGCTTCCTGAATATTACAGAGTCCCAGAACCATTAAGGTTGGAAAAGACCTCCAAGATCATCAACCTTGGAGTGATCATCACGTTGCCAGCCCTATGTGCCACTTCCAGTTATTTCTTTAACCTTCCAGGGATGGCGACTCCACCACCTCCCTGAGCAGTTTGTTCCAATGCTTAACAAGCATTTTCATGAAGAACTTTTTCCTGATGTCCAGCCCGAATCTAGGTGCAGCTAGAGCCTATCTCTCGTCCTGTCACTGATTGCCTGGGAGAAGAGACTGACCCCCATCCTGCTACAACCTCCAAGTGGTCGTACAGAGTGATATAGATCCTCCTGAGCCTCCTTTTCTGCAGGGTAAACACCTCCAGCTCCCTCAGCTGCACCCTCCCCAGAAAGGCAATGAAGCTAGGGAAGGGTAGAGAGTAAGTGTTTTAAGGAGCAGCAGAAGGAGAACGAATCTGCAAGAACTGTAAAAGATAATGAACTTCAGTAGTTTCAAGTTTTCAGAAATCTTTCATTGCTTTGACTACTTCTGCCTTTTGTCTTCCAGGACTGATCATTTCCTTGGCTTTTGAATACTCTTGTATCTAAGATTCTCTCAACACCTTTGTGTAACAATTATTTGCTGCATTCTCCTTGGATGGGTTGAGTGGGACTATCGCCCTTTCCTTAACTTTCACTCCATATATGTCAACTGTTGCACCACAGACCTGTAACTGAAAGGCAATTTATTGCAGCCACTTCTAGTGTGGGGCTGTTTCCTCATTTGTCATAACTTTTTAAACATCTGTAACTTGGTTCTCTATGTGTATACAAATTGATGCCGAACTAGACTAAGCATGTAGCTGTCTGTATTTTTTCCACCATTAATGACTTAGCAAGGATAAGAGGCATTTGATATCCTCCTTTTTTTTGTCAAGGCTTCCTTCTGTGATACTATAAGAAAACAATATTTCTATCTGATTAAGTGTTGATCTGGGATTTTGAGCTTTGCTAAATAACAGGTATAACAGAATCCTCCTTAATTGCTGTGAATGTTACTGGACTGTATTGCTCAGGACAGTAACTGTTGGGTAGCTGCATTGAAAATGAGTACATCTCTCACAAAAACTGAGCTTTAATAAACCATCCTTATTGCCCACATTTGTGAGCCCTTTCTACCATGACAATCTCACTGTAAACACTCCTGATAACCAAATTTGGGTGTAATAAATACACTACTCACTGATGGAGCTATAATTATCCAATCTGCAGGCTTTGCACATGTAGGAGTTGTTGAATCAGATATTCTAACACAGGCCCTGATGTCTCTTCTGGCAACTTCACCACCTCAGTAGTTTGTGTTTTTCAGTTTTAAATTGGTAACATTAAATGTCTTTAATAGGTTATTACTGGAATCCTTTAGACGACAGAGATGTAGTGAATACAAATAGAGCACTTGACAAATCACAGACTGTAGTGGTTGGCAGATCCCATTGGCAATTTAGTAATGTGCTCAGGATCACAGATATTAGAGCTGGAAAAGACACATTAGGTGAAATCCTAGGTTGAATGAAGAAAATGGCAGAATTTCAGTTGAGTTCAATGGGACCAGTTGCATTAATAGTGTTGCATTATATTCTCTTCCAGTATTGATCATAGCAATCCAGTCTGTGTGCAGTTCTACAGGGAGCTCTTTGTATCCATGCACTGAGGCTTGGTAGGAAAGTATGTAGCTATAAGCTTTATTGATTTTGTATTCATTTAGCACTGGCCAAACTCTCAAGGCCCTGTCTCTCAGCTTATTCAAAATTTACTTAGTTTCTTCTTGTATAATCCTGGTCAGGAATCCAAGGGGGTATACCTGGGACACTACACTGAACAGCTTGAAGTGACTGAAAACTCTCACAAGATCCAGAATAACTTCTGCTGAACTCCCCAAATATATCCAGCAGGCTTATTTGGTGTTGTGTGTTGGAGCCATGAGCTCCTTTTTAACCTTGAGTCTTACTATTTTCTACTGTCATCAGAAATATAAATGACTCATTAGAGAGGCAACTAAGTAATGCTTCTGATAATGAGGTTCCCTCAGGTGGCAAACAGGCAGGAGGCTACCAAGGAAAGGAGGCAGTTTGTGCTGAGGGTCAGGGTTATAAGAGCAGAAAAGGGTACTCCAGTGTTCTGTACCAAACACATAACTTAGAACACCCTAAACCTCATTTGTACTCAAATTGTCCTAAATATTCCTCAAGTCCATTCTAAAAGTTGAGGTTCAAGATCAATAAGATGGAAGTGTGACTTCAGTGCACTTTTCTACTTGTGATCATAAAGAACATAAACTAAGAATTGAGTCCCTGGGTTGCTTGCACAGTTTCACTGTCATTTCTCAAGGCTTCAAGCGTTTGTTCTGTTAAATGGAAATTAGAGGCCAGTCTCCAGGTATGAGTCCTTGAGCTACTAACAGCTGCAAAACTTTACCTGGCATGTAACTAGTGCACTAATATATTCTGCTGATAAAATCCCATGGTCATGTCTTGTTTCAAATCCTTCCACTGACTTTCAGGCAGTAACTGAAAAGCAAAAATGCAAGGTGATCATTGCCTCAATAAAAACCTCTCAAAGCCAAGTGTAAATGAATACTGTAAATTGCACATTTTTTTCCCCATACGTCTCACAGATCTGAGCTCTGAGGATCAATCAGTTGCACACAGGAGTCATGACCCTGCTCTCATTGCTCTAAGGAACTGTTGTCTCACTGCATGCTATGACCCTTGGCATGAACCTGGTAATATTACTACTTGTGGGTCTATCAACAACAAGCTCTCTGTGGTCCCAATGTGCTTAGGAAAACTTAATTCCTCTTGTTTCAAATGTAGGGATCTCTTCTGTGCCAATTACCCTTTGACACTCAAGCTTACTTTTCCAAACACTGGTCCCATAAACATTACTCCCTTCACAGGGACACAGGCTGGCAATATCAAGGAATAAATGTTTTCTTTTGATGTCCTGATTTTGGGATGGTTGCTAAATGCATGTCACTGCCTTTTAGGAAGCTTTGCATAATGGCTGGATAGCTGACTTCCTTTTAACTTAATCTTCAGTTTTCTTACAGGCTTAGCAGACAGTTGTAAATGCTTAGTGGTCCTCATGGTAAGTGTTGGGTCTTGCTATGAATCTAGGGGTGAAATCAGATTCCTACAAACCACTATTCAAATACACGTTAGCTTTGACTATCTGGGTGGTCAGTCATAGTCTCAAAGAAACATTCTCTGTGGCTATACTAGCCTTGGAAATACATACTTCAGTTATTTCCACATTCTTGAACCAGAATCACTTCCTTTGATGAGGAAGTGGGGCCTGATCAAAACAGCTCAGGTACAGCAGCAGCAGCAGCACTGTCAGTGCCCACAGTTGCTCTGCTTGCTGATTCCATAGAAGGAGCATCTGAGTGGTGCATATATGCCTCTAAGCAGCCTTTTACATGTGAAATACCCATCAGGGGCTGGGAAGTCAAAATTTGGTACAGAACACACCAGAGCACAAGGGACTGCTTGGCCTTCTCCACTAACTTCTTCACTGGCAACTTTTATCTACCACTCTGCTCCTTTGCTGAGCAAGTAAATACCTCAGTCACTGGTTTCCAGGTAAGATCCTGGTACCTTTTCTGGCTGAGTGGCAGGCTGCCCCACCAGCAGGCAGCTGGGCAGCATGGTTTAGGCTGTCTGTTTGCCAGGTGAGCAGGCTGGTGGCCCTGGCATACAGCAGCACTGCAAGAGACCTGAAGGAGAGAGAGCACAACTGATGGCAGCTGATAGTTTGACAGCCTGGAGGTCTTTCACAGGCTCATCCAAAGCACAAATGCCACTTCTGGGTCTTGAGAAGGGCAGAGTGAGCTTAAAAAGGATGAAGGCTGACATTACAAGGAGTGTAGTTGGGGTAGACTGGGCTCTTTTCCTGATCACAGATCTGCTCGGGGCTTTCAGGAACATGCTACCTTGTGCTTAGCCACGATTTCTGCACTTGGCTGTAACTCATAGAGCTAGACTATGCTCCTCAGGGCAAGACTTGTGCTGCCTGCCCATCTTCTCAGCAGGGCTCCTTGGGTTGCACTCAGCCCGGCTCCTGACACACCACCCCGGCTGCTCCTTTCCCTGGAGGGGAGCAGGGAAGCTCCTGTACAGCAGTGAGGAGCCCACAGCCAGACCTCAGCTGCCACTTCATGTGAAGTAAGGTAGGTGTTTGTGTCATAGTGGGGGCTGCAGTTGGGAGCAGCCACCGTGCAAATAAGTAACTGCTCCCCTGCCTCCTCAACAGCTAAAATGGTAATGAGGTGCCTTCTTGGACAGATGAAGGCAAATGGAGGAGTGAGCTGCAGTAGTTAACAGCAGGCAGGATCTGCTTCTCTAGTGCCTGTCATTTCTTTGCCCAAAGACCACAAGGATGGCCTGTGGTGCAGTTCATCTGGCCTGAAGCTTTCTGCTTTAGAAAGAAAAAAAAGGTTCACTGTCTGCTTTTTCTATTCCTCTGGTCATTCTGTGAAAATTAATGTTTCTCTTGCTGTTGTTGTTGGCATGTTTAACAGAAAGTCAGCAGCTTGGGAACTGGTGATCTGCCAAAGCAGTCACCACACTCTACAAGGTAAGGGCTGCCCACCCTGGCTATAGGCTGGACAGGCTGTGAAAGGGAGAGGAAGTGGATGAGGGAAAGGGAACAGGGAAGAATGAATGGAAGTGGATGAGGGTTCTAGCATCAGGTTCACTTTTCAGGGTTACATTGGATGGTCTTTTTTATTGCAATGTTTTTTGCTTCCTTCTCCCCAGGATGTTTCAGTCATGTCCCATGGGGGTGTTCAAAGAAGCAACAGTAAATTTTCCTCCCTTAGCAAGTGGCACTGGTGAAACCGTGCTCCCACTGCTGTTGTCCTGGTCTTAGTTTACTGGCAAATCCTGTTGTGGACACACAGCAAAAAGGGAGGTTTTTTAAATATATCTTCTATATATTGTAGATGGCTATATTTTTTACTCAGAAAACTCTTTGCCTAAGCTGAAACAAAGAATGGGGACACCCTCAACCCCAAGGAAGAGAGCTTTGGAAAGTTACATGCAAGGGAAAAAGAGATATACAGTCTATCCACTGAATTTGTGTGGACTGTTTTTTTCTGACAAATGGCACTGATGTTTTAGTGGCCTTTGATCTTTGATCTTTGGTACTGATTATAGCAATTTAGTTTAAAAGGCCTGACTTGGGTCATCTATTATTATTATTTTAGTAGGTTTATAGTAGGTTTAGTGTTTTTGTTTGAGCAGCTCAGTTAATTTTAGGTGGAAAAGGCCTCATTCTCCTGTGGTTTGCACTTTGGGTAGTCACTTCCTGAAGAGCTTCCTCTCTGACAGCTCCCTTTGGGCACTTATTTCCAGTGAGTTAAGGTGGGCTTTTGGGTCAGAGCTTGGAGAGCTGTGAGTCAGGACAGAATCAAGGATGATGTATTTTTCTCACTCTCTCTATCTCTGTGCTGCTTTATTTCTGGAAAATCAAATACAACAGTTTAATCAAAAAGGAAGTGGGAAACAATGTAAAAATACTGCC
This sequence comes from Notiomystis cincta, assembly GCA_013398075.1. Taxonomy (NCBI): domain Eukaryota; kingdom Metazoa; phylum Chordata; class Aves; order Passeriformes; family Notiomystidae; genus Notiomystis; species Notiomystis cincta. Next base: position 237,363 of record VZRX01018945.1, on the reverse strand, counting down.
TAGCTTTTGCACAAATAAAGAATAAATGAAATAGAAGCATATTCATCAAAATCCAAGTCAATACTGAAATAAAGTTGGCCCCTGTTGGTATATGCAACATAAAAGGAAAAGAAAAAACGTAGGGAGAAAAGCACTTATGGAAAAGATTTTTTTTTTTTGTGAAATAACTGTTTTTCAGAATATAATAGCAGTAACACAGTCTATGCATAAATGTTATGAGGGGGAAACTTAGGCTTTAAATTAGATATTTTTATTTCTGTGCAAGAAGAATAACAGAGAATAGTTTTGGACGCTGTCTAGGACTGGGAATTACAACCTGGGTAATTTGGATGGGCTGAGTTACAAATATCCAGTGTGATTGATGGTAACAGGGCAGATGGGCCCTTTAAAGTCCTGGCGAGGCAGGAGGTCACACTCGTAATACTGTGGCGTACAGGGACCGGGAATCCACCCAGGGGACTGGGAACCCTCCCAGGGGCTTAAATAAACAACCTTAAATAAAGTTCTGGTGCAGAAGGAGTACTGAAAATGCTAATAAATAAATAAATTAAAAAGAGAGAAGACAGGACAAAGTAGCAAAGGAACAGGCTGCAAAGGAACTATCAGTAGAAATATTTGTGTTACAGAGTCTGAGGGAAACTGCTGCCTGTTTTTTGTTTGTTGCTCTTTCTCTTAGACTGGGTTTGGGGAAGAGCTGCTCAGGAGTTTTCCTGTCATGGCTACAGTATTTGGCCCTATGATCTAGTGGAAAATGAGTTGGGGTTGCCTGTATCAGCTACACAGTGGCCCCTAAGGGATGTCCTGATTCCCGCTCAGATCAGCTCACCTGCACCACCCTCCTACAGAGCTCTAATACCTTAATTCACCAACGTGCTAGAGAACATTTCATCCTCTTGGGTGAAGAGGTTCTACCCAGGAAGTTGCAAGGCCTCATCCAAGAATAGACTCTAAGAGGAGACAGTGACTTTTTGCCACACCATAGGTCGAAAAGGTAGTTTGGAAAGTAGTTGGGAAAAGTCAATGATGACCTGTTCCCTGAGATGATCAATAGATGCAGGTTTTCTGATGGAGTATTAAGGTGCTGTCAAAGAAAGGCTTTAGGAAATTTGATTCTTTATAATTTGTTCTGGTCTTGTTCTTTAGGATTTAGAGAGGCTTTTGGGGTGTATATTTTTTTGAATAAAAAGTTCGTTTCACTTATGGCAATATAATTCTGCCGTGACTATATTATGTTATCTGAGTGAGATCTTTTTATGGCAAATGAATGATTCTGGATAATGTAAAAATAAAGCTGTACAGGTTAAGCCAAACTTTCCTTGCATATTGTCCAAGAGCCATAATATCAAGAAAAATGCAACCAAAGTGAAAGGCAGGAAAGAGCAGAAGCTCTTCAAATTTTTCCTTTCCACTGATGTTTTTATGATAAATGGATTGTATGAGAAACAAAAATCTGGAAAAAATGGGATCCAGCTTCCTCTTGGCCTTGAGAGAAGACCTGCAAAAATTCATAGTGCATATCACTAAATCTTTAATCAAACCACCTTGGAGTCCTATACAGTCATTGGGGTTGCAGAAACTCCAGTTTGCTGCAGCTGGGAGGAGGCCAATAAATGGATCCCATTACCAAGTGGTTGTGGTACCTGTAAAGTTTCTTGCAAGAGGTTCCATTTTAAGCACACCTCACATCCAATGGAGGCATTGCTTTTATAATGGTTTATGATGTGGCCCTCATTGGATGCAGCCTAACTTCTGGTGCCAGAGATAGGTGCTCTGTTCAGTACAGGATGCAAGTGACCTTTCTCCATATTGACCTTTTCATCCAGAAAAGGGGAGAGAGAGACAGGACCTTTTTCTGAGGATGTTGGTCAGGTAAAAACGTGGAAAGAGAAGACCAGAGTGCCAAGGGAAGCAGAAAAAGACACCAATGCAATGACACCCTTATGTAGAGACTTGTCTTGTCTGAGTACCCCCTACCCTACCCAGCAGAGGCTGTGTTGCAACTAGCGGCTGTGATGAGTCTCCTTACCCCTACTGTCCTTGAATGTGCTCTGGCAGGCCTGCATTTCCTGACTGATGTTTTTTACCATGAGTATTGGAAAGGCAGATGTGTAGTTTGCCTCCTGGGCAGGAGAGCAACTGCCTGCAGAATGCTGTTAGCTGGGAAATTTAACTGCATAAACTGAAGTGCTGTGAGTGATGATTTTAGAATTGGCATGTTCTCCTTTCATGTTATAAACCTATTTTGATATTTATATGGAGCCATAAAATATAGCAGAAATGTTTTAATATATTTACGTTCATAGGACAGCTGCGTATATCCTGAAACCAAAGCTGTTATTTTTGTTTTCTTTACTTGTTATCCAGTAATATTTAAATTATTGATCACATCCACTCAGGCTTAGTAAATCTTGCGTTCACATGTACCTTTTTAATGACTGAAATAGTGATTTTTTTTGAGTCTGTGGATAATAACGTTAATAGGCATACAGTACTGAAGAACTGCTTTAACCCACCTACCAAACAAATATGTCTGCCATGATGCTGTCATGGTTACCTTTGATGTGAAATCACCATCTTTCTTGTACAGGAAAGGAGGGATAATGTTGTCTGGAAAGAAGAGTTCAAATGACAATGACATTGATTTCTAAGATGAGGTTCTGCTGTTATCTCTGCTGCTTTGACTCTCCTGGAGCTGTTAGGATTCAGCTGAGGGCAGAAATGGAAAAAAAAATGTGGCTTCTAGAGGAGTAAAGAGTATTCCTCATTTATCTGGCAGAGAAATAAAGAATGAGAGGGAAGGACTCTCAGAGATTGTGATGTATTTGCTATGAAAGAGACACATGGAGGTAGAGTGAATGGAAAGTTTTGATGAAGTTGGAAGGACTGAATAAAGGAAGTTCCATTCAGAGTGGGAAGTGTGGTCTTCAACATCACCACCAGTTTGGCTCCAAGTCAAATTAAATAATAGATGTTTTCCTTGACCTTGTGCTACTTTCACAGTGTGTTACATGATATGTTCAAAAATTAAACTGCCTCTTAATAATGCTCCTTACTTTGGTGTTATTATTGGAGTACCACATACAGCCTAATCTTCCAGGCTACACTTGGACAAAACTGTCAGTGTTTTCAGAGCAGGTTTTGCCAAAATCTCCGAGGAAAGCTTGTGAATAGTTTCATTTCAGAGCAGTATTAGACATTCCCAACGTTTACTGACATGGTAGCTGAAATAGGTTGGAAATACCAAAGCAGAAGTGTTTGGACATACATCAGCATTGTTTGTTTTCATCAGCCTGGAGATAGTACAAGATTGTCTGGACGCAGCAAGAGAAGAATGAGTATGCCCAATGGGAAAGAATAGACTTTAGGTTAAGCTGGAAGACACAGATGGATCCCCCTTGGAATCAGCTAGTTCACCTCTGGCCCCTAGAAAACATTCAGCAATGGGCCAATGCTATCAAGGACCTGTAAGGGTGAGCTCAGAACTCTTTCAGATCAGCATTAATAGGATGTGCTTGTGCTTGTAAGGATGCCTAGTCTGCATTTTTATAGGTGCATAAATAACTTGGCAGACCAAATTAATGCACAAGCCAGGTTAAGACCTTTATAAAAGAAAAAGATTGTTGCATTATTGGCATTAATATGATTGAAAGGGTGAGTGCAGAGATATGATGCCATATGGTGGCAAGCAATGCCTGTGGTAAGCTTTCTGCTGGGAAACAGGGAGTCACCTTAGGGAAGTGGAGTGGAGAGTGACTAGAGTACCACTTATGAAGTTCTTCCTCAGGTTTTCCTCATCATCATTGCTAGTGAAGGAATGGAAAATTTGACTATCCTGATCTGCTGTAGAGTCTAGAGAATTTATAGACTTTCCCCTTAGGACAGGAGAAGAATTCCTGTTGTACCCTGCACAGTACTTTTCCTTTATTTGTACTTTGCCTGCCATCTCCAAATGTGCATGCCTCCTTAACCTCAAAGAGATCCCTTGTTCAGGAAAATGCTGCCTAAAGTGAAGACTTTGGAAGAGCTCTCAAAAATACACTTGGATGTGATTAAGCATTCAGGTTTGAAATGGGTAATGATTAGAGTGTGCACAAAGCACTGGAGGGAAGGACAGAGAATGAGAGCTCAGTGTTGTCATAAAGCCACAAGACCTTTGAATTATTGCGCTGAAAATTGAAACTCCTCTATCAAAATTGATGGAAGTGGCATGTAAGGTTGTTCTCCCCCGTACCCTATGTCCGAAGTTTACACTTTGAAATACGTTTATCTGTAATTCAAACCTAGGAGTCTGAGTGACCTCAAGTTATTTTTTTAAGCAGTCTGTGTTTACGTGACTCTATGCATGATGACCCTTTGGACACAGAAGGACATGTTGATGTGCTTTGAAATCAAAATGAATACATACACATGCAGGCACACACACACACACACACACACACACACACACACACACACCCCTTTCATTCCACCTTTCCCCATGTGGTAGCTTCTGCAAATTTGTCTCTTTTTTTTAGTCTAAGAAAAGATCACAGAAATATTGGAATGTTATTGTTACAAACTAATGCCATATCTTACAGTATTGTGCATATTCTTAAAATACACGTGTGTACAGTCTCACAAGCACATACTGTGCAAACACACTATGCCATGTAAGAGCACTCCAGAGAAATCATTACAATTCATCTTATGTTGTGTGTCCCCCACTACTTGAGGATGAAAGTTTTCAATACTAATGCTGCAAAGTGGGTATTATGTTGATTTATGCTAATCGGTTCTATACATGCTGTCATATTATATTGTTAAGTGATGACATTGGTGAAGTACTGTTGCTTCCAGTGTTAACAGCCCACCAGTGCTGGTTTGTAAACAGCAGGGGAGCCACCCACCTCCACAGTCTCCATAGTCTTTTGGATACAGCTGGGAGCTGGGGACCTCCACTCATTCTTTTCTTATGCCTTTATTGGCACAGCTAGACATAAGGAGGTTACAAGGGTGTTAAAAATGAGGCTTTTCTCAAATTTCTTCCAAGTTATTACTGTTTGGCTGCAATAGGGTGCATTATGGTGGATTTGAGACCTTCCTTTGGACCCACCCTGACCTAGGAGCTGCAAATGTCTGTGCATGAGCCACATTGTAGAGTAACTTCCACGTGAGCCAAATGTTTCTGTGCCTTATAAGCAAGAGCTTACATATGTCCACAGGGAGGATTGTCCAGCCTCTGCTCAGATGGGGAGGAGTATGGATGTTGCTCAAGGCCTCTCTGCTGTCTGCAGTAGCAGGGCTACTTGAAAGGACTGAGGAGAGATTGGTGAGGACTAGGAAGGGTGATGATTGATTGCTCTTCCTGACTCTGCCTTCCTCCCCCCCTCCCACCTAATGGCAGTGCAGGCTTGTGTGTTCCTGGGTGCCTTGTTTGTTTGCTTTGTCAGTGCTTAAGGGTACAGAGAAAAATACTGGTCTTAACGCAGCTGTAAAGGATCGCAGTTTATTTGTCTTGTCAATGCGGGGTAAACTCTCAGTTGCAGATGATAGCACTTTGCTGTGTGCTGCACATGCACAGCCAATGAATGTTTCATCTAAGAGCTAGGGAAGGACTGCTGTTTTCATGTCACCTCTGAAGGAAGTGTTTTAATGAAGGGAAGTCAAGTTTCTTTGAAACCCCTTTTCGCGTGATTTTGTGTTTGCCGTGTCCTGTGCTTAAAGACCTTTATACAGAAGGTTCAATCTGGGACCATCACAGATTACTTTCACTGTCCAAAGTAGGATATGGAAATGTTTTGTTTGCATTTGGTATTTTATGTCAAATAGCAGAATATGCAGGACACATTGGCTTCTGGTAAGTGCAGAACACAGCTGATGTTCAACAATGCAGTAATAAAACACTGCACTGTTTTAAAACAATCACTTAGCTCATGCTGTATTGTGACTAAAATAACATGACCTTCACCTCTCTACCTGTTGTGAAACTTCACCTCAAAGGATGCATTCTAGCTGTGCAATTTATCTTTCACACAACTCTAGATTTACTAAGCCCAGCCTGAACTCAGTTCTCTGCTTTTGATCAGTATATTAATTTAACTGAAGAGCCTCTAAAACAAAAGGAACATTGATAGAATGGAAGCAGAGGATAGAGAGAACACAGCAATACAAGCCTTTCTTGCAAAAGGAAGTTGCCCTGAAGAAGTAGCAATAGATCAAAGACTCTTCATCACCAGGCATGTCTATGGTAATTGAAGTTAACACTGGAACATTCGTCTTATTGACACATCGTTTGTTTAAAAAGTAAACTCGATTTGACTCATAGACTGTAATGATCAGTTTGTAACATATGGTGGAAAAATTTTTAAAGGCTGGCTTGTGAGTTTTTTTATCAGTATCTGGTACAAGGAGGGGTTACAAGAGGCTGGGATAGGGAAGAGTTGCAGCTATTGAAGTACAAAAGGGAAACTCTGAGCAGTTCTTTTGTTTCTGAAGATGGTCTGTAGCAAAAAGTTCCCAAAACCATCAGAAATACTTGTGTGCTTCTGTCTGCAGGTGACCACTGTGGAGGCTGTCTGCAGGTGACCACTGTGGAGGCTGTGTGTGGTTTAATGTGGTTTAATGACATGGGGCAAGCAAGCCCCATATCACTGAACAATCCTGCATGGCCCTTCAGGAGGATAATCTATCTCCACACTTCCTACATGTAGGGTAGAGGCAGATGTGCCCTCACACAGGGCCATGGGGCTGCTGCTGTCTGTGCCTGCTGCTCTGTACCCTGATTACTCTGATGTGTGGATTTCAGCAGTTCCTCCGAGTTTGGTGGCATCCTGGTTTTCCATTAAATACTGGGTTTCTGCATCGAAAGAACTAGCAGTAAATGATGCTGTAATAATCCTTAGTTATCTTGTGGGGAATTGTCTCCACACCTCTTTTTGCCTGGGGCATTCAGCACCTCTAGCTATGCCCATGTGTGAGAGTGCACATGTTTTTGTGTGTGTGTATGTGTGTGTGTGTGTGTGTGCGTGTGTGTGTGTAAGAATGGGTGTCCAGAGTCTGCTGTGCACATTTTCTTGCACAAAAGAGACATAACAATCTGTCTTGCCATCACTAAAAAGAGCAGCAGCAGTGCTCATCTAAGAAAAAGAGCACCCTCCTCACCAGTAGCACATTTGTGCTGATTGCTGGTGTTGAAGCAGTTTATTAAGTATACAAGAAAGTCCAATACAACAAATTCAGAGGGAAAGAAAAGTTGTAAAGGCCAAGACAACAGCTCTTCTGTGAAGCTATTCATTATGGAATCATTTGGGTTGGTCACTACTTTAGAGGGAAAATGATATTTTCGTGGAAGAAAAAAAAATAAAGAGAAAAATAATTTTACAAAAGCCAAAGTGCTCTATCTTTTTTCCCCCTTTCCCTCAGCTCAATTTTCTGATAATCTCTGGTATTCACTGAATCAAATGGTGACTGCTGATTGTTTTGATGATAAATTGCCTGCAGTGCATGTGGGACTAATTACGAGATGGCACATTTCATTCTGCCACCTGTATAAACTATCTTTTAGACAGGCACAATAAGGGAAGTATTCCCAACAACACAACATTTGGAAAAGCTGCAGACCTTCTCCCTGTTCCCTCCCCCACTCTTACTAAGGGAAAAATTGCAAGAAAGAGTTGGGTCTTGAGTCTATAATATGGGGAAAACCTGAGGGAATAGAAGGATAAGGAAGAAATCAACCTGGAGGATCTACAGGAAAGGAGAAGTGGGGATCTGGGAGAAAAGAAAGAGAAGGGCAATATGTCCATAGAGAAGAAGAGATCAAAGGGAGTAAAAGACCTGAAAGCAATAAGATTGTTTTGGCACATGAGAGGGAGATGATGAGGCTTAGAAAGTTGGCCTGGGGAAGTAGATGCTCAAAAGGTACAGGCAAAGAGCTAAGAAGAAAGAGACAAAATCTGGGTCAGACTCTCCTTGGTGACTGAGGACTGCTTGATATGGTTTGGAAAAGTGAAACAGGGTGAATTCTGACCTTTTCTGAATCACTAGCATGGCTACGACACAAGCATTGCAATCTCTTGAGACCAAAAGGAAACCGCAGATGCTTTTTGCCTAACCTTTCTCTTGCTTCTTCTTGGAGGTGAGGTGGTGTACAATTTTGATTAATATTCTTTTGAAAGAAGAACACGGGTTTTTTTTCCTTTTTTTTTTTTTTCTACAAGAGAAAAACTCTAAATCATTACAAACCATATAATAAGCTCCAGTTGGTATTTCTCTCACTTAGTGGATATAAAACAATGGGACAGAATATTCAACTTTTTGGGTTTTTTGAACAAGAAGTCCTTATTTTCTGTAGCTGTCTAGACTGTTTTCTGACTTTCCCTTTGCTCTCTGCAGATGTCAAGGGAGTGCAAGTGTGCATGAAGGTCCTTGAGTATGAGAGAGAATAAGAGCATAGAATTGTTATTTCATCCTGTGTTTTACACAGTGATGTTGTCATGGCCCCTTACAATAGCAAATAAATAATCTTCCTCCTGTCTTCTCTGCTCCAATACTGGTGCTTGTATGTTCCATCTTGTCCAAAGGTCCCAGTGCAACAGCTGACATAGAACAGCACATCACTGCTGCTCATCCATGCATGTATGCATGTATATGTATTTACACATTATCATCACATTGACTGGCTGGAGCCAGCTTTTGGTTATATAGTCTTCAAACACTTTAAGTCCCTTACTGCCATTGTGTTTTGTACATTGTGTTGCATCCCACAGGGATATCACCAGGATACCACTAATATCGGGTTGTGATATGCGTGTAATCTCCCAGAACAAGCACATGTGACCTAATCTCTGTGTATCACTCTTTTCCTGCCCAATTGCCATTCAAGCACAAAGACATTATTTCAAAGAGAATTATCTACATGTGTATTTGCTGTTCCTCTTGCAAGAGACTGGTAAAAGTCAAAGCAGTTCTCTTAAGCCTTTCTGTATCACCACAAGAGACAGCATTTCCAGTGACACGGACTCTTGCCTTTTTCCTGGTGTTCCTAAGAAGAAGAGACCAGATTCCATTCTGAGTGAGTTGAGTGTCTGTCAGATTTTCCCTAAAAACTCCTGAATGCACTGCCCACTTTCTCAAACTAAGATTGAGGTTTTGGGGGATCAGGGTCCCACAGAGTTTATGCACATATGTTCTGGATGGAAGAAAGAGACAAGTTAGTACTCCCACCAAGGACTGCTTGAAGAGTGAATGATTAGACTCCAAAGAACAGACTCAGGAGAAAGTGGCAGGAGACAATGCTGGAAATGCAGAATCATGATGAAGTGTCTTCTCTGGGTAAAATTCTGCCATGCCCTTCAGCAAATACAGGTAAATCTGAACCTGAGGCTCAAAGGCACAGAAACAGAGTCTGTCTAAACTTCACTGGCAATGACACTAAGCAGGGTTTTTCTTTTGTCATACATCCAGCCAGCCAGCCAGCTAGCCAGCCAGACACCTGGTTATACTTTGGAAAATCATAGCCATTTGCAGGACTTTTTATACTGTAACACGCTGTAATTTTGCATTTAACTTCCCTTGTGCATAAGATTGGTTTATGGACTACCTTTACAGATGAACTATTAGGAATGCCAGGGAAAAAAACAAACCTGCAAAAGCAGCAGATTGATAGAAAGGTATCAGTGTGAAGTCCTGACAATAAATCATTATTCTATGGTAATGGTATAATCTTGGATTTGATTGACTTCCTTTGCCTTCAGATCTGAGTGTATATGAGACAGCTTTGAGTGGAAAACAGTGTATACATCTTGTAGTGGCCACCTGTGCAGCAAAAATGTTGCCTTGCAAGGAAAGGTTGAGCCTGTAATTGTGGGATAAAGGAGTCTTCTTGGACACACAGACAGGAGGGATGAGGAGCTAGGGACCTGAAAATTGGAAAATGGGAGAAGAAATGAAAGCAGTGGAAGAGCCCTAGAGTCTTCTTGGGACCTCAAGTCTCCTTGAATCTTTTTGATCCCCAAATCAAACTTCCTCTCCAGTATCTGAATTTGTGTTCCATCTCTGTATCAAATGAAAACAGTAATGACATTGAAGTTAAATGAGCTACTTTTTTACTTTTAGAAGCAATAAATCTATTTAAAGATGCATTACTACTTTTCTTGAGGGATAATTTAGACTATGTATCAAAAGGAAAATCAATAGTTTTTTCCTTTGCAAATAATTACCTGTTTGACTCCTTTCTACTTTTTCTTTTTTATTTATTTTGTCTTCAAAATATTTCTTTAAAGATGTCTTCTGCCTCAACTCTAAACCACTAACACTTTCAACACAGAAGCAGCAAAATCGTCCCAGGAAGCCTTACCAGTGGTGGTTTCAAAGGCCATTCATGCTCTATAGAGAGATGCCAGAGATTCAGGAGCTTGCATGAGCTCGTGTTCACTGCACTACAGCATGCAGAGGATAAAACCTATGTGCTGTAAAAATGAACACAAATGTGGTCAGAACAGAGCTGGGTTTCTTGCTGGCTGGGAAAGTTTAATTTTGATCAGGTAAGGCTTCTCATGGAGATGTTTAGTTTTCTAGATGAAAAAAGTTTAAGACTATCTGAGACAAATAAGAGGTGGGAAAATAGGAAGCAATTTTAATAATATCATGTTTCCATAACTTCTCCTCAGTATGTATCTATGAGAAAAAAGATTTTGCTTACTCAGAATTTTAGTTCAGTAAAATCTGTGTTTCTGTGTTCTCTTTCCATTTCATTGATGAAACAACAACAAGCCCTGAAGTCTCAGGGAAGAACAGTAACCAAATAAAAGTATTTTCTTAAAAAAGATAATGCTTTGAAGAAACATTTTAAAAAGTCAAAGCTGAAAGCAACTCAATATGTGAGGTAGCCTACATGATGTCCTGTTTTTTCTAGTCGTGTTCTTTTGAATCTAATCTTCATATATTTATCCTTGGACTATCAATAGCTCTCTAATTTTTGGTTGGTTGGTTGGTTGGTTGGTTGGTTGGTTGGTTGGTTGGGTTGGGTTGGTTTGTTGTTTGTTTGTATTTTTGTTTATTTGTTTTTGTTTTGTTTTGTTTAATTTTAGGTTTGAGACAACTCTAAGTGATTTTTTCTTTTTATCAATATTGTTAAAGTGGCATGACTTTGTGTGGGCATGCCCCTTTCTGCAATCTTAATCTGTAGCTGTGTTTAGGGTAATAATATCAAAGCCAGATTTTAAATGAATTAGCAGAACTACTGGCAGGAGCAGAGTGGCTGCTTACCTTGGGCCAGGTCAGCATGTTTCACCAGGGCACACTGGGGCTCTAACTCCAACAGGCTGCACAATTATTACAGCTAGGCTGGATATGTCAATAGGAATTGCAACCACATGTTCCAGTTACAGAGCAAACGCACTTTAAGGTTGCTTAATATAATTCTTACACTATTTGCATCATTAGCAGAGTCAAGACTATTAAAAGTGCCCAAGACAGTTTGGAACTGGTTAAATATATTCACTGTTCACTTCACTGAAGCTCAAAGACAAACTCATCTATGAGTGGCATAGGTTTACTCTTCTGAAACTCCACAGGATTTCTGCCAGAGATGTTGTGAGCAGGGGAACATGACTACCCCCATTTTCTGGGGAAGCTTTCTCTTTGCATGCTTCATTTGTGAAAAAACATGAGCTTTTTAAGCTTTGGACTCACTGACACTTTCTGTGGCTCCTGGCTCCCCATATTTTAGCTGAAATATGATGACATTCATCTCATCTGGTAAAGGCTCAGTTCTCCAAAGGAAAAAAAAGAAGCTAATTTTTAAGACTCAGCATCTTGCATTTCCTGATTGTCTGTTTAAGATGATATTTAGTTCTAATGAAGGATAAATAGTTGGCAGAGACACATTCCTCTCAATTTCATGGGGAAAGGTGTGTGGGAGTGAGTAGCTAAGAAAATCTTAATGGAAATGCACACGGTTAGAGAAGACAACATTTATTTGAGCATTCTTGTTCCTTTTTCACTCTCTGGAAAGTATTTGAAGTGATAACAGGAAGACAACTAAAAGTGGATGGTGAGTGGTAGGCAGAAGTTGTTACATGCTAAAAAAGGCATTTCGTGATGGAGAACTACTGAGGGATCTAAGACTCTTGAATGTGCACATTAATAACACCTTAAACAAGTGCCAAACTAAAACTGCTGAAAAGGGATAGAAAAATATTCATTCATCTCCTATTAAGATAGTGTTAAATTCTGCTCTTCAAAAATAGATCATAGTGTATGTAAACTTTCTTATGAACAAACAGGAGGCAAATCCACCCTTTCAAGGCTGGAAACATTTTTATTGCAAAGTATCAGTAACTTCTACCACTTTTATTTTTTCTCCATAAAAGTAAAAAATGTAGCTAGCAGCAGAGGTTGTTGTAGTGCCAGTTCTGCAAAGCATTTAAGAGTGTGCTGAAGTGCTTCCCTATGCAACAAAGCCCATAGCACATGCTTTATCTTAAACATGTGCTCAAGTCCCATTGAAAGCATCAATGTTTAAACATGTGTCTAAATGCTTTGCTCTACCAGAGCTCCGGGCACAATTCGTTGTCCTTTGAAGCCAATGGGAATCCTTCCAGTCCTTTCAATAGGTATCCCATCAAGCAATAAATCTCAAATGTTAAATAATCAAACCAGAAAATAAAAAGAAATCTGTTAAAGGTAGTGGCTGACTACATTCAAATAACAAATAAATATTAAAAAAAAGCAGGATGTGGTCACAGCTATTCCAAGTGCAGACACTAAGAGAGATGAGATTCACTCAATAAATTCTTTGTTCAGTTATGCATTGGGCATGTTCATTCTACTAAGCTATAAACCTGTATTTACATAATTTTTTGATGTTTCAGTTCACTGTAGCCCTGATTCGGCAAATAACTTAAAAAGGTGCTTTGTTTAATACATGTCTAAGTCCAAAAGTCAAAGTGGATCCACATGTATTTGTGGCCTGTCAAAGAGATGGAGCCTAGAAAATGGCTTTGCTGAATGTCAGATCACAAAAACCTTCCTTCACAAAGAAACTACTATCCAGAGAAGAACTCAATATTTTTGCAACCTGTATCTTCTCACAGTCTGGCATAACAAAAAAAAAAAAATTTGTAAAAAAGAAAAGTGGTATAAAGCAAACAAAAAGAAGGAAAGTAAACCAGAACATTGTACTCATTTGATAATGGTTACTTTAACTTTTTAGGCTGAGAACAGGTTCATGGTAACAAAGCTGATTTACCTATTAGAGGATTCTTGGAAATGATACAGCTACTCCATCAAGGAAAGAGACCAGATAGAGACCACCAAACTATTGTTCTGGGTGGCAACAAATATAATCCAGAAGAAGGGCAGACTGAAACCAATTTTCCAGACTGGATGAAACCAAAGCTCAAGATTTTCAGGTTAAATACACATTTCTCAACCAAAATATGTTGTTTGTTTGTTTGTTTGTTTTAATTGTTACATAGAAAGCATTAATATGGCAGAAAATTTGTTTCTTAGTAATAGTAATTCCTTTTCTTTTTTTATAACTTAACATCTATATCACATTAGGAGCCTACATAGTATCTTTATAAAATAATAAATTGACATGTTGCATTATCCCTCAATATGACAATTTTCCATTCTTGACACAGAAGGCATGACAACAGCCCACTTAAATACTGCAGGGCTGAAGCAGAGAGAGGCACGCTGATGTCTGCTCTGTGAAGTTTCAGTCCTTGGTATTGCATCACCTTTGCCACTTGGCTGGCTAAACCTCAGCACTGTTTATTCTGCTGACAGCCCTCCTTCTTCCACAGAGAAGGCACACAAATTGCTCAGGTGGCTTGCCCTTGGTGGTGGGACCCTCTCGGTGCATGAGAGGCAAAATTGACTCGTGACATCAGGACATCTGACCACTCAGTGACTGGTTGGGACTCATCTTACCTAGAATATTGATTGCACGTTATAAGCTAATTCTGGATGAAATCCAAAGTGCACTGATTCATTCTTTGAGCATCAGAAGCGTTTTCTACCTTTTAAGACAGTTACAAAAGCAGAACAAGTGATTCTGGAAACATTCCCTCCCACACACCAGGTTCAAGCTCAGAACAATTCCCTTTAACATTTCATGGCTTTTCTGTCTTGCTTCCTCCAGCTTTAGGATTTACTGAGTGTACCCAGGAAAGGAATTGCCTTACCTGAGGGTGAGGCTTTGGAAACCTCTCTGTATCTGTTGTGTTTGTGGTGCTCATGGCCTGAGGCTGGCCAGGCCAGTGCATTGCTTCAATGCTGGACGATGCTTCAGCTTCTTTTGTCTGTAAAATGGGGTTGGAGATGTGTAATACTGTAAGCTGATGATGCATGAAACACTACAAAAATGAAGTGCAACATAAAGGCCAAGTCATTTTATAATTGTTTTCTGACTAAAACTGAATTAGATTCTCCGTATCAGAGCATTGAATGATACACTCACATAGATTATAATGTGGCATGATAACACAGTCAGGTGTTAGTGAAAGCAAACTGATATTCCTAATCAGTCAACTTTATTAACCTCATAGAAGAGAACACAGCGAGTAGATATTGCCTTTCCTTTGTATTTTGTTAGCAACCTGCTATTGCCGTCATAACATATTATGAGTAAAACTGCACTGCAGATAAAACATCTGTTTTGAATAAGCAGGTGTATGGCAATTTCAGAACCAAACCCCAAATCCTAATTAAACGTTGCTATTCCCATTTAACAAAAAGTGTTACTGAAAGTTAACCACAGTATAACAGCAACATATGGATGCACACACTCTTCTGATTATCAGGAATCACCTAATAAGCAAGTGTATCCACAGCTTGCACAATTTCTCCAATGGTTTTTCTTTTTCCATTTTTAATGATGTATTTTAACATAAACAACGTCACATTTTTAACAGTTAGAAAAAGGGTGTTGGACACCTTTGTATCTAAAAAACTGGTATTTTTAAGACAAATGGTGACCATTTCATTGCTGCTAGTGACATTTCCCATTTACACCATGTTAACTCTTCTTTGAATTAATGACTCTGCTGCTGATCCTAGCTTTATTAACAGCTGTTCTGAGATCAATGGAGGATTCTGCTGCTGCTATAAAACATTTGATTTCACGTGTCCAACTTAAAAGGTGGAGAGTGCTCTGCTCTGTTTGGACCTCTTAGTAATTAAATCTATTTTGGAAGGGTTACTGGCTGCTTTAAATAGATGATTAATAATGCTGTTTCTTAAAAAGTAATTAGGAGAACTAGAGACTTTAGACAAGTCAAATACTTTCCTCTGGATGTCATCTGGATCTAGAAGGTTAAGAAAATGTAGACACAACCTGAAAAGCATAGATCATAAAGCAGGAGTCTTTTAGTGCTTTTGAAGGAGAGGGAAACTTGAGACCTGGACTAAAGTAGACTTCAATCAACCCTCTAGATCGACTTCACTACAAAGTCTGTGAGACCTTGGAAATAAAGCAGTTGAACAGAGGGCTGAAAAGGCCATGATAGTGGTTTAATCTGGTGCTATCATAGGCAGAAAATACAGAAGTTATAAATTATCTTTCCCCTACTTCCATAACAACTTGAGACATTTTGTACAGAGGACCCAAATGCACAAAAATGCTGTGTGCTACTGGAAGAAAGAGAAGGAGAGAGGAGATGATGGTACATTGACTCTTTGTACTGTAGCCAGATAATATTAAGATTTGAACCTGTCCCAGGTACTTTTAAAGGAATGCAAAACTAAGAAAACCTAGAGTGAGGAAGTCTAGCTTTGAATCAATACCTAGAAAAAGCTACTTCTCAGCCCGAAAAATGATGCAGAGGAAGATGTACATTGTGCAATAAAATGGAAGTGTGATACCTCATGCATCCTGGAAATTCTTCTGTCCTCTCACGCACTTCATCAAGCCCCACCTTCAAACTCGGTCATTCCTCCCACACTCTCATGTACACATTTGGAGTACTGGTTTAAAACTTTGTTACTTTCATGGTTAATGATTATTTTTGCTCGCAGGTTAACGCTACTGATGATGACCTTAGCCTCTTTAAAATGTCTTGAATGTTTAAAGGAATAAAAAAATTAAGTACTTTCAGTCTTCTCTTATAATCTTCTAACTCTCAGCTGTTCTGGCAGCCCATGGGAGAAAAACTCTGAAAAGAATTGTGTATTTATGAGTAGGATTTAAAGGCACAGTGCCCCACAGATAAATGCATTTTA
Organism: Notiomystis cincta; assembly: GCA_013398075.1. Taxonomy (NCBI): domain Eukaryota; kingdom Metazoa; phylum Chordata; class Aves; order Passeriformes; family Notiomystidae; genus Notiomystis; species Notiomystis cincta. The sequence continues at coordinate 221,154 of VZRX01018945.1, read as the reverse complement.
TCAAATTCCAGTAGGTATGATAATGAGTTTATTGCTTTAGAGTTCCTACATCTGTCTTGCTTGGAGTAAATTCTCCTTTACATGTGTGAGACATGAAGACATACCATTCTAATCCTTGCTTAATACAATGTGTTTGAGGTGTGATTCTTGTTGTGCTCATGCTGTACAAATGCCTTTCTTTAAACTTCTCACAAACCATCATAATTTCTTTAAAAGTTAAGCATCATTTTTTTTGCATGAATGAACAGAAAACATGTATATTCAATTCAGGGGGAATTATAGCTTGAAATGTCAGGACTGATGGAATAAGGGAAAAGGATAAATGTTCTTGTTAACTACTTTACCATGTTCAAGTGAACAAAGTAGAATGGAAATTACTTATCCAAAGTGATGTAGAGTGTGCCAGATTTTATGGCAAGACATAAGATTCATGGCTGTTATAATGTTATTCTATTTTTATTGTGCTGGATGCAAAGCAAATGAAGGACATGGAATATTTTGTTGATGCTTTACTTATAGGTGATTCAGTCCAAAATACAATTCACCTTTTCTTTTTTCTTCTTTTTTTTTAATAGTCATTGGACTAGCTTTAGAAAAATTATTGTTCAAGACCAAAAAATGGTGGTAATACTCAGTGTTACTAGCTAAAAGTGAGCAGAGCTTCAAGCTATGTAACATTCTTTTTTTGAAAACATTGTGGTAGGCTTAACAGCTTGCTGCTTTTTGAGCCTTTGGGGAGCACCTGGCTCACATTTGCAGGCTTTTCTTCATGTTCAGGAGGGTGTGAAACTTACACTCCAGAGGCAAAAGCTGAGATTTGTTTACTCCTAGTGTGGTTCCTTTCTATAGCAAGAATAAATATATGGATACATATCTCTCTATATATTTATATTAAAAGTATGCTTATAATATGTACACTCTTTTAGATATAAATTACTCCAACTTTTAAGAGTCCCTGTGAGTCGAGTATGGAGGAGGCTTTGCAGGCCATGAACTCCAGAAAGTTTGTCATTCACTTTTTGCTACAAAGAGGTCAATACTGCAAAGGCAGGAGGAAGCAGAATTGACGATCAGCTGTTGACGATCACCAAAGAGAAATCAGCAAAATTTTTTCAGGGTGAATTTTCAGTCATAGTGAATTTTGTTCTACAGCCTATTTGTATTTCTATCATAATCTAGCACTGCTAGAAATCTCAGCTATGCTGAAGACTGCTATTGTTATAATATATAAACAGTATGGGTTATTTTAATGGACATATTGCCTTAAACTGAATTTTCACCATCTGTTCTGCCCCTAATTTTGAATGCAAAAGAACATATTTCACAATTACATCTGTAAGTAATGATATAAGTAATTTAAATGCATGTATATGTTCACACAATGCAGCAGACAGCTGGGATATTTTTTTCTTTCAGGCACAAATCAAGGGAAGAAATCTACTAACTCTTCAAATATCACTTCCCCTCTTCCCTTCTTGTTCCCCATTTAGTGAAGCTATTCTATTGCAGGCCTAGTTTTTTCCAACGAGCCAATTTAGCTGTACCTAGGAGTTAAAAGCTTGCTCAGTAAACTAATGTGCAAACTCATTTTTACAATGCTTCCCCTGTCTTCACCCAAATCCCCTCTGGCTTGAATGACAGTTTGGCAGATGCAAGGCATTAAATCAATCAGTTTCAATAGATGTTCAGGAGGAGACAGGTCAGGCTGTGTGGGCCAGTCTGTCTCAGCTTCTAGCTTTGCTTTCATGCCATCCTTTTACACAGGCTTTGGCAAAAGTACCCCTTCTGCAGGTGAATCTTGGATTGCCTGGGATGCAAGCTGCCTGACCACAGAGTGGGATTCACTACAGCAGAAATGGAGCACAAACTTATCAGAATATGAGAAACACAGCTATGTGGAAGGCTGCTTTGAGACAGTAAAGTAAGGAGACTATTTTGGCTCCTATTTACAAAATGTCCATTTTCAGAGAAGACTTTTGACTGGAATGTCATTCCTCTGCCAGTGTTTGCAAGGTCATGAGATGTCAGGTTAATCACTCAAGTCATGCTATTCGCTACAGCTGATTATCAGCTGAATTCCGTGATACTTTGCAAAGAGATCTATTAAATGAGAATTTGAGATGTATTAAAAAAAAATTCCTGAGGGTGCTATTTAGATAAAAGCTGATTTAACAGATTTTATTCAAAGGAAGTCACAAAATCTGTAGGAGTTGAATGGGTTTTGCAGGATACTGGTGTCCTTCATATGTGTTCATGTACATTTAGTTACCTGTACATACCTGCTGACACTTGCTTGTCATGTCTGCTAGCAAAATGAACTGGGAAACCAGAACTCACTCTAGCAGGAAGAGAAGAGGAGGCAATTGCAAATTTCTAGAACAAAATTTTAACAGGGAGTTTATTCCTATTGTTTAGTGTAAATTGCTACTAGGGATTAGAGAGGCTTTTATTTCCTGTATTATCACTGCCTTTTTATGCGGCTGTGCATTTACTACTGCTAGCTTTTTGCCATCTATGGAATAGATAACAGCAGTGAATTTGCATGGGCCTTATATTGTAGTTTGATAGTATTCTCTACAATGGTGCCCTTTGGACCATGCTGCATTTCTTACTTTTTAACTGATAACATCTTTTTTATTGTAAGGAGGTTACAGCCAGAAACAATGAAATGCTGATTTATGACAACTGTCCCTAAAAGCTTACAGAGTTGAGAATGATGGAGGAAAATTATCAGTGAATATTTAGGTAAGGTGAGTGGAGTCATGCATTAGGAAAATTGGAACTGTATTGGAGATATTAGACATTCAGATTTTCTTATAGTATCTTGAAATTTATATCATTTTAGCAAACTGGCTCCTTTCTCCGTGGGGGTGGGGTGATTAGGTGTGTAACTACATAGAAGATGTAGTCAGATAATAACTGTCTGGCTATTGATATGCCAGGGAATGAAGAAGTACTGGGGCCAGCCTCTGATTTGGTGCTGCAGCCCAGTCAGTCCAAAGACAATGGAAAGACTGTACCCATCTCCATCCCTCCACGGGCTTCATGCAATTGAAATACATCTCTAGATTACTATTTGTCTGCAGAATTGGGGTGGGTACCATCAATACTGAAAGGGAAGCTCCCCTGAACGAAAGTGAGGATCATAGAAACTGATTTTTCAAAATGATTCAACAGACAAAACCTCTTTAGATCTGTCACAGGGTAAAGGAGTTTTATAAAATCTTGCTATGAAGGGAAAATAAGAAACTGTTTTCTCTAAGACCTGAAAACAGGATCTTAAACACCTGAAACCCATAAAATTATTAAGGCTGGAATGAAAAACTTAACTGAAATCATGAGTGCCAAGGGGTTGCCTCCTACTTGTAACACTAGATGATTTTTCTATGCAGGGCACTTACGTTAACAAAGAAAATCCATAGCTCGTAGTTTCTAAACAATTAAGACAGTCTGTTTCAAAGAGCTGATGAATTAGTTTTCCTGGGGGAGGAGAACAGCTGCACTCCTCACAGAACACCTTTCTGGCTTATTCCTTGTAACTTTTTAGATCTGTGTATATGAACAAATTTTCAAAGCAGATCTTTTCAGAAGCAAGTGATAAAATGAGAGAATCCTTTGGGAAGGAGAAGGAGTGAAAAAATAGAAACTAAATGAATTAATAAGAAAATAAAATAGAAAAATCTGATAGATAGAAAAAGAAAAGGAAAAGAAAAATAAATAAAGTAGAAAACTGACAGATAAAGAGGGTGTGGTACAGAAGATTCTCTGCCACACACAACTTTAATGCTGGCTTGGAATACAGAGTCAAGGCCATAGGAATCAAACACAATTGCATTAGTTTGCTAATTAAAAACACTGCAAGCACCCAATATGAACAAGTACAAAAGCTAAACAAGGCAATGAGGGAAAAAGAGCCACTTAAAATAAAAGGGTATTGTAACAGGAATTGGTTACCTGAACACTTCCATCCTGCTGGAGAAAAGGGGAGATTCCAAACTGAGGTAATTAAACAAATTATGTCCTGAGCTCACTCATTAAAATGAACCATTTAAAAATTGTGATTCAAATATTTCTGATGTTCTGACATAGAAATGCAACCTTGATATGAAACTCTGGTTCAGGCCCTTGTTCAGTGAAAGATTCATTCTGCAGCTTAATCCGGGACTTTGATATCTTTTATTATTCTTAAGCATTTAACCTCTAAACAGAAAGGTATGTCAAAGGAGCAGGAGGGGGAGATTTTGTTTAAAAAATAGAGAACTGGAAATATAAAAGAATAAAGCCCAGATGTTTTTTGTATTAATTATCTGTAGAAGGAAACCTCTATGGCAGATATGCCAGCCAACTCTCTCATCATCAGTTTCAAGACTTCAATCAGTGGATGACTCACAGTTAGTGAAAGAAAAATTGTTCCAGCTACACAAGGAGAGCATAAATATTATGTTTCACTTGGTATCATAATTAACTGCATGCTTCAGATATTTCTTTCATGTCTGCTTTCACAATAGGTAATATAATTTACTGTTAATAGGATTAAAATGTCTTAAAAAAAGTAAATACTTCATTGGTTTAAGAATGCTTTCTGTTTGTTTTGTGCAGATACATATTTGGCTACAGGCACAGTATTTATACCTCAGTGTAGAAAATAATGAAAAAAAGAAGATAATATGTATAGTCCAGAAGCAAATGAATTTTTCTCTGTTGCTTGGCTTAATAATAAAAACTGATTTTCTCTGAATTCCTGAAAATCAATCCTGAAGTCCCAAATTATGTACATTTTAAAAACATTTCATGCTAAGGAAAAACTCAAAAATATTGCAATGTCAAGACACAAATGTTTGCTTTGGGGACTTAACAATAGTACTGCTGAAACACCCAAATTCAGAAGTGCCCTTTTGGTATAGCTTTCTAAATTGAAAGTTGAGAAAAAACACCAAGTCTTCAAGGAAAAGAAATTCTGTAGTATGGAATATCAGTTACTTCCCATTATAATATCCAAACATGGACCCACCAAGAAAACTGAACCGGGAAAATCCAGGCAGATCAACAGAGAAAAAGATGGAAGGGTGAAAACAGTATTAAAATTATTATTATGAGCATAAGCTTTAGATTTCAAAACCCAGCTAATAAGCACATAAATGTCCATAACTTAATGATTATTGAGTTCCTGTTCACAAGTATTTTCCTACTATATTTATGATTTTTTGTTTGATTTATCCTCTCATTTTACCATATCTTTAACTAATTTTAATTTTGTTGTTTCAAGTGGAATTCCTCTGAGTGACATGAGAGCAAGCCAAAAGAAAAAAATATATATCTTAAATATCAGAAACCTATATAAAATATAGTCTTTATAGGTAAAGGGAATCCTTGTTACATAGGTGGCATCATTGCATCTGCTGGTTGGTTTGTATAGAATCTGCTTAGAAGAGGTTTGGTCTCCCTGTTCACTGCAGCAAACAGAATTTGGCATAAACATTTGAATGTACTCACTTAACTGCTGATCCATCTATTGAAGTTTCATTAGGGAGCCATGTGCATTTGCAAAGGATGAATGGTTTCATTAGCACTGAGACTAATAAACTTATAAAAGTTAATAATGTGAATATGTTTGATTTGGAATTATGCACATAGACATTAAGAATCACAAAAAGGCAGGCTTAGAAATGCCCAGTTTTTTTTCTAGACTTACACAGCTGGGGTATTTTTCACTTTTTAAAGACCTTTTAACAAAAAACACACATGATTTCTTTCACATGTGCTCTTATGATATCAACAGATTCTAGTATTACACTAGGATTTCAATCTAAAAGTACTAATTTTATTCTCTCCAAATATTGTTTCCAATATGGTTTTCTGTAGGTTTTTTGATTCCTAATTATAGGAATTTTTGTTATTAATAGGTCAAGGTAAGTGCATCAAAATTGTGTTATAGTCAAAAGCACATCCATTTTGAAGTGTCTGTAGAGGCGTGGAGGTCATATGTAGTCTTTATGTATTCCTTCCCTTGAAGGCTCCCTGAAAACTTTCTATTACAAGATAACTTCTGTGTTCAAACACCACAGCTTAGCACAACAGGGCTCTTGCATTCATCCCTGGACAAGTTTGTTTGTGAGCATCTAAGTGGCATAACACACTTTGGTGCCATTTTTCTTCATCATCATCATCATCATCATTATCATCATCATCATCAAAAGAAGAAGGAGAAAATGTTTTTAGTTTTTCTCCCTCCCCAGCTTGCTTTTCTGATGTCATATTACCTGATCACCTCAATCCACTGTCTGCATTCTGATTTCCATCTCTGAATATTCATGATGAGGTCTGAGTAATCAGCTCTCATCCTAGGAGCCTGACTCGGCAGCTGATCCCTAATGGTTACCTCCCAAATTTGTAGACTTGTAACATTCTGTTTGTTTTAAAGATGGAAAATGAATTCTGTTATCAAGGTTACTCCATTACAGGGTAAAAATAATGAAATATGATGCTGAAAGCTCTATGTTTAGGGCTGGCAGTAGTGCAATGGTTTCAGCAGAGGGTGATGCTCACATGGCTACAGGGTTTCTAGGGCCTTAGTTCACTGCTGACTTTAGGTCATGAAGTTGGTCTCTGACCAGCTCTGAGTGTAATGTGAAGAGCCTAAATCTTTTGTCCAATTTCAGAAAGTTTCAGCGGAGACAGACAAAATGAGAAGGACCCTTCCCAGCCTGGCCAGCAGGTTTTACCCCAGACCTATAACCCTAAGTCAGAAGTAGGTCTCACTGCCTACACATCTTTTCTCTTGGGGAAACTATCAGGTTTGGGGAGGAATAAATGCCAGGCATATATGTATGTCCATCTCTGAATTGAAGCTGTACATTTAAAGATTCTCTATTGCCAATAACTGGAGCCACCACCTATTTTCTTTCATCACTTTCTTTCTATTAGAAAGACAACTCGTCTCTGACAAATCTATCAGTGGCTCCATTCTTAGACTTAACTAATAGCAGGGCTGCAGCTGCAGGAATTATAAATACATCTGGCTTTGTGCTGCCTGGTACAACACTGTATCTATTATTATGATTTGACATACACCCTAACATCTCCTTCAGTGCTGGCACATCATTTACAATAATCTCAGGTAACTGATGTTGTGACACCTCTCCTGCATGTGTGTTAGGTTCCTGCTAAACGACCATAAAGTGAGCTACTAAAGGGAAACATCATCAGAAAAACACAAGACCAAATTCAGACCTTCTGTAGGTGGGTGCAACTCCACAGACATGACACATTGCAGCTTGCAGGACAAGATCTGACCTGCAGTGCTATGTGTTCTTTTCATATATAATTTTTACCAGCTAGAAGAAAACCAATACTCCTACCTTGCTGCAATTAATAGAAAGTATGCTGGGTAGAATGGCTGTTGCCTAAATTATCCTCCCAACTCTTCGTTAGTTGCCACCAAGCAGTAGTGACATAGGACATTGTCTGAAGCAAGACTACAGTGAGAAATTTTGAGGTCCGTTCAGAAATAAAGACAAAAAGTTACAAATTAAACTTCCACTTTGGACTGACGGAGATGTGAATGTTTTCCCTTAAAATTAAAATCAGGAAAAAAATTATTGTATTCATTCACTGGCTTGACCCACAGCTACAGGCTTTTTTTCAGATGTGAAAGGCCTAATCTAGTCTAAATTGGAAAAGGAATTTGAGTGATTTCTTTTTTTCAAAAGGTTTTGAAAGTTGAAAGGTATATGAAAAATCTAAGAACCAGCAGATCCAAGATAAATTCCCTCCTCTGCCTGAGAGCAGTCCCCCAGCTCCAACCTCCACTTGGGTATGTGCACTCCCACACTGTCCCCTTGACACTGTCCCACTTCATACGAATAAATACACCAGTGAGTCTCATTTTAAAAATAAACACTATTTTGGCAAGAAAGCTCTTTCTTCAAGACCTGAAGAAGGGCTTGTGTGTCTGAAGGCATCTGTGACTTTTTCCATCCTGACACCTGTGGGATATCCCTTTGGCAGCTGAGGGAGGAGGCAGATCCCCATGTCCCCCACAGCAGGGGAGTGCTCTGGCTGGCAGGGGCTTCTGGGAAAGACATGGGAGTATCCCCAGCTCTGAATTCACTGCTGCTTGCATTGCAGCTGTAAATCAATCCTCCTCTGCTCCTTTGAGGAAAGGAGGAATAGACCTCCAGACTTAAGTAATTGGGCAGTGCAAGTTAAACTTGCCACGTTGCATAATGACAGGTAAAGTACTGCTTTTTAAGAATTTTCTACTCACACAAAACAATAATTGTTTAATGACAACAACGACAGTAATGACAACTATAATAGTAATAACAACAACAGCAGCATAATAATATTCCTACACAAGCCCTAATGATAACTAAAGCCCCTGAGGGCTGCCTTGAAGTTGTGTTCACAGCAGCTGGTGAGGCTACTTAAGTATAAATAATACAAACTCACAAGCATGGTTAGAAACTCAAGACAGCTTCTGAAAGCCCAGCTTGCCCCATCTTCCTCCTGGATCTCTTCAGAAATAGTACTTGTGATTTTTTTTTTGGTGAAAAAGGCAGCAGTGTGGAGCAACATGTGGTGCTGCAGGCAAGGTAAGGTAGTGAAGGCCACTACCTGTCCAGCTATACTGGCAAGGGGTTTGTAACAATGTTTGGATGGTGGCTTGGTAGGGGCAACTTCTAATTGTGGAAATTTATTGTGGTTTTAGTACCCAAAGTTTCAAATCAGCATCTGGAAAACCCTCTTTGAACAGTTTCAGAAATTCTTTGTATTGATGAACCTAACATTTTTCAGGGCTGACAACTCGGCAGAATTAAGGCAGATTTTCCCAGTGACTGGTTACAAAAGGCAGCTGTCTAGAGGCAGCTTCTCTGTCAAATTGCAAATCCTTCATCCAAGGTCAAATATCTAGCTCTCCAAAGAGCAATTGTAAATTTATTTCTAATTTAATAAACTATATATTTTTTTAACATGCTCTCAGAAAACAGTGAAAAAAATCAGATGACATACTAGAGAGACAACTGCCTCCCAACAAAATTCTCCCCTAGAAAGGCAGTTGATACAGCTCATTCTAGCACAGTTAAAACCAGGGCAAAATTCTAAGCAGTAAAGCTGGAGATTTTAATGAGAAGTACTCTGCAAATTTTGCTGTAGGCAACCTTTTCAGATCTATCACTAGTACAGTTAAACACAAATTGACAGACAAAACTTTCAGGATGGCCTTTCTAGCAAGTGAGTTGGACAAAGTGAAGTTATACTAAAAAAGCTCTCCTTTAAGGTGTTTTTCAAAGCACCTGTATTTTTGTTTACCATCCTCCAAATTCAAAATGTTACCACTTTTGTATACCTCAGAAAGCTTTAGACAGATTTATACCACATTGCATGTGAACTGTGAGGAAAGGTGCTATCAGTGATTATGGGCAAAACCCTGTCCATACATGTGTTTGTGATTCCTGTTGGATTTAGTGAAGTTTCATGTGCATAAATGAGAGCGGGGTCTAGTCCTCAATCTGATGACATTTTTTCTGTACAGCACTGCAGGTTAATAATAAAATGGCATCTCTTCATTTCTGCATGCAAGTTTTTTTTGAAAGAAATAACTGCTATGTCTTTGGATCAGGTGTTAATTATTCCCAGTAAGGTTTGGTGGGTAACTAGTGATGCAGATATCAAACCACCCACTCTCTTTGTAGATGAAGGGAAAGTATCAGGAGGATTTCTGCTGAAGTATTCATCACATCTCAAGTCTCAAATTGTCCAAACCATTCAATTATAACACTTCACTCAATGCATGTCAGCATGTCTGGCACTGTGTTTCAAGAACGAGTTGAGCTGGATTTCTCAAAGAGGCAGACGTTGGCTTGTCCCCTTGAGGGACAACAGAAATAGAGTCTATTGGCTCAAAGTTGAGACTGGTTCCTGGTTTAGTACATGGAAACTCTGGGAACTATTAGAGCTTTCTAACTTTGTAGCCTCCAGACTCAGTTCACACATGCATATGTAAAAGGCTGAGATTTCCTGTGGTAACAGCACAAGCATCCTGTTTGCCACTGAATAAATAGGTAAAACACTGACCTGATGATGACACGATAAACAAGACTAGGGATGTGGGTCCTATCAGTGCAGATCTAAGCCTATCCTCACCATCTCTTTAACAGTAAATGGAAGCAATGCCCAGAGGAGGAGAGGAAATCCTTTGAGTCCTTCAAGGGTTATATGAGATTTTGTTGTTAACTGCAGAGATACAATACATCACTGTCAGGAAGCGGTGACCCTGGATTATGGTCACTGATGATAAAAAAGGCTTTCAGAGGGAGATGATGGACACCATGTCTATTATGTGGTGGAAAAAAAAAAGGGTGGCCAGAGAACTTCTAATAGAATGGGGACATCATGCGAGCAGATGCCTCCTTAAGCTCTTTGTGTTTGCTTTCTGTGCTTGGCCTGGGCTGTATATGTTCCCAGAGCAATGAAAAGGCAGCTCACAGGGTTTTTCATGTTAATGTTCAATTTGATGTATCAATATAGTTCTGCTTGCACAGGCTATAATGAGCTCAAGATCATAAAGCTCTTATCAGCAACCCTGTTTAAGTTTAAATGTAGCTCATATGATTCAGGCTCCTCTTTACTCTCACTTCAGTCAGTTTTGACCTGAAGCTGTGGAATGACATTGGTGAAAATTTGCAAGGTCAGTAAATATCATTCAGGAGAATATTTCCAACTCCCTCAGCCAAATTTAGCCAATATCAGTCTGTGTTTGTGAGCTCCATCCACAGTGCAGTCATGTTTTTGTCATCTTGTCTATTTTTAGTAGCAATCCTAACTGCGGAAGAATTTGGGCTATTAAAAATAAAAGGCAAAAGATTATTTTCAGAAAGCCTTGAGTCTGTAGACAGGTCAGGTAGTGTGCAAGAAGGTAGTGCTAACCTAGGGCTGTTTCCTCTGGCAGCCTTACTAGCCTAGTCCGTAAAACTGAAGGCTGGGCATTTCAAGAAAGTGCTCATCATGCACAGAAACAGAGGGAGGTACCTGCATGAATTCCAAAACAACAAAGCACATTTGCATCTGGCCTCTCGTGTGAGCAGAGCAGTTCAGATCTGCCTGCCCTATCTGCAGACATGAGTCCTGAGTCATTTGGGAGCATCTATCCCATTAAGACAAATTCCCACCCAATCAGCTGAACTACCTTAAAACCTATTCACAGGCTGTGTAGAATCTGTTGCCAGCCTGACCTAGTTGTCAAAATGGTGTCTCACGCTAAGGCTGTGTTTGTTACCACACATTTGTGCTCCTGGGGAATTCAGGATACCTGCTTCACAAGCATGACCAACTAAAATGGTGTGGTTTTAATTAGGAGAAAAAAATAACAAGACAAGAGACATCTGAGGGCAGTTTTGTTGAAAGCTAAATTGATGATGAAAAGCTTTCACTTTTTGAAACCATTCAATAGCCAGGTGTTTTCTAGTGGTTCTTCAGTGCATTTCACTGCTGCATGTCAGTATTACTTAGTACTATCACATTTACATCAAGTCAAATGCTGTAATGCAGAGAGTATCACCATAAGGAATGAAATGTGTCAGCCTGCATACAGGGATTCTTGGGAAATATGTGCCTTTCAACAATCCTGCGGCTTTTATACAAATTCTTCTCACATGTTTGCTACCCTAAAATTCACAGGTAATTACAATGGGATGAATAATCCACATTAATCAGGTAAGCAGGTATTTGAGATCCAGCACATCTCCTATCAGACAATGCACATGAAAATACAGTAATTGAAGCTGCTGAGAGAATTCCCCACTGACAATGTCTATGTAAATCCACTGTAAAGAATAATTCTACGATTATGTAAAATTTGAACAAGTCCTTTTATCTTTAAAAGAATGCTGCACCTTATTTCGCTTAGCACACCAATCTGGAGGCCCACAAAGTAAGAAGTGAATTGTCACAGGGTCCAATCCTATGGGATTCACAGAGCCAAAGCCATTGCTGGTGTAATGTCGGTGACTCCTCTTTAGTCCGGTTGTCATCTTCCTGCAGAAAACTCCTCTGAATTAATGTAGCATATACATGGTGGGCTTCACAGCACCCTAAAGCTCTTTGTCTCCCTCTACCCCTCTGCCACTCCATATCTCAGTATTTCTTTCAGCAATCTTTTTTAATATCTTTGTCATAGCAACTTTCTGTTTGTATTTCGGTTATTTTTTTATGGTCGGATTCTCACATTGTCTTGACATGGCTCAAATCTTAGATGACATGGAAGGGTCAGTATGATGTAACCCTATTCTGATATGCACCCTAGCCTTAGCAGAGTCCCCCTGACATGGGAAATTGCCAGCAGGGAGTTCATAAAACCTTTGAAATGGGACAACAAAGGCAGCAGGTGAATCAGGATCTTTCTAAGCTTCAGCAGAGGAAAATACCACAGGACGTGGCACTTAAAGGGATATTTCTGCTCATTAGGATACTCAGTCTTGGAACTCATAGCTGACATTCTGCAGAGTTTGAGGCCCTCCTTATTGGAAGGAGAGGTCAACATCCTGAGCCCTTAGCCTACTTGTACAGGAGGGGAGATGTGAAAAGGGTTTCCCCTCACTCTGTGAAGGTATGTGCACAGCTACTTTTCATCTCTCGGGTGAATGCTGCTGTTTCTTAAAGCTGTGCTTTGGGAGCTGGTTTTCAACATCTAGTGTGCCACACATAGGGGTTGTGAAAAGCAGAGAGTTATTTGGTTGTCTGTACTTCACCGTATGATCTTCCCTGGCAGTGAAATTTGGATTTTCTTCCTGTTTGTGTGAACATTCATATGACGCTTTGACAAATTCTGCCCTCTTGTCTCTTGCTCTGTTCTGTAAGCAAAGGCCTGAATGTGACTTGGGATGAAGGTCACTAGCCATGATTCAAGCTAGACATTGGAGGGCCTTGCAGACTTCTGCCATGGTCAAACAGGAATTTTGGGGTTCTAAACATTGCATATAAGAGATGCAGTAGCACTTAGAAAGCTTTCTGTCTAAAGCCTTTTCCCAGAATCAGTGTGCCACACAGGAATGAGGGAGTGTGGTGCACTGGAGTGATATGTCAAGTCCAAAATTCTCTTGATGAAGCTAAGTTCAGGTCAGAGGATCACAGAATGGGTAAGGTTGGAAGGTACCACAGTGCCAAGTGGTCCAAACACCCTGCACAAGCAGGGTTATCCTAGAGCACATCACACAGTTTGTACCATTAAGACCAGTCAAGTCTCCTGCCACTACTTCTGCAAGTCCTGGGCAAGGAGACAGGGAAGAAGCATGGCCACACTTCTCTCTTGGCATGAGTTTTTCAAGAGAGCCACTTGTAGGAGGAGCACACTCCCTTATCATCTTTGAAAGTGGGACAACATCTGGGGAGACTGTGACAAATGAATTGAATATAAAGCTAATAAAACAAATCACAAGTTTGTTAAAAGGCACATGAACAGTTCCCAGACAGATTCTCACTCATCACCCCAAAGTTGCCTTTTTAATAAGTGACCTTGCTGTAAGAGTGTGTATATCTGTTAGTGACTGTCCCATGAACTTGCACCGGTGATCATCCCATATACCCTGAATATACTGTGTGTAGTACCCCCTGTAGTCTTAACTGGTCTAGAGCCTAAAAACCAGCATCCTCTTGCAGTAAAAATCATCTCTTTTTCACATGTTTTCAACTTAACTATCTTGGCTACAAGTTATGATGAAAAGAAAAAAGAGAAAGAGAGAAACTGTGGTGCTGTGGTAGTAGTTAAAGTTTATTTGGTAAATTGAGGGAACTGTTCTAGATGTACTGTGATAAGACTGAGAGGTATCTCATCAGACATCAGGTTTGTGAAGAAGAGACAAATCACCAAGAGAAAACACTAGGATAGACATATTACTCTGCGATACCAAGCATAATCCTAAAGTGTTAAAAGACATGAGCCAAAGTGGCATAATCTGGCCCGAGACATGGGAACTGGAATCAGTGGCTATATTCAGGTACATAAGGGCACAGTCAGGGCCCAGATTTTCACACTGATACTCTGTATGCTGCAGCTCACTGCTAGCTGAAGTAAGAAAACAAAAAAGGCCCTGCAAAAGGCTGAGGTTTGTAACAGAGCTATCTCACCTACCTTTCACCAGGGACTGGCTGCTGGCATGTTGCTCTACAACAGCAGCAGCACTGGCGACTCCTCTGGCTTCACGTCGTTGGACTAAGGATGCATAATGACATATGACTGCAGCAAGGCTTGAATGATGCAAGGGATGCAATAACCCCAGCCCGCTGCCTGTGCTATCCGGGCGATGCAGGCTGTGCTGCGTGCATGCTGCAATGCCATCCCGGAGCTCTCACAAACAATAATCAAGTCTTTTACAGCCAGAAAAGCCTGCCAAGGCCAGCAGTGACAAAATCACAGCAACACAAAATAGATTAAGCATATTTTTTATCCTATTTTTGAAAATTTTCCTTTCCCCATTTCTGACTCATCTGCAGCCTGAGTATTTTCATCTTCCAGCCGGCTACAGAGATCCTCTGGGAAAGGGAATAGTTCCATACACACAGCTCCTGATTCTCTCTCCCCTGCAACAAATAAATACCCTCAAACCCTTCAATTTACTTCAGATTCATCAAGCACAGTTTAAAATTTAACCTGGCAATGTATTTTTAAAGGCATTCTTATGTAAAGTTTGTGAATGTGTGCATATGCAGGTTTGTGTGCCTGCAAGTATTTCTGCCTGCTGCCCCAGACAAAGCCATCTCCATGCAATTTGATTAGCAGCTTCCCTGAAATGACTGTAATGCCCCTGAAGTGTTCAGGCATCATAAAATCCTCGTACCACAGATGGACCGATTTCAGAGGCAAGAGGAGATCTCTGGGTGTGTGAAACTCTTTCTGGGCCTAATTCATATGGGCAGCCAAAATGAGTAGGTTTATTGGTAATATTGGATTGTTTAAAAATTGTTTAGCTGCTATAATGACAGCCAGGTATCCCTCTATATTGCTTTCTCTTACCAGATGTTGCAGAGTGAAAGCGTTCCTAGTTTTGTTCCATGTTTTCTAGCCTACTTTTCGATGCTAATTTCAACTTATCATTCTCATGCCCTGTCACCGAATTCTTCTGCAGTCCTTTCACAGGGGCTCATCCATGAGGATACTTACTTGCATCTTTACTGCTTTTAAATTTCAGCTTTCCCTTTAACTCTGCTCTATTTCCATATGTCATTTTCCTTTTCTGCCTGTCTGGGAGTTGCTGTACCTAACTCTGTAAAGCATTATCTCTCCATCTCTCTAAAGTGTTTTGTGGTACTTTGTGTGAAGGATGGCATATAAAAATAAATTGTATTGCACTGTATTTTTGGACTGGCATCTAATCTTTACCGAGCTCATTCAGCCTATTTCTGAAAAACATTGGATCTTAAAGACTCTTCTGATCCAATGAATCTTGATGACTTTTCTGATCCTAGAAAAAGACTCCCTAATTTTCAAGTCATCTCCTGACACTAACACAGAGATAGAAGTCAGGAGAGTAGCTTGAAAAATAGGGTTTGGCAGAAAAACGTTCCTGGAACTCTTCCTTGTCTATCCTGTGTCTTAACCTCACCTCTGCCCTCCACCCCACATTTGACTTGCAAATGTCCACCATTAGGAGTGCCGAGGTGGGGGGAGCGGGAAGCAGGCTGATGGTGTACGGCACTCGTAGCGAAACAATCCAACAGCTTGCTTATGCATCTATTTGGCTTAGGATGGAAAATTAGAACAGCTTTAATCTGCTAGCAGCATCAAGCAGGGAAGCACTCCCTGGAGTGAAAGCGTTAGGAGTATCACAGCAGGGGCTGATGAGAGACAGCCTGGCATGATGTCACAGCAAGGCAGTTGTGCTCAACACACAAAAATCTGGGGTGCAGAGAAGGACCCAGGTACCTTACTGGGAATTGTAGGGGGAGAGAGAACAGGCCTTTGTATTGGCCCCTTCTGCAATAGGAAAATGCTTTCTAAGACGTGTTCCCACATTACTGTCTTTGCTCTTCCTTCCCTTTTACGCTGTCACATCAAGGATTTGGTCCCTACCTTATCAACCAAAATAGATCTGTGCCATCCTAGTCTGTCATGGGAGCCCATTTGACTCAGAGAACTTCAGCATAGGTATAGTTATGACTATATGGGAAGTGGTCAGGATTTGGCCTCAGACTGGAAAAAAGGGAGCAGCAGCCATACCTTTGTATATGTCATGCAAAGCCCAGATATGTTTGCTTTATACTCAATAACCCTATCATAATAATTAAAGAGCAAGACCTGAGTTAATAAGGAAAAAGTAGGGTGTAGGGGTCTTCCTTGCTTGTACAGAAACTCATTGAAGTTTGCAGGACTGTTCAAATGCCTGGAAATTTGAGGGAAATCTTTAGCTTGTTACTTTCTGTAAAAGCATCAGATTTGAAGAATATGATGTCCTGCAAAGTTGTCCTGCATAATCTGTTAGTTGCATTGGTTCTTTGTCACAGACAGTGCCCCTGGAAAGTAGCTCTTCCCTCACTTGCAAATGTGCTTGACTGCAGCTTGATTGCACTCTGTGGATAAACACGAGAACGTAAAGCTAAGTGTAGCACATACATTTGCAAGGTGAGAGCTGAGACCTGTGAAGACAACATGACATGTTAAGATCTTCTTATCAAAACAAGGAGTGCTGAATTTTGCAATATAAGATATGAGCTAACTGAAAACTGGAGCTAAGACCCAGTGGCAGGAAGTGCCTAGTTTTGTGGTTTTTTTTTCATATATGTATTATATTTTTAATGTATTAGGACAAAACAACACATGTTCAATAGTAAAGTTTAGGTGTGAACTTTGGCCAATGTAGGTTATAATATAACTGATGTATGTTTCTGGAAACACAATATGTGATTTACTCTGTCTTGTGTTCATTGATGGTCTTCTCCAACCTACTTAAAGCCTCTGTTCCTGTTGGAAATACTGGGATGTTGCCAACAGTCAGAGCCTGCCATTCTGCATTGCTGGATGTGAAAAGCAGCTAGGTCTTCAATTGTAAGCACAAATGCTTTCTAATCCTTCTGTGTTCCTGTGAACCTCAGACTACGAAAACAGCTTTCAGACAGTCTGTAGCAAAACCCCATTACCTTGTCCAATCTCACATAGGGCTTATATGTCCTCCTTCTTGGAATTTGGGCAAAATTGTGCTGATGTTTCTTGGTCTCTTTTCTCCTCATTTCATAGCTGCTGGCAGCTGTTTCCTCCTCAGCTAGTTATTTGGAATTGAATCTGAAGGGGAAAAGACTACCTGCTTCTAAAGCCATCCTCTACATAATGCACTCACAAGGTCTCTGATGACAAACAATGATTCACTCTTGCAATTCCCTGAGGGTGATGTGGAAGGTGGGAAGTTTGCTGTCCATATGCTGAAAGCATCAGGTGCTCTCTGACATCTATATGAGCCAGCAACCATCAAACCAACACATAGGGAAGAGTGTGTGTACAGGTGTGTGTACATGGCAAAGTGGGGAGTGCAAGCCATGCCTCTTTCATCAAAGGAGGTCTGGTTGCTTTAAAGGGTTAGAAAAAGCTGCCAGAGAATGATACCTATGGAGACTTTGTTCTTGTTCCTTAGCAGAGACAACAGGGATTGGCAAGGTTTAGTATAAACCTCTGCAAAGTTATTTAAGTATGCTGTACTGCCAAACTGTCAGTAGCAGAAGAAAAGCATCTCTTGCATGAAATGGACCTAATGCATGAACTGTATGGTGTGGAGGCAAGTTCAGCAAGCTTGGAAATGGTTGCATGCACTAGAGAGTGGGCAGCTTTCCTGTTTGAGCTGTGGCCGCTGCTGCATGCAGGAGAGTGCTGGAGTGGATGCTGTCCAAATGATTGGAGCACTCTTGAAAATGAAAGCTCAGACTGTTCTCCTTCCAGCAGCTTGTACAGATTAGTTCTAGGAAAAAGCAGATAGCTCAAACTTGCCTGCTCCTAATTACTGGATGGATGATATGAGGAGAAACTAAGACAAGGCTAGCATTCAGCAGTGTCATCCTGGTCCCAAGTGTTCATAAATACATTTGGAGATGCACTTCAGTGTCTTTCAGAGACATTGTCATCATGCTTTCAGTGAAATCTCTGCAACTCCATTCTAGTCACCAAAATAATGTCACTTAGAAAAGATATGTTTTTAAATATTTCAACAGCTCATGCCCAGTATTTCTAAAGATTAATAACAGAGAAGACACAGTTCAGTCTCTTTCCCTGTACAGGAGTGAGTAAATAATGCTCACCATTAACACACAACATAAAATAAACTAGAAATGCAGAATATCATAGCTGCTTAATTTTTTTATTTTCTGGCTGGTTTTAGTATTGTTGGATGAACCTAAAACTGAAGAGCTCTTGCTTTGATAGTTTTCCAGTTTCCAAAAAGACAGTGGTAACTATTTTTACATCATTTCCAAGGGTGTGTGAGTGCTGTCACTGGAGTTCACAGGATCACAGAATAGATAGGATTGAAAAGGAGCTCTGGACATCACCTAGTCCAATCCCCTACAACCTACAACAATAATAAAAATATTAAACAAATATGCAGTTAGTACCCTCAGGAAAACACTGTGATTTTTGGATTTGAACTGATATGATGACCTTACCCACTGAGAAATTTTACAGCAATAGTAAACTTCTACTTTAATAATGTTTATACAATCTTGCCCCTCCTATCAATTAATTTTACCAGGCCAAGTTCTAAGGAGACCTAGCTCTGACCAGGCTTTCCTATACAACCTTCTAAACTCTCTTCCTAAAAGTTCTTTCACTCCTGAATGGTCAAAACAAAGTAATTTGGATCATAATTTATGTGTTTATAATACCCATGAACCATATTTCTCCTTTTGTTTGAAATATCTTACCAATCTGATGAATCTTTTATGTTATCTTTTATTGTACTGCATTTACATGCTTATAAGTTTCAGATTTTAAATTAATAAAGGTCATAAAAAACCCCACCAAGTAATATATCAAAAAGTAGTTAATACTTTTTGTAAGTTAAATTTTGTGAAATCAACTAGGCTCAGCTCTTCAAATATATCCTCTACCTAATGTGAAGTTATTAGGAAGACTTGTATCCACCTTCAGCATCCAGTCTGAATGCTCTGAAGTTAGTAGAAAGACCCCTGTTGATGCCAGCGAGCTGAGGCTCAGCCTGACATTGCTGGAGAGAAATAAATCCACCCGAGCAGATGTGTCTGAATCAGGAGACCAAGCATCTATAAGGACCTCTCCATCTGGTTCTCCACAGTAGACATTCCTTCATCTTGTCTCTTTTTCACAAGGAACATCAGTGGTATCCATGGTTGTCACTTTGTACTTTGTTTTACGACCCCTTTGTAGAGTGGCTCATATGCTAAAGCCAGACTGAAAGTAAGCACGTGTGTTTGACTTCATTCAGCAGTGTGAGAGTGTGAATCTTCCACCAGGCATCACCTTCAAAACTGCTATTGAGTAATTAACCTATAATACTGCATCTGAAAAGCAAATAGCTATAACAAAGGAAATTGCAGTTACATGTCCAGAAAACAGTGAATGATTTATTATTTTACTCGTAGCTGAAAGCAAATAATCTCTGATTTGACATTAAGTTTACCTAGTTGGAATAGGAGATGCTTTAGAACTGAAAGAAACCCTCTTATCATTTTCATCCAATCAAGAGCCCAAACTTACATCAGAAAATAATTAAAGAAATACCAAAGACTGGAGCAAATTTGGTTGAGAATGGACAGGTGCTGCATGATTTATTATCAGGTAAGGTACTGTTATCTCTTGAGTTATTGTATTTGTTATTATTATTGACTTTGTACTTTGAAAGAAGTAAACCTTAAGCTCCAGAAGTCTAGAGTGGAAGCTGACCATCTGAACTCCTTTTGGTCGCAGTAAACAATTTGCCCAGTTTCTGTATGTATCTGTTGTCTCACTGAGCCTTTTTTCTGTCTGTAAAGCTGGACTGTGGCACAGAGAGCATTGTTTTGCCTGTTGGATTGAATGAATGAAAAAGGGCTGACTATAAAATGATTATATCACCCAAGAGGACTTACCCCTGATCATGTTCAGGCTACCCGGTGTATGTAACAGCCAAAACAGGCTAAGCCATTCCTCTGAACTTATGGAATGTCCCTGGAACTAAGCTTGTGATAATATGATGAGGAAAATGTAATTGTAATGTAATGTAAGCATTCTTTTATTTCTCAACAACAGGTTCCTTGTCAGTTTTTGCACCCATGTCTCAGAACAAGATCTTCAGAGATGCAATGTGTGGACCAGACAAACCTCTGAAAATGCTCTCCACACAACCTATGTCCTTATAAGAAACAGAAATCACTATGGTTTGTGTGCATCTGCACACAACATGGGGCTTGGAGGATTTCATTTGGATTATTCACACAACATTTACACTGGGTATCACTGAAATAAACTGGGTGTCAGTCCTAGTGAAACTGACTGTAGGAGGCTGATTAACAGGTTATCTGGACCACAGTTCACCTGAGGTGGTAAACATTCCCTGTGTTCATTTTAGTTCTCTTACTCTTATACTGATATACTTGTACTTTTCCATTTGTGGTCCTTAAATTTGTGGAATGCTTGCATCATTTTCTTTCCCACTTTCTTATCTCATATGTTGAGTAGGGCCCTACACTACTCCTCTTTTTTATAAGATTTTCTCATTTTATCAGATATGAAATAGGGAAGTGGTGAATCTGCTAGGCCTTGCCAGCAGGCATTTAAGATCCTGTGGTTTCCATGTTCATTTGACACCAGCACAGTTGAAATTGTCATGAAAGTAGAGCTGACTTACATACAAAATAAGTTCTCTAGTGATCAACGTGAATGTTCAAAGCGGGTCTTCTGAATCTGAGATATCCGGGAAGGAAAAAAGCACAGAAGCAAAGAGGAAAAGATAGTTATTTTTCCATTTTGTTCACCTGGGTTTTCTCTGTGCAATCTACATATTGTGCCTCATCTCAGGGTAGGTAGAAAGTTATTTTGATGATGAGGACCTTGTTGCATATACTGGTTAGTATAGACAGGGCAATTACACTAAGAAAACCCAGCCAGTGTTAACAGTCACAAACAAGTTTTGATTTACATGAACTGGTGACATCCAAAAAGTGCCCTCAGTCAGTACCATTGATGTAAAGTCCTTTAAAGCTCAAAGTTCAAGGACCCTTTTCATTCTCTTTGTGTGACTTTTGACACTGCAGAAGAGAAACAGGAATTTGGCTATCATCTGGATTTCATTTCACAATCTATATATCCCAGCATAAATAGTCAAACCCAAGAAATCCATTACAAATTCATGTCCTGTAGAGCTTCACTGTTCAACTGACAACATTTATCATGAGCTCTTTGCAAAATCATATGAGATTTCATAACAGGTGTCCACTTCACAGAGGTCATCACCACTGTGGCCTGTGTCAAAATCCATTATCCAAAAGCTGAAAGCTATACATAAGTTTTGCCAGCTACTTCCTTTTGTAATGTGTGGTGGAATCCAGTGAGAGATAAGCAGGAGACACAAAGTTTAGATCTGAACTTTCCTTTGCATCTGAATTTCACCCCCAACGTTGAAAATGAGATGGCACCACTGAGTGCAGAGCTCTCTTTTCATCAGCCTTCTGTTGTGATACAAAGAGATTAAAAAAAAAGATGTACCATGAGCATAGAGTTTAAATAAAAATCCAACACATTATATTATTCTTTAGTGGCCACTTTTAAACAAAACATAACTATATAAAATTCTACTCATTCTTCCTGAATTTTGTTCCAGTCATGTCAGACTGGGCTGACTTGATGGGTAATGAGTCTCTTATCTGACATTTCCTATTGTCCCTAGTGGTTGTAAAATCATTACTCCTGAGAAAACAAAGTTTACATGTTGATAAGTGGTGAAGGGAAGAATAAGGCTGTGATGAGAAACTGCAGCTACTCTTCTCACTTCTCTCTCATGCTCTGTCTCCAACAGGAATAATTCACATTCTTGCAATTTAGAGAAAAGTTTCCAAGTCCTCTATTTGGGAACATATTTCAGTTTCTCCTGGGAGGTGAAAGCAGTTTGCTGTGAAATGCTTCAGACTCTCACAGTGACTGATTTTCTGCTTCCTTCTCTTGGGGTAGAATCAATGACGGTGGGGTAGGTTCCAAAAAATTTATTGGAATAGGAAAAAAAAAAAGACAAAAATAGTTGAACCCATTTAATAGCTGTGATATCATTTTACTGGCTTCCCCTGTCTGCAGGGCATATGTCAGTGGTTGATTTTGTGCTTGGAGCACCAAAGGAATGGTCTTTAAAGGCTTTTTCTATCCCAGTATCAAAAAGAGCACCCCAGAGACAGCTGTCCCTGATGTGATTAACCACTGAAATGGTACTTGCAAACAGGGTGATGAAAACCTCTGAAGTCTGCAATAAAGTGACGGGGCTCAAAGTCACCTTGAGACAGGGAAAAAAAGATTCCTAGAATTGGGAGAAAATATGTGCATTATTTATATGAAATATAATCCAATAATATATTAAAAGTAATATTGGAAAACATCTTTATTACATTGAGCAGCTTTTTAAAAAATGGAAGATTTAAAATTATTTAGCTTAAAATAGGCATATAAACAGTGCTTAGGGTCTGAAGAAAGGAACATAAATTCATTTTTTTCAGGTTCTTAATGCACACATGTATTTGCATTGCATTGCCTATGCAAGGAAATTATCTGCTAAATTAGCAAACAATACTTGTACTGTCAAATCCAGTTTTCACATCTTAACTTGCAGTGATGGTCTTTCCCAATTGGACCTGCATCATCTCCTATTATCACAGACATCCAGGAAATATGTTTTGGAATATACCATGGCATTCAAAAGGCTTTGGTTTTCTCAGACCAGTAAAACTCCCAAGTGAAAGTCTTTTCCCACCAACCACCACAGATTAAAATCAGGGCTCTACACCTTTGAGAGCTTCACATGTACCTAACTGTTACGGTGTCATACAGAAGAGGAGGGACTCCTGTCAAAATTTAGCGATTAAAAAAAATATATCTCTGATAAATGATGAAGTTTAAGGAAAAGTCAATTCTGGTGATTCATGGTGTAAATATCTGAGTACCACTAAAAATGTACCTATCCATTTTTTCCATGATATAAAGGGCAACAGGCAGTTTCCATTATTCTGCCTCAGGGATCTTGCAAAGAAAAAGCTTTCTTTCTTAAAAACATGTCTCAGTTTGAATATTATTTTGGAAAACAAATACTATCAGCACACCTACCCTACCCAGCTTAATGGATCTTCTGTCAGTGAACCTGACATTTAACACCAACTCATTTTGGAAATTCCAGTTATCCACCTCACAAACAAAACAAGCTAAAAGATCCCAAGAAAAACACTGTTTTGCAGAAATGAAACCTATCTGCTTCTCCCTGTCCCTGTTGCTTCCTTTGGCTGCAGCATGAGAAAGTATCTATAATTTCTGCTGCCCCACTGCCCTGCAGACCAAACCCCATCTGAAGAGTTGAGCAGTGACCCCAAGACCCCTTTCCTGCTGGCAGCAGCTCCGTGACACCGTGCCATTCCTCCTACCCCAGACAGAAAAAAAATTGTTTTCCATACCTCGAGCAGGCGGAGGCAGTCAGTTTGAATAGCTGTAGTTCCTCAGCGTAGGTGAGAAAAAAGGAAGAGAAGAACCAAAAATAGCACCTTCTCTGAGAGCGTGCAGGGCTTGATTCTTCCACAACGCGCTCTATCAACCCCACTCCACAAAATGGCAGCTGGCTGGCAGGCAGCAGCCTCCAAGAAAGATGAGGTGGTACTCCTTGGAAAATTAAATAACTGGTATGGAGCTGCAAATCCTGCAGGGCTGGCTCCCAAAATGTTGGCTCGGGGTGGGGTGAGGTGTGGAGGGAGTGTTGTCATGCAGGGCTGGATTGCCTCAGGGACATTTGCACGGGAAAGGAAGGCGATGTGGAGCTGGGATAGGATCATGTAGGTTCTGCTCTGAAGTCTTGCAGCCCAGTGCTTTTAGAGCAGTACATTTTCCCTGCTCCAGCTCCCGAACAAAGCAAATTAATGAAGTGCCATTAGTTGACTACTTAATGTTTCAAACATTTTCCCACCTTACAGGTGTTATTTTAAAGCAAAACTCAGACACAACCAAAAAGCACACTAAACTTTTACCTACTTTTTGAGCAAATGAAAAGTGCAAAGGGTGAGGGAGAGAAAAGCAACAACATTTTCAGTTCTGTTTGTGTTTTAATTAAATGTAATGGGTCTGTTTCCAAGATTTATGCCAATCTCTTTTTCAAAGTGGAAAATGGTGCAAATTTCACAAATTCTCTCTTAAAATGACCCTGAAATTAATAAGCCTGTGATGTTGATGAAGTGTTACAGATTTTTATTAGGCAGGATCTGAACAGCTTTTATTTCATGCTCCTATGTCTTCATACCTGTGTTGGGTGCAGCTCTCAATGTGAAACTCTGAACTCAGTAATTATAGCTAAAAATTGTGACAGAAGGTTTTAAATTTCAGAGCAAAAAAGAAGCAGAGAAATATACCACAGCCATATGAGAGACACAGTCATTTTGTCTTTGCTTGAGAAATCCCAATGGAAAGATGAAATTGCACTTGGGTTAAAAAAAAAAAAAAGTAGAGGCAGAATTTGGCCCTGGTTCTTGGAAAATCTGCCCTTAATTTAACTGAGAATAAGGATGCCTCCTTTCTAAATGAATGGGGTATGGCAAATTCACCAGTGTGAGAAGAAGCTTGTATAACATTTTAGCTACTGGGCAATATATTCTCTGCTAAAAAAAATCTTACAGTGCCTCCTTAAGTGCAAACAGAGGTAGCCAGCAGACAGTGTACAACATGTGTAACTCTGGGCACTGAGAACTTTGTGAGTCTGCCAAAAACTCATCTCATTAGTGCGCTTTGCAGCTGTAGAACAACCGTTTGGCTGAAATGATGTAGGCTGAATATAAAACCGTGTCCTGGAGGTGAAAGGCCCAGTGGAGGGAGTATGCTGCAACTCCATGCACCAGAATGGTGTTCTAGGAATTCCCTGGTCAGGATGCAAAAATTCATCTGCACATCTTGATACCCAGCTTTGACAGGAAAAGGTATATTCTCTGCAACGAGATCTTTCTTTGCAGCTAGCTCAGTCCTGGAGCTGTGAGGCTGGAACAGTACATCTTTTATACATAACACTCACAGACCTGATATACTTGCATCAAGAAGGAAATTAAGACAGCTGCCTGTCCCGTAGGAGCACAAATTAAATGCTGAAGCCCAATACATTTATGCAATGTTTTATACACCTCCAAAACACAAAAGCTGTCAAGTCACAATTTTGGTGGTTTTTTGAATTGTTTCTTACACACTGTCAGGGTTTCATGCACCATTCTTTACATTTAAAGAAAGCAACACAGGTTGATTTCTGACATGCACCCTCCTATCACATCTATCAGTGCAGTACAGTGAGTGTTAAATGAATGTCACCACAGAGCCTCTCTCTCTCTCTCTCAAGTTTTAAATTTCCCTTGCTAGTGTAAAACTTAATGAAAGCCCTGGAGTATACAATAGCATTTTGAAAACAGGAATTTGTGACTGCTGTGAATCATCACTCACAGCAGGGACCCAGAAATGTGAATTGTGGGAGGAACAGGCTCAGTCCCCCTCTCTTTTTTACTGGGAATTTATTACAGGCGTGTCATTATTTACAATGCACCATTCACATCCTCTAAAGAGCCAATAAACTGGCTGCTGAATATGCATTTTGCTCTGTGGTGAACACAGATGTTTCCAGCTAATATCCATTTCATTTAATTTCTTTTCTTTAAAAAAAAAAAAAAATCTATCTTGCTATTTCTGTAGCAGCTGGGTAACTATTTGCCAGTCTTCGGTTTGGGAATCACTCCTCATATTTATTATAGTTGGTGCCATTTGTGTTGCACAAAGTGAAGGTCTGTCCATATTACCAGTCTCTGCCCGTGTTTGCAAGGGTACCAAATGCAGTTGCTTAAATTCTCTCACAGTTTAAAGAAAAGGCCGCTTGAGGATTCAGCACAGGTTCAAATTTCACTAATGATATGTGGCAAAAATAGTGTCAGATGTTTCTGTGTTCCAAGAGTACATCAGAAACCACTGGTGTCTGAGGGGGATTTGTTTTGATTTTGCATTCCTGTGAGTAAAATATATTGTTGATTCGCAACTGACAGGTTGTTGGTCATTAATTTACAGTCCCTTCATGTATTAGTAAGAGGAGGCATAGGGAATGATGGTGAACTGCAAAAGGTTTGTAAGTTCAACTCAGATAATCATTCCTAACTTTAGATACTTATCTCTGCTAGCACTGTCCCCTGGGATTGCAAAACTGGTCTGTCATTTCTGTGAAAAAAGACTCTCCTGAGGTCTTAGTTTCCTGCATCTTGTCCAGCTGGAATCTGAAAGTTCAGAGGTAACTAATAAATACATTTCTGATTATCATCATCATTATTATTCACAGTCCTATAGCAATTTTTTAAAGCCTCACAAGAGCTGCGGTTTCACACAGTTTGAATACGGATAATGGCTGAGGAGGTGGCGAAGAGGGGCTCACGTTTTATCCAAATCAGATTGTTCAAACTAGATTGCTATTCTATAAATTCCTCCCCTCCTTGTGGTGTGGAAGGCAGTGTTATTGGGAATCACCAGATGGCTGGTTACAGATGGTGTTATACATTCTATCTTCAATTAGCTCTTGAAGAAGTGCTTATTGTTAGCTGTGGTGCAGTTCTTCCTCCACACGAAAATACTACTGCTAAGACCTGCCCTGCCTGAGCCTCTCTGAGAGAAAAGCACTTTTAGATGTGAGAGTGTGAGAAAGACTTCTCAAAAGCGCTCCCATGAGAAGGCACTGAAAACCCAATGCGGCTGAATGACTGTGAGTGAGCAGCTCCCTGAATTTTTACCTGCTACCTACAGGTTATATGCAATTGAGGAAATAAAATGCTGTTTGGGTCTAGGCTGTGGGAGGTGAGCAAGGCCTTGCAAAAGCAGAAGGAATAGAACCTAGTGACTGCTGCAAGGTGCCATCACACTTTGCTCTCCCACTCTGGTCTCCTCACCCCACCTCCGCATGCGCCACCAGCACTGTCCTCTGCCAGAGGCTGTGTATCCCTGCTGAGCGGCTGGGGAAGAGGCAGGAAGACTGGAGACATCAGCCAGTGTGTTCATGCTTCTGACTCACAGGAAGGACATCTGAATGAGTTAAGATGAGGCAATTCTGCTTGGAACACCCTGCTTGGAGACACTGTCGGCATGACAAAGAGAGGAACCTGCAGCCCCCATTGCAGTGGTAGGAAGATCTGGTTGGAGTATAAATGGTAAAATTCTCCTTTTAAAGAGCTGGAGTCACTGTTTTATATTGGACCATTTTATCATCCTTTTGAGGGGTCCTTTTCTTGTAAAAACCCAAATCACAAGTCTCCTAGTATTTCCATGTAGGTTCCTGTATAAAAGAGATAGATGTGGAAGGGATCCCACTTAGTCATTATATTGGACCAAGATCTTACCTCTTCTATGCCTAATAAAAACATCAACCCCTGTAGCAGACTGGTTGCAAGGTGCAGGTCAATGAAGAATTAGGTCTTCTGCATCAGAAAAAATACCTTACAATGCATATTAATTAAGTATGGATTTCCCGTGAAGGAAAAATCTTTTGTTTTATAAAAATTTGAAATGAACAAATATTGAGTTTTTAAAGATGGACTCAACAAGGGCCATTTGCACCTTTAAGAGAAAGGCAGGAGTTCTCCATTGTCCTTGAGAACTAGGTCAGATGGCAACATCTGCCAAAGTCTGACAGCAGGAGAAAGGTGGACACAAATCTCGGTCTCATGCTGGAGTACAGGCTGAATGAGCAGATCTATGTGCCTGTGAGAAGGGGTCCTCATTTACCTGGGCCTGGGCTCCCTCTCATGCACCAAAGTGACAAAATCTTGGTCTTTCAGTGATATTCACGTGCATGGGGTCTTATAAAAATGGGGGTTCTAAGATGCTTAGTCATAGACTTCAATAAGAGCAAATAACCAGGTGTGGAAATTAAATACTACATGTACAGAACAGTCTCTAAATATGTATTTAAATGCCAATAAAAGCTTTACAAGTCCCCTGATACTTGTATAATCTGGCTCAACAGCTTCCACCTCCCTGGAGCCTGTCATGGTGGCAGGCACAGTGGGTTTCCCTTTGCTACCCCAGGCCAGAGGGTTGGAAGGGGCATGGCCACCATCTGCTGCACAGCAGGTGCCAACTCCGCTGCTGCAGGCTTGGGGGGCCACTGGTCTTTGGGGCTGTGGTATGAGGAAGGAGATCCAGGATGTCCCCTGTGGAAGCTAAGTGAAATAGTGGGTGAAGGCTGCAAAGGCAGTAGTAAGCAGATATCAAAGCTGCTGGAGAAAGTAGTAATAGAGCCTTCTGCTCTACTTCGCTTTCTCATCTCATGAGAAAAGGGGCTGGGAGCCATTAACATTCAAAACACGATTTTAAACCTCATTCCTTCTTTAAACAAGGTGTGCTATGCTTCCTTTCTGCTTCATTATTCTTCTTTTCAGGCTGCTTGCTCAGACTTCAGAGTGATCTTCTCAATCTTTGCAGGAGTGGAAACCTTTAAGATTTTTCCCCTCAGTCTTTAAGTGGATTTTAAGTTAGTCTTAGCCTTATGGTCAAACTTCCTGTTTGTGGCTTGGGGAATTCTTAGATCTTTCTTATAAGCAAGCAAACTCTTTTGTGCTTTTTCCTTGGTTGTACTTGATCATCTCATATTCTTCCCTTCTAGCCTTTTCCCTCCCTCATACCCTCTCAAATCTGCCATTTTTTTTTGCTTTCCTCTCTGTGTTTCTCTTGAACAAGGGATACAGGGACACAGGTAACAAGGAAATCACTGAAGAGAGAGGGATTTGAGGTTCAACAAAATCATGCCAATAGCAGTGGTCAATACGAAAAAGGGCACAAAGGGGGAAAATTTTTCTATACGACGACTAAGTCAGTAAAATCCATGTAGGCTACCCTTCATTGCAACCCCATGCTCAGTGCTGTTCTTGGTGGCCAGCATTTTGTCTGTTTTCTCTCTCCAGCTTGCTGCTGTGCTGTGCTCTTCTGTGCAGCCCTGCCCTGCACAAAGCCTCTTACCCACTGCAAGCAAACACTGAGGAAGGCGAGGCAAAGCCAGCACAAGGGAAGCAAGTTATTGTAACACAAGTCACTCTATTTCTTCTGAGTTTGCACAGCTTTCCTAAGTTGTCTCTATTTTTATTCAATCTAAGAAGATATAGATATAAAGTTAGCAAAACCATTCCTTTTAGACAACTGCCCAAAGGTTTTATCCAAACTCATTGAAATCAATGGAAAAATTTCCATTGACAACAAGGGACTTTGGGATAGTTTCTAAATATTTATTCATATAGGAGACAACTGCTCTTACAAGTAGCTAATACACATTTCACAACCTTCCTTGAGGGCCTTTTAAAACAAAGCAATGACAGAGAATAAAAAACTTTGAATAAGATTAAGGTTAGATGCACTACACTTTCAATACTGCTCTGTAATTCAAAGGTTGCTATCTATGCTCTGGGCATAGTATGGGACATTTTCCTTCCTTTTTGTAAAGGGAAAGAGACATGAAGGATTGATTTAGCAACAGTTTTAACTCTGCAAGTCTTGTTCTCTTTGTTTGCTGTCCACTCTACCTTGTTTACTGACAATATGCCCATAGAGAACACACATGGGTATAAGGCCTATGTGGTATATAGAATATGGTGGAAGATCACATTGTGTTTTTCATCTCTCAATCTGTCAGTGAATGAAATAAAAATTTAGAAACATTGGCATTGTCTTCAAGGGAAAAGGCTGGTTTTCTCCATAGATCTTCATCACATCACACTGGATGATATTGTTCTATACAATCAAAGAGTGCCACAATAACACTTCCTACGAATGAGCCCCGGCTCGCTTCATTCCCTGTGGCCAGCAGTGTTTAATAAGTACAAAACACATGGTTTAAGTCGTACCCTCCAGCTTGTGCAATGCAGTATTGGCAATAATGTCTAAAAAAGGGGCAGGAGAATGTGTGTGAGGGGTTTGCATGTGTGTTGTGTACGCCACAGCAGGAGCGTGTTCCATATAGACAGAGGTCGTCCAGCACAATACACTGGGCTGCACTTAACTCAGCGTCTCTCTGAAGCAGAACCAGGCACAGACCCTAATTAAACCCAGGGTGTGAATCCCTGGAGGGCAGTGATAGAAGGGTCTGTGTACTAATCCAGCCCGTGCTGACTAACAGCAGTGCTGCACAATCACTGCTGTATGAATATATTCTTCTGGCAGCTGCATGCAAACGGCAGTCTTTGCGATTCTGATGACTTTTCATTTTTATGACACTGTGTTTTAGCTTCAGGTGCGAGTGTGAGACTCCCAGTTAAGTGGCTGTTCTGATTATTTTAAGTAGTCACTAATCAAAATGCTGAACAGAGGGGGCCAGGGGAGAAGGGGGAAAGGGATGGAGGTAAGAGATGTAAAGGAATGTGTGAGGGTTAGAAGGGGAGGGAGGAGGGCTTTGCATCTGATTTTCCTAAGCAGGGCAATTTCTTTAGTGAGGAAGGTGAGCCTGTCACTATTTGGCCCCTGTCTGCTGCAAGTACTTTAACTTCTCAGCGACCCAAATGATGGTTATAGGGAAGGGGAAATGACTGGAAGGTTTCTAGCAGCAACAGCAGAAGCAACAGCAGAGAAATGCATTGTGAAAAATCAGATTTAATAAAGCCCCAGCACTGACCTTGGAAACATAAGTATTTATATTATTGACTTCTGTATGAGGTTATTTGTTAAGAAAAAAAAGGAAAAAAGGAAAGAAAGAAAGAAAAGAAAGTCTTTCTGTTCTTGTCTTGAGACCTAAGGAAAAAAATAACTAAAATTAGAGAAACTGGAGATATAAACGCAGTGAGTAGAATAAAGCAAAATACCTCTGGGGTGCTCATCTGCCATAGTAGTCATTTCATATCTCATCTGTTATATGAATGTGATAGCTCTTTCCCTTTTTGATAGGATCATTATGTAGACTCCACAGATTCAATTCCATTTACAAGTCAATGGTGTGAGATTTTATGACAATTCTTTTTACTGGGTTGATTCTGGATGATCTTCCTCTACCGAAAAAAGAAAAAAAAAGGAAAAGAAATAAGGAGAAGGGGACAGTGTCATTTTGGTGCTCACACGTGAGTGTTCTGGAGGCACCAGACATTACTGTGACATTTAGATCCAAATAGCGCTGTCCTATCACCAATGTGCCCGGGTGTTCTCGAGCCGCGGCCTCAATGCTGCCAACGTTTGAAGAGGTCTATGCTGAAAGGAGATCTCTTGCTGGGGAGGAAGCAGTTGCTCTGGGCAGAAAGGTTTCAGCTGAACTCGTAGGTCATACATCACACAGGTGATTTACTTGTTATCATGGTCATGTCCCTCATTCCCTAGCACTTCCCAGAGCCCTCCATGAGGCCAGCTCCAGCCTGGAGCTCCACAGAGCCTGTGGGGTGGTGGTGAGCATAGATCCAAGCTCCACAGAGGAAGAAGTGCTCTTCTCTGTGTTTATGCTGCACCTACAGCAATTGATCTGGGTCTCAATGTAGGCTAGTAAATAAGTTCCTGGAAAACCTATCTTGTGGCAGGGGTATGTGTATAGTTCCATGGTATCCATACCAATACATTCTGCTGGAATTTTGCCTTTTCCTGACTGCAAACAGAAGTTTCATAGCAGGTGTGGATTACATACTTTTAGGATTAAAATCAAACCCCATATTATTTGTCAAATGAGTGAATGAGGTGTATTAGTGAGGAATTAGAAAGTGAATGTTGTTCATATAGACACATGCTCACAGTGAAATCTCCTTTGCTTAGGATGCCATTCCTTTGTTTATTGTCAGTCTCCATTCTATCACAAGCGGGATCCACCAGAGTAATCCCCTTTCAATGCCAACAGCAGCAGTGGAAAGGCAAGTACCCATGCCTTTAACACAGGAGGAGCTGAAAAAGAAAATAATCTCCTGTGTGGGACAATGTCAAGTCAGGAAAAAAATACCCAAAAAACCTCTTGATGTCCTTTCTTGCTGTACCTTTCTGTACCCTGCAGAATATAAAGAAGGAAAGGGGCATGAATGCTTGTGCAAAGCAAGACCCTAGCAGCTTTCTGCAAGTGAATTTTTGTTAGGGCATGTCTTCATGCTATGATAAATAGCTTCTGTGGAAATGTTTTACTGTTTCAGTCTATGTTCCAAGCATGCCTAATATATGTGTCTCCATTCAGAGCCTGCTGGAAATAGGAGCTGTTTCTCCCCCCTCCTCCTTCAGCCACCTCTCATACAAGCAAAGGTCTGTCCACCAGCTTGGGGGTTGGAGCACATGCCATGGACTCACACTCTGTCACGGGGCTGACTCCAGCTCAAATACCCTCCTGCAGAGGAGGCCTGACTGGGGAGGTGGTATTCACCACTGAAAGAGGGGGAAAAGGGCACTGAATAAACAAAGCAGGGGGGAAAATGTCAGTGATTCTCTAACCCTTGGTTAAAGCACTTGTCAGGACAAAAAGGAGACCTGGGGACCAGTCCCCATGCTAATTAATCCTTACAGAGTAACCGGATAGACCATTTCCTACTGGTTCCTGGCTCAGCATGTCAGCTTGTGACAAGGCACTCTCAGGCAGCAGACTTTTCTGACTTTGAAGGGGAGCCTAAATGCATAATTTAGGGATTTAGCTCTGCCTTGCGGAAAAGGTGCATAAAGGTGAGGCTGCACAATGCTCATCATTAGTCGTTGGTGATTTTACCCTGGGAACCTCCACCTCATCCACAAAATTTTATGAGGATACCAACATTAGGAGACTCCAGTAAAACCCCACAAATTTTTGATGCATTTGGAGAAAGGCTGAGATCCTTCACAATGTTTCCCCCAAACAACCCTGCTTGCCACAGATCCTGTAAGACCCATTACACACCAAAACACCTCATGTCCTCATGAGATACAATAGCATAAAAGTGAATCTAGCAGCTGCTATTGATTAAGCCAAGTCATTGCTTCCATGCCTATTCCCATGTGGATTTATCAGACACTTATGCCACATATAATGTTGCTTCTCCTGGGTTCGTGACTGCCCAGAACTCACATTTTACTTGAGCTCCCTCTCAGCCCCAAATCTCAGTGGACCTCCAGTCAGGCAGAATTCACACACAGAGCCATGCTTCGAGCTACAGGCAAAGGGGAGGATGACAGTGCCACAATCAGCTCCCTCCTCCTCTGACAGATTTCTGGACTATTTGAACCAGCTTTCTCTTCTGTGGTAAAAAAATCAGAAGGGATGAACTAGCCAGTCATTTGCAATGCTCTTTGGTGAAGCAAAGTCACTTCATAAATCTAAGATACAAGTATGATAGATGAATTATTTACTAATAGGAAGCCCTTTCCCCCTCCAAATTAAAGTAGACCAGAAAACTGGAAACCGCTTGAGAAAGAAAGATACTGCAAGAAACCCACCCAGCTACAGACATCTTTGGGAACATATGTAAAGCATATCTTACTGTGCTGTTCCTACATAAGAGGTAAATACTTTGATTTGCTCTTTTATTAGTCATAGGCATGGACTTGAAAGGCTTTCTCTATTGCTTTAGCTCATTGATGGCCTCTTTCCATAGGGGTAGGGAAAGCCTTGGCATCTGGTAACTGGTAAAACACAGCACCCATACCCAGCATTTCTCTCAAGTCTCACTTTTCTGGTTATAACAAATGTACTGAATTCAGTGCAATTAGGCCAAAAGGAGGTGTTTCTATCTTTCATTTCAGCATAGATTATGTGCTATAACATGGCATTTTAAGTCATCAGCACTTTAGCTTAAATAATTATGTTTTACAGTGAGCGGGTTTTGTTTTACCTCAGTCAATTAATAACAAGCCATACTCAAATTTAATAAGTGTAATGAGAAACGCTTGTTTGATTTTTTTGAAGTCACGTGCCAGGGTAAAAGATGGAGCAGGCTATTCTTTTTGACTGGTGCACGAGGTCAGTGGCAAACCAGTATTGCTCAAGGCTGGTGTCTGTCAGGTTGGTTTCCAGACTGTGCCCTAAATGTTTGAAAATGTTAGAGAAATCCAGGAGCTACAGGAAAATATATTCTCAGCCAATGTGTTTATACTCAATAGGGACAAAAAATTGCTTTGAATCTTTGTGTAAGTAGGTATATATATATATATATATATATATTTTCCTTCTTTTCCTTTTTCCTTATGTACTCTGTTTTTCATTACATATACATATCTTATTTGATCTTCGTTGTGGTTAACATCCTTGAGTGCAACCAGGGTATCTGCACTGCCCCAGCTGCAGGCCAGCTGAAGAAAAGGTTCTTCACAGTAGATATAGACACCTTGGTTGTCTCCAAAGCTGCAGGTCCTCTTTCCCTTAGCAAGCCTTGGACAACCTGAAGAAGGTTCCTCTGTATCTCCACCTTGCCAGCACATGGGAAAAACTGAGGCTACACTTACAGCTCTAGGAGGGCTGATATGTATTTCTTCTAAAGCCTTCCCTAGTTCATCCCCCTGCACTTTACAGGGTAGGTTATGGCTTAGTGATTTTACTGGCCATGCCAGTGCATTTATGGTGTACAGCAGCTGCATCCAGGTTATCTGCCCGTGCAGGGACTGGTCCCAGCCTGGTCCTTCAGGGGGTCTAATGGCTGAATTCACAATTCATGGCCAACATCCATGTGTGGCTGAAAGAGGAGTGCATCTCCAGAGGAGTGGGCTCACTCCTGTTTCCCTAAATTAGATTTGAAATTAATTCATATACTCATTGGAGGTGTAATTCCTTGGTGTGGGAAACCACTTAAGTGCATGGTCCAATCTATCCATATTTAGGAAAGCAGTTTAAAAACTTCTTGTTAGGCAAGTGCTTACATTCCTTTTTCCTCAATAGAGCAACCATCCCGAATTAAAGCTTTTAAGCCAGAGTGGTATGCTCACAGCATGTGCCATTTTGCCTGCCTTTGTGAATGTTAGATCTGTACTGCAAATGTGATAATCTTTGTACAAATAAGAACACTACTCTTCAATATGATTTTCAGTTTTTCACTCACATAAACCAGAGAAAATCTTATAGCATAGTCTGTGCACATTTAACATTGAAAAGCTATCTTCAAACTGCACACAGGAAGACACTTAGGATAATTTGAAAGAAACTATCTTTTTAATGCATTTTCCTCCTTTCCCCCCCCATCCCCCCCAAAGAGCAGTTCACAATTTCCTGAAAATGGACTCACTGTTTAAAACTACTGGGTAGATAATTTCTACAAGGAATGACTGGTCTATAACTCATCCATGAGTGATTGGCATTAAACTCTGAACTGTTTTGATTGGCCATTTCTCCCATAGGGTGTTTTTTCCCCTCTTGCTAAAAGAACATAGCTCTGAGGTTTAGGTTCCCACTGCAGTCCCTTGTGTTTACATAGTGCACACTTGGCTTTCCTCAAATATTCTCTTGTTGTTGAGTTAAAATCCACTTGTTGTGAAGAAGAAAAAAAAAATCTCATTCTCTTGAATGTAAAGTGAGTGTATTTGGGCTATATTAGCACTCCAGTTTTAGTCATTAAGCACTGTGTAATCTATGCCTCTGCACCATGTGCCAATCTGCCCAGACTTCTGCAGTGAGCAGAGTTTTTGAATGCACTGAAGAGTTATTAGCGTGCTTTTTTTTATACAATTACAGTGCAGCTGTATACGTCTGTTCCTCTGAGCCAAGCATTTTATGTGTTAGAGGTTGGCATGTGTTGGAATGATGCAAGTAAAAAAATAAATACAGGAGAGTAATGTAGTTGAAAGCTGTGAATCTTGGTGGTAAGGTGGGCTCACAATGAAGCTCAAGTCTCTGGAGATGGATGGGACTGTGGCTGCTATGCTGCTGGTTTAGAGTTGAAAGATTGTATTAAGAGAGAAAGGAGGAGAGGTTGGAAGCAAAATTTCAAAAGATAGTTAATGTCTTCCTTAAAAACTAGAAATTTTTGCTTGCAAAATAGGAACCTCATGATAGAGCACCAACTCAGGACAACTGCTGTGTGAGCAAGGCAGAACTTGAATCCTTTTACAAACTTTAAGGGTTTAACCTTGTGCCATCAGCTGACAACAAGTCTAGCCAGCTGCCTGCCTGTGAGGTACTTTGACAATTCATTTATGTCACTGACCTTGACATGCCATTTTTTGCATGATAAGGGTTTGCTTTTGGGGTGGCACTGTCTGATAGAGCTGGTTAGAAAGAAGCTTGCAGAACCCTTCCATCAACAGCATCTCTCTGGGACACGCATTTCACTCCAGGGCTCTTTGCCAGCTTCCCTTGTTGCAGACCGTAAATGAACATGTCTCGCTCTGCCTACACACTGTTCCACTTCTTTTGCAGATTTCAAATAGACAAACAGGTATTTTTGAATGTCTTTCACATGAGAAAGGACTTAAGTCTCTTTTCAACCTGGGCTGGAAAGGGAAAAAAACCTATTGTGACAGATATATACAGTGTCTATTATGCATGTATGCATGTGTATATATATATATATGGCGAAAAAAAGCACTAATCATTTTTCAGTGTTTCTAAAACTTCATTTCCACATGCACATTTAAAATTGCTTAAAACCACTATATAAACAGAAAAACAGTGAACCTGAGCCCAGCTGCTGAAATCTCTGAAGTGTCATGATGGGTTCAGTGTAAGAATCTGTACAGGAAGGTATAGGATCATGACGGAAAGGTTGGTTGCTCTTGGAACAGAGCTCTCCTTGAACAAGAGAAACAGTGAGTGAATTATTCTCTCCCTTTCTTTAAAACATTTTTGGTAGCAAGATAGATTTAGACACAAAAATCCTAAAAAAATATATAAGACTCATGATGTGGGGAAGAGATTTTTTTTAAATTTCATTTGGGAATAGCCGAACTCGGAGGCAGTCTATCTGCCTTCCTGTCTGATGGCCCGTATTCTTCACAGCACTCCTGAGGCTGCACTCTCACCGCATATAATTCCTCCCCGGTCCAGTCCTGTGTGCAGCATGTGGACTGCTCTCCGAGGGGAGGGGGATCTGACTTGGCTGGCAGTCAGAGCAGCAGGAGCAATTGCAGATGCTGCTATTTACACTATTTTCACATTCTGAAGAACAAAGAGCAGGAGGCTGCCAACAAATCTTAGAGGCTAAGCCTTTGCCCTACACGCGAGGCGCAGCCAATGAATGCCGGCAGAAACATGCAGTGCACCACTTTGTGAGATATTGCATTTCTGTTTTGGTGAAAATGCAGTCAAGATCACTCACAGAGAAAGCAAAGAAAGGTAAAAAAGGAGCTTCATTGCCCAGGAGTGTCAGCCTTCCAGGAGTGCAAGGCTGAATGAAATATTTCTGCCTCATGTGAATGAGCCATTCCAGGTCTCGGGGATGACTAACCCTTAAAATTCATGGTTGTGGTGGTAACAAAGATAGATGTTTATCCACTGCTCTTTAATCTAAGCTAGACATGAGCCCAAACACAGTTCTTTGTATGAAGAAACGCTACTTCTGTGCAAAAGCATTCCAGAGATTTGCATTGCTCTGCTGTGCCTGGACATGTTTTCCCCTGTCCACAGGCTGCCTGTATGGCCTCAGAGAAGTCCATCAGGCTGAGGTTTTCAATAAGATGAAAGAGGTAGGCTCTCTGTCTTCCTTAGAAAATCAAGGATAATTCAGGTTTCTCTGAAAAAGGTCCTCTGAAAAAGCCCAAGATTGATCCTGTTGTGTGCCTTGCTTTTTTTTTTTTTCTCCTGATCCTGTCTATTTGCTTTTATTCTCTACTTATGTGGTGAACTGCAGTGCCTGACTGCATGCACAAGGAGTGGGACTCTTATCTCAGTTAGAACCTGTAGGTGCAAGACACATGAATAATAATATTAATAATTTCTATTACTTATGATAGACATCTCTGTGTCTGTATTACCTACAGCTTGCATCTTTCATCATTAGAGTGTCAGAAAAGCCAGGTGAAAAATTTTAGTTTATTAATGAGAATGTATTCAAATGCTTTTTGATAATTTTTAGCCATCTGTTTTTGTATATGGACAGACCTCCTTTATCTTCTTTAAATCTGGACTTTTGAATCAGAAAATCAGGTGTAAACATTGGTATTCAGGTGAGTTTTGGTGGTGGGCATTAGGTATGCTTCAATTTAGCATTACAGGACCTCTGCAAAGAAGCGAGTTATGGAAGCTGCTAGGGATTCAGCACTGTCTGCAAAGGAGCAGATTCGCAGACTTGGAATAATTTCAGATCTAGCTTTAATAATTATTCCTCTACCAGTCTCCTCTTCTGCTTTGCCTTGTGAAAGTGAAACTGTGGCATTTAAAAAAAACCCCAAATGTTACAGTTTTAGGGAACTGGCACTTTGGAAAGTCTCCCATCCACAGTGCTTCTGTGTGTGAGCTGGGAGAAATCAGCAGAGAATAAGTTTCAGTGTCAGATCCTCTGACTTGTGGGAGGATTTACAGTAATGTGAAAGAAAAAATCAGTTTCAGATAAACAGCATATTTAAGGACACAAGCACGATGGAGTTTTAAACTCTGAGGGTACACAAATATACATTCCAGAGGCATCTAATTCAGATGAATAAACACTCAGAGCAGGTCTTCTACATTACAGTACCTGCCTAACACTAGCTCAGACTTCACTAGCAAACACTTTCCCTGGGAACAGCCACAGGCTAATCCTGGATTTGTGTGCCCACAAGGAGTGAATATTGGCTATGCCTCTAGGGGACCCCTTTGGGTTTACTTTAATAAAAGGAAGAAATCTCAAGATTTGATGCAAAGAGCATATCCCAAATGGGCAGAAACACAGGCCTTTGGGCCTTGCACCTTGTGTAGTCTGTTCACTCTGTGCAAAAGGAGTGTAAAGTACTAGCAGAGCTGCGTGCTGCCATTTTACACCAGCTCTTTACAGGTGTTGCTGACAAGGTGCAAGGTACAAGATGACAGAGCTGTTGCTCAGACTGCTATTTAACTTGTTCTGAGATAATTATTTTTCAAGTAAAAAATTAAAAAAGGTTAAAAAAAGAACCAAAACATTGCAAAGAAATTATAAATTCTTACAAGCATAGTAGCACAAGTACCTGTGAACCTCAAAGTACATTTAAAATGTGAATTAATTAAAGCAGCGCAATTCCTGAGAAGCAGGTTTTATCACAGACATTAAAAAGGAGAGAAAACACCTTGCAAAGAAGCCAAGTGGTTCAGTTCTGATGTCCTGCCACGTAGTGCAGATGATAAACAAGGCTTTCTGATCACTAACAAGTATCAAAAATCTGAGGTGAGTTCCACTTAGGCTCTTATTCCTTAAACCCTGGGCAAACCAGAGAGTTACTGTAGAGCTGCACACACACAGAGGCACTCACACACATGCATACACACACACTCATTCCCTGGGGATGCTTACAGGTGGGGCAAAGGTACTAGAGGTCTTTATTTTCAGATACATACAGAGTGGTTTTATAAGCAAATGTGCAGATATTCTGGTTATTCTTGGCCATAAAGTCCTTCCAAAGAAGCAGAAAAATAAATTGAGCAGGACTACGTAAAGGGAAAAATTGAAAGAACTTCGTTTCCAGAGCCATCCCCACCTCAAGGAAAGAATGACTCTTCCAAAGCTCACTGGTCTGCCAGGAAATAAACTGTCTACAGGTCACATCTCCAGTTGTATGATATTAAGAACAGATATTTTCCCAAAACACCCAATGAAACACAAGAGATACAGCAGCTGTAGGGCCATCTCTGTGCATCCACCTGAGTAACAAGGTGGAAAGATGGTGCCATGAGAATTAAAGGGCAGCCTGTGAGCAAGGCAGAGGAGGGGGTGAGTGGTTTGTATAAATAAAGGTAGAGCAAACATCTCCTATGTGACAGTGCTGTGACAGTACATACACTCTCATCTATACACAGGTACCTGTCGGAGCAGCTACTGTAACCACGTTGTAAAATATTCAATGACTCACTGTGAATAACTGTCTCATTTAGAAGAATAATCTGGTGACAAGACCAACATTGTTAAGTTGTGTCAACTTGTTAGGAAAGACATAAAACAAAAATACCACTAACATCCAAGGGCTGGAGGCAATGTCAAAGATTTTTTGGAAGTAAGCGGCTGGAGGAAAGTGAGGCTGGGCTCCGGCAGCTTAGCACAAGCTCAGTTTGCAGAGAGGAATGCAGTAAATGAGACCAACCATTTACAAATCAGCACCATGCTGATTGACTGGGGTGAACATACCGTGACAGAGATCCCTGTGCCCCAGCTATGAGCAGGTATCTGTCCTCAAGTAGGAGATGCTATGGACCCAGCTCTACCTTTCCACACTGCTTTCCTCCAACTTAAGGGTTTCTGCTAGAGCAAGGAGTAGGTTACCAAGAGAGAGCTTCTTGTCTGACCCCATTCTCCTGAAGCTAGGATACCCACTTCCAGTTTCAGACCCTTACTGAAATCTGTTGCACTGCATCAGAGGGAAGAAAGTGGAGAGTGTGAGCCTCGTTTATTTCTTCAGCTATCTCATGGGCTGGATGGACACCTGCAGAGAACAAAATATGGTGGCAGCATGGAGACTTCTATGCAACTCAAGAGCAACACATAATATGATGTAATGTGACATGATATAATCAATATAATATAGCATAATACATATAATCTATACAATAAATACAATTATTATAATATAACATAAAATACTTCAATACAACACTATGTGATTCTCATTCTCCTCCCAGTAAAAATGAGGATGCCTGCATGATGGGGTATGGAGGGGGTGACCAGGCCAGAAGGAAGGTGAGACAACAAGCTCTGGT
Organism: Notiomystis cincta; assembly: GCA_013398075.1. Taxonomy (NCBI): domain Eukaryota; kingdom Metazoa; phylum Chordata; class Aves; order Passeriformes; family Notiomystidae; genus Notiomystis; species Notiomystis cincta. Next base: position 180,232 of record VZRX01018945.1, on the reverse strand, counting down.
CTAACTGGTTGCTGCTGCATCTCATTTGACTGCACTAATTGCCATGGGTGGTTCAGGCCTTGCCCCTGTCAGCACTGGGACACATCTCTGCAATCTGCTGCTGCCTGCTGCTAGCTCATTTCTCTTTGTGTGCCTGATGCACAGGCTCTTGGCACGGTGGCCAGCTCACACACCTCAGCAGCACCTTGTGATTAACAGGCAGAAGCACAAAGGCTCCTGGCATGCTGGCCAGCTTGTACGGCCCACTAGCCTTCACTCTCCTGTGGCATCGTGCAAAAGCTGCTGAGAGGCACAAGCTGGCTGCCAGGAGAGGCCAGAAGCAGAGCCAAAATGCCACAGACCACAGAGGAAATAGGAAAAAAGGAAATAGGGCAGGAGTCAGGGAATTTAGTCCTGTTGAATAGTAGTGTCTGAAGTAACCATAATAAGCAATCAGAATCTCAGTACAAGTACAAATCTATGGAGGTTTATCTAGTCCACCTTCTAGCCCAAAGCAAGACTTCAGAGCTAGGTCTAGGTTGCCCAGGGTGTTGTCTAGCCAAGTTCTGAATGCCCTCAAGGATGGAGATGAGCAAACTGGTTCAATGCTTGATCACTCTCAACATGAAGAATTTTTACTGTGCATCTCATTGGAATTTTGATTGCTGCTGCTTGATTCCGTTGCCTCCAGTTCTTGCACTGGGAACAGTGCAGCTTCCTCTCCTCTATAGCCTTTGACAGGTAGTTAGTAGAGTTATCAAATAGATTCATTCCCCAATCAGGCACCATTCGCTCAGTCTCTCCTCATGTGACCTGACCAGCCTAGTGGTTCTCTGCCAGACTTGCTCCAAATTGTCTGTGTCTTTTTTGTGCAACAGAGTCCCAGAATTTGGCACTACTTGGATGTGATCTCCTAAGGGCTGAACAGCAGGAAATAACTTCACTTGACCTACTGGCTACGCTCATCCTGTTGCAGCTTGCCTCCACCTCTCTTATTCACACTGAATTCTTCCACTAGGATTCCCAGATGCCTTTTTGGAAGTGCCCTGGCCAGTCAATCACTCTCCTGTACCACTGCAGTGTTTACACCCTTGATGCAAGGCTTTGCATTTGCTTTTTTTGAACTTCTTGAGGTTTCTGTCAGTTCCTTTCTGCAACCTGTTAAGGTCCCTCTAACTGGCAGCCCTGCTCCCACTCCTCACTGGCAGCTTCCACCACCACAGTTCCCCACCTCATCCCTACTTTGGTGTCATCCAGAATCTTGACAAAGGTTCATCCCACCTGTTTCCATCACTCAGATGGTTAATGAAGACAATAAAGAACACAGGCCTCAGTATCAGTCCCTGAAGAATGCCACCAGTCACCATTCACCACCTGGTCTTCAAAACCCTGATCATTGTTTTTTAAGGCTAGACAATCCACACAGATTTTTCTTACCCTGCAATCTTCCTTCCAGTCTAGATCTTTCCAATTATCTACAGTGGCATTATAGAGACAGTGCAAAGGACCATGCTTAAGCTAAGGTGGATGTCATCCACTGCATTCCCCTTATCATCTACCAAGCCAGTCATCTTAATGTTGTTGTGCCTGTTTTCAGGCACAGTTTTCCTTTGGCAAATCCCAACATGTTGTTTCACTGTTCTGTTCTTTGTGCACTTGGCAATGGGTGCTTGCAAGCTTTGATCCAAGATCTTTCTAAGAGTTCTTATTAGTCTGACTGACTTGTACTTTCCCAGAACTTTCTCTATTTCACTGATCTCCACTCTCTGACAAGGACAGAGAGCTCTCCCACAGTAAGACTGGCCTGCTCCCTCAGGAGCATCAGATGCCCAGCTGCACTCTTTGCTTTCTGCTTTCCCAGTCCACAAGACTGGTTCATAGCCTGATCTACTTTGCTCATGGGTTGTACCTCACTCTACCAGACCCTGTTGCCATCCACAGGTGTTTGGGAGGCCTGAGAGTGGACCTTGCCAATGAACTCAGGCAGAGAAAGCATGGAGCTCTTGTGCCTTTCTCATGTCCTTTGTCATTTGGTCCTCTGCATCCCTCAGCAGGCCCACACTTTCCTTCTCTTCCTGACTGACCAGTTGTGTCCTGTTGCACAGGTGGACAATGAGGGAACAGTTCTCACCCAGGCAGCTGTCACAGCTCTCACAACAAAGCAACTGACTGCTCCATACTGCCCAAAGAAGGGCAGAAGGAGACAGACAGCCTCACCCATCTTGACAAGATGGGGGTAAAAGAGTGGTCCCAAGGGCCCCAAGTGTAAAGGGTAAGAGGATGCTGTATATGACCAATAGGTTGCCAGAAACCCATCCATGCTGGGAACACAGACAGAAATCCGAGTTCACCTTAGAAGACAATAAATGTCTTCTGGGAAAAGAACCAGCAATCAACCCATTGATCTAACCGAGACTTAAACAACCATAATTCAGCAAACTATTAAGACACCTATCTAGTTGTCCACTTAATAGAACTACCCTGGAAAATACCCATTCACTGAAGTTGAATAAGAATGAGTGCATTATAACTTACATTACTGCCAGTCGACAGATGGAGCAAGCTAAGATGAAACCCGGGCCATTATAATATAGTGATCTTTTTGCAATTTTTTTCTGTCTGAAACCACACATAACTTTTGAAGATGTAAATTTGTAATACGTCATGCTTTATGTATTACAATTTTGGCATCTACTTTAGTTTTTAAGAATGGATGTTGTCTAATTATGCAGTGCAGCTTTGGATGAGAAAATATACTAAGTGTGCATTAAACAGACAACTTTAAATAATGGCACTTGTGCTAAGAAGTGTATTTTCTGGCAAGCAACTAATTTATAATGGTCATAGATATATGCATTAGTGTATGAAATGCTTGTCTTTATTTATTGATTTGAAGGGGCAGTATTATATTTTTGAATACGACTTCTTTATTGGATCCTGTTTTAATCTGTAACAGACCTTGTTATATTTCATGTCTCAGGGTATTCACACCACCTGAAAAACAGACAGTGAGAATAACCATACAATAAATAAAACAACAATTAATACTGTGTGTTTAAAAAGACGTAAGCATATAAAATGACAAAGTTCAGCTCTGTTCTTTTCTTCTGATTTTTTACCATGAGTCTTCGTTTGCTTTTAATGTGCATATCAGAGGTAAAGAGAATGATATTAAATGACCAAATTTACAGCGTTCTTAGTGCATAAACCACTACACTAGATCTTTCTAAGCCAATTTAATTTTTAGCTTTATTCTTGGCTTAATGCAATGTTTTAGTTCATTGCACTTTTTGGATGTGCAGAAGCAAAGATAATGTGTTACACTACATTCATTTAATGTTTCATCAGACTTTTTTGGTGTATCTACCTTTTGGTTATTTTAAAATGTTTCATCCTTATCACTTCAGTCATGAAATGTAGATTCATTAAATTACCGTGCTGGGGTAACTCAGTGTTAAAGCCTTGTTTGAAATACAGCACTGGTTTGTTCATCAAGACATTGCTTAAAAAAAGAAAAGGCTGCCTTGTCAGTCTCTACCCCCTAACTCATTCCAGGCAACGAGCTTTCAGCTAGACAAACCATCTGATCTATTATTAAGTGTATTTATAAAGGTGGCCAATATATTATTCTTTGACAATTTCAAATATAATATAAAAAATATATATTTAAACTTGAACACACAGTGAGAAGTAACCTTTAATTCACAATGGGATTTTGCAAGAGCTCAACAGCTGTGTGGCAGAGTTCATGGCATCTCCAGAAAGGGTTAACTGCTGGTCTCACTGGTGAGCCACCAGCCTGTCTCCTCGGAAAGAAGGAGAGAGCATGTCACTGTCAGAGGAAGCAGAGCAGATTTTCTGAGTTCTCTGCTGAGAAAGTATATCATACCTGGTTAAAACATGGTTTAGTCATGGTTAGCAGGGTTTGAGGCAGCAGGGAGTCACTTGTGTCAGTCCTTTATTTCATGCGACATATTACAAAGCGTAGGATAAGACATTGAAAGCACGGGGCAGTTCAGTAGTTCACAATCACTAAAACAAGTGCACCCAACGTTATATGACAATTACAGGGTCCCTGTTTATCAGATGGGAAATTGGCAGCATTATAAATAAGGCACTGTGTTTGGGGTGGGGAACTCCAGCAGAGGAACCTTCTTTTTTGACTTGAGATGAAATGTTGGGGAGGGGAAGGGCTTCTCTCAGATGCAAAGCTACCTGGCTGCATCCTGAACAGCAGGAGTGCATGTGGGCCACCATTTCCAGGCACGCTTTCAAATGTGCATCCTTTTTCTAAAAAAAAAGCGAGAAAAGGGTAATGTGAAAGTCTCTGCCACAAAATGGCTTCTATCTAGAGTCAGAATTTCTCTTGAAAGATTGTTTTGGGCTATGGTTTGGAGTCCATCAGAGATGCTCTGTGTCAACACTGTTTCTGCTGGAAAGCACAGGACTCAGCTCTCTGCTTGGGTGCTTTCAGAAGCGCTGGGCCCAGGTCCCTGGCTATGAGGCCAGGGGGCATGTTGAAGCTGTGTTTCTCCTGAGATGATACACAGGACCTAATCACTGCAGCAGAACTCAGCCTTCTCAGGCAAAGCCCCTCATCCGCCAGCCTCCTCGTACCCACAACGATGGGCTTGCTGCCTGCCTGCCCACCTGATAGGAAGCTGCTCCCCCAAAAATAAATAAATTAAAAAGGAAGCTATTTAGGGCAGCATTCCCATCAGGTTTCTCTGCAAAGCAGTTTAACTGTAGTTAGTAAGTGCTTAGTGTAATCTAATAAAAGCCATTTTGCAATATTAAGCAAAAAACATCTGGTACCCAGAATTCCCTGATCATTTTTAACTAGATGCAATATCTCTCTCTCTTTCTCCTTCTCTTCACAGACATGTGAAAAATAGCCTAATAAGGATCCTTGTGGTAAAATCAGATGGAAAACGGGGAGGAAGAGTTCCACAGTCTCCAGCAGCTCATTTGAAGCTGCTCCTCCGAGTTTCACAATAATAATCAGTGCTGGCCCAGTGCCGCCGGATTATTTTGTATATTCATGAAGCTGCTCATCAGCCGTCAGGAGAATGTGCAGTAATCCTTGGATGAAATAAGGCCAATCAGTGGAATAATGAGGAAGGTAATATCTCCCAAGAGGCCTGGAGTGGGTTTTCATCAAACCCGGCTGTAGCTCTCCAACTATTTGCTTTACAAATGCAGCCTTTGATCTTTGATTTGGGGAGAAGAGGGGGAGAGACAGACGTGCTGTTGTATTGTCCAGTGTGAAAGGATAACAAGCTAGCACTGAGGAGGAGTAGGGAGGGGGGCAGAACCTGGCTTTTAAGTATCAGTCAGTTCTTGTTAACTAAAACCTCGTAGCCTTCTATTTACTGCTCTCTAATATATATTCACTTAGCAGGTCAATTGCTGGGAGATTTTTCCATGTACATATGCAGACCATAAGCCTGTTCTAATCACGGTGCACCGGGCCTGTAAAAAAAGCCCCCCTCGCGTCACTCACTCTTCCTAACCCCCCTTTCTCCTCTCTAGAAAGCGATGGAGAATGGCTGAGGAACCTCAGTGAAATTACATCTGGAGCACTGAGATCACACAATGGGTACAAAATGGAAAAGTGAAAAAAAAAATCCCGGTTGTTTCAAGGGGCCATTTTATCTGCATAACCCAGAAATAGTCCTGAAAGAAAAAAGCTCAGATTACATAGATGCTGTAAAGCATCATGTTGATATTTTTTATCACTATAAACTAAATTTAGTACAATATAATTAGCAATGCAAATCAGTAGAACACACTGCCTATAAGGCTGATCTTGAAAGCCCAGTGACGTTTAAGGGCATATTATAAAGAGAGTGTTCACAAAGGCCTTAGATACAGTTGGGGGACAGAGACAGGAAAATAACTGTTTACCATAATCACCTTTGTTTCATTTTTTTCTCCCATAGCTCTTTACATCCTCCTACTCCTCCTCATGTACCACATTAAGACTCTCTTGTTACACAGTCACAACTGAATCCTTCCTTCTTTACTACCCTACCCACATCTTTGTTAATTTTTTTTTTCATACATTTTGTGTTTCTTTACATAGCAACTGAAATAAAAATTCCCTGTATCTTGTTAAGGGAGTACTTGGTTGTCGACAAAACAGCAGAGTTATGGTTTGCTCCTGAGCTGTGTTTTCCTAGGCACACATATTCCACAAGAGTCTGTGTAGCATATTCTCTGGATGAGAAATCCAGGGCGCTGTATGGATTTACCCCATCAGATAATCTTTTACCCCTGCTCAGTAGAACCAATCCTGAAGTTTGAATTTTGATTTTATTCAGACAAAAATATTCTATGAAATTAATTTGTTGCTTTGCTTGTAAATATTTTCATACCATTTCAAGCTGTCACTATTCATTCTTTTAATTTTTAGATCAGAAGGATACTGGGATTAGAAGTGTGAACAAAGAAAAGAAGGGGAGGGGGGGAAAGGAAATCCCAGCCACTGATTTAATATTTTGGTGTTTTTTTCTATCTTTTGAGCAATCTGTTTCAGGAAAACATGAACTATAAAATTTATTTTAACTAAAACTGAAATGTTGGTGAAATGAAAGGCTTTGGATCAGTATCTGATCATCTTTATAAGGTCATACCCTCAGAATCTTAGACCATAGCAGATTTCATGCTTTTGCTGTAAACCCTGCAGTTCTTTCACCAGCGTGTTTGGCTTTGAGTGCGATACCTAATATTTGATTGTTACATGTCCATGGCAATGCCTTTCCTGGCTTACATATGATTCAGAGCTGATAGTAGGTCAAATCTTGGAAACCTCATTCTAGTCAGACTCCTATGAAGAGCAGTGGCAGTGAAAGTGATGGATCATAAAAAATAATACCCTCATCAGTCTCCAAAATAAACAGGATTTTCGTCTTTCTGAGGTACTTTCTGGGATGCATCTGAGGACTTTGCATCATTGTTTGTAACAGTGAAACCCTTGAGCTGATCCTTCTCTCACTAAGTAGGAATTAATATATATGCCAGCCAGTATATTTCTTTGCCAAAGAAATCATTTAAAAGGTTGAAGAGGAGTGGAACAACTTTAAATTATTTTAGAAATCAAGAATGCCAATGACACCAATACAGACCCACTTTGAGCCTCAACTACAGAAGCATTTTGGGCATTTGCACTGCTGGAACTAAGGATGCTCAGTACTTCTGACTCACCCACACAATTCTTGAAGAACACAGGCAACATTCACAGTCAACTGCTGCTGCTGAAATCCTAGATACTGCTGTATGATGGCATTCACAAGTGCTGCATGGCTGGTAAGTAGCACCTACCATGAGGACTAGCAGCAGAAATGATATTTGAGTAGGCAGTGATACACTTTTTCTGGCCAGAGTTCCTGATCTGTGTGTTGTCTTCCATTACCTGCAGCTAAGAGCCCTGAAGTGGAAACTTTCAGGCAATATAGATATTATGAAGCTGACTTTAGGAGCCTAACTTCGTTCATGCTTGTGCTGAGTATTAGAAAGGGCCCATTTTAACTATCTGTGAAAGGGCTAAATTTGACATTTGATTCACCCTATTCTAGGATTTTAAACTGTGATGTAAATTAGTCAGAAACCAGTCTTTCTTCCATTTTCTCTTTTCAAAATGTAATACAGTTAAATGACAGAGATTAATTACTAAAGTAATTACTGTTGGAAAGCAAAAGGACAGTTGTATGAGACAGTCTCTCTCATGATGACCAAGTCTTTCTTGACAATTATGCTTAATTCCAACAATGATTATTCTGTGTGGCAAAATCTATCAGCACAAGGGCACACAAGCATTGATGCATTCTCACTCACTAGGAAATATGAGAATGAGGTAATTATATTTGACTGCAGCTCAGACATTTTCATTCCCAGGGGCATCTGTAGGACCTTTTTTTGGAGGGATACATATTATCTCCTCCCTTCCTTCTACTGAGTACCCCATTTATTCCACTTCTGCTGCTCCTTCAGTCAGACTTGAATAAAATTAGCCCTTTCTTATGTAGGCTACAACTCCTTGCTGTCTTGTACTTACGCACAGGCCACATACACGAACACATGCAGACTCATACACATGTGAAAATTCCTGTCTACATCTCTCAGTGTTTATGGGATATGAGACTCAGCATTGTTTTTAGCCAAAACAAGGAGGCTGTGTTTGCAAATCACTAAAGATCTTGCTCCATTCACTAAACAGAGCAAACAATTCAAACAATTATTTGGAAAGGAAGACTAAGAAACTGTATAAGTAGTTGTTCATCGGTGTAGCTTTTTCACAGTACCCAAGTTCCTAAACTCACTGTAAATTAATTGAAACCACTTCTAAGGGCAGGATATTGTGTGACATTCATATGGTTGATGATATCTCTTTCAAATAGCTCGGCTAAGATTTGCCGAATGGTCTCTTCCCTGTAAAAAACACCCAGCTACCATCTCATTAGTCAGTGCTGAAATCCTTTACCCACAGTACTAGATGCCACCAATATGTCACCAGAGGCAGAGGATGTTATAGTCTTAAAACGAACAGTTCATTCTGAGTACTGATAGAAGAAAAATGAATGTACCCTACCACGCTTTCCTTTATTTCTGTGAGCTTCTGTCCTAACCAGACACAGCTGCACTTTAATAATCTTTGAAGTAAAAGCTTTTCTTCCTAGGAGTGTGTGTACCTAATTGCGTGTGTGTGTGCGTGCATGTGCGTGTGTGTGGGAGAGAGAGAGGGAGAGAAGAGGCTTCAGGCTCTAGTGCTTCCTTCCAGGTGTCTTCGTCTGCATGATTTCATCTGTGAACCATAATCAACTTCCTTAATGAAATACGTAATTAACATATTATAATTGTGGTAAAGATGATTTTGACAGAAATCATTTTCCATATCTAATACTATGCTAATTTAATCTGTTCCTCACTCCCCGACATGACCTTTAGTGATTAAGTTTCATGGCAGAATTGTTTTTTTTTTTTTTTTGTGATGGATTGATTTATCCACAGCAGTTGATACCCCTCTGCCTCCATGGCTGTCATTTTTCTCTGTGTCTCTGCTGGAAAAGGGAAACATGGTGATGAGTGGATATATGGGGAAAGGAACTGAGGACTCACTGTGGGGTTTTGTTCTGAATAGGATTCTAAAAAGTGATTATGAGGAGATTCAAGGCAGGAGGTGATTAGATTGGCTACTGACATTAACAAATTCTCCCTCTGGTAAAAAATATCTATAACATATCTCAGCAGAGAAAAAGGTAAAACTTGGTAGGCAAGAGGGAACAGAAAAAGCTGCATTAGATGGTGTTTGTATATAACTAGAATGTTTATAGCCATTTAAATGTTACCTCTCTTTCCACCTTCAGCTACACTGAGGTGCAATCTCCGGGAACCACTTTAAAATGAAAGTCCTGTCAGTGGCACTGTAGAGAAGACTTTGGTAGCACATTGCTGCCTTCTGTCAGGGAGGCAATTTTCTGGTTGGCTCCTGAGAGCTGACACTGAGGGGATGCTGGAGGACTGAGCAAGTTTATCAGGCCCAGGTAGAAAACTGATTCTAGACAGAATATTAGACTCCCAGTTTGCTTCCCTACTGAGATGATTTACTTCAGATGACAACAGGCAGAAAATAAAGGGGACCTCAGTTCGTCATGGGCACCCTCCAATTCTTTTTTCTGTAGAAGGGAAATGAGAGCTTTTCAGCGAACTACCTCAATCCTTGTGAAAAATCTGGGATCCATTTGTTCTGAGATATGGAGCCTATTTATTTTTTATGTGAAGGAGACAGACTGTGGATAATAATACAGAAGGTAAAGCTGGAATACTCATTTTCATGCCACTGCAGTATTGTTCCTGAGAATACATTTGCTGGTGTTTGGACCAGCCTGTTTTGTAGCTATCACAGGTGATTTGCCTTATATTATGGTGCAACTGAATGGATCCTATTGCCAAGAAATCTGAACTCTCTTATGGATATAAATATTACCTTCAGCAATTAGTAGATGGTTGTCATGCTAACCTCTCTTCCACTCGTGTCTTAGACAGCCTTTGGTTCCCTTTACTGTTAAATCTCTGTAGCAGAATTCCTCCCAAGATTCAGGATGCCTCTGGTAGTGATGTGCACAAAGCTGAACAAACTACTTTACTCAAAGTTTGCATTGGTGCACACAAAATGGGGCTTTTACCTCCTTACACTAGAGATATAATCCCCCCCCCCAGACAGGCTGACCAAAATCACAATCATGCTTTTACACTGATGTATGACACCACAGAATTTTATTCATCATACATCCCATTCTGGCATTACCACTTCTCACTTTTCAAATTTCTTATTCTGCTTGGGTATCTGCTTTACTCTTTAGATTATCTCCTGTACTTCACCTGGACATGATTTTCAAAATTTATCTCATTTGCATAATCCTGAAGGTTTGTGGGTTTTATTAATTTTTAGTCAAATCCTTATTTCTAACAGTTGTCCAGCTACATTACAAATTATAGCATGATCTGTGCATGATCAGTATTAAACCTAATTAGATATGTTCAATTATACAAATGAAAAAGAAATCCAACAGTTGATGAATATGATAATGTTTATTTTAATGCAGCATTATTTGAGAAAAAATTTCCTAGTGCAGTCTTGGAAAAGATCCTGTAAAGTTAATTTTGTTATATGAAAATATGCACGTATTTTTTAATAGATCTTGGAATGTTCAGCATTCAGAAGAACAAGGAAGGGTGTACAGGGAAGAATGACAAGGGAAATCAAAGACTTCTGAATCTGGAAAGCCAGACTAGGACTCTTCAACTCATAAAAGAGATGAGGCAGAAGAACCTTATACAGCTTTGTAAAATCATGGGTGGTACGTGAAAGGTGCACAGAAAATAATTTGTTGTTTCTGGCAATACAGAAACTAGACAGCAGCAAATAAAATGAGTAGGTGTGGAATTTAGACAAACAAAAGTAAGTTTATGGTGAATATAATCAGAAGTACAGGTCATTCTGGTTCCTGACGGTGTTCATATCTGTTCCAAATGGGACTAGGAAAAAAAACCCAAAAAACCAAGAAATTTCAGGACCACTAGAAATGAAGACACAGCTTCTGCTTCAGATGGACTGGTTTCAGAAAAGTTCCATGGAGACAATATTATGTAATTTTCTTGTTCTTACAAGTTTTACCTGTGAATCAGAGATTTTTCTAGTTTTCAATACAATGATTTTATTTCAGATCTTGTACTCATGTGAAAGCAAAATAAGGTTTGAAAACATGACCTCAATATCATACTGATTTAAAAAAAGAAAAACAAATCAATGCAGGATTTATCAATCTCCTCTAAAATATGGGGGTTGGGAACTGTCAAAATTATCAATTTTTATGTCCCCAGAATTATCAGTGAATATTTTAAAAATTAAGAATAACATGGATATTAATAACTCTCACTGTTTATGCTACATCTGGATTTTGGTCTTTACATTTTTCCTGTGACCTGGGTCTGGGGCTTTTGAAGTGAAGGTTTAATCCTTTTTTACTGTAGTGTCTCATCTCCACTCACCTCACAGAGCACTTGTACATCAAGAATCTGACAGTGTGGCAGATCAAGTGCGAGCAACTTTTGGCTGATCTGTGTAGCAGAGCTTGTGTCTCAGCTACCTGTGCAATAATCCCTCCTGTAATTAGTGCATTTAAATCTCTTTATTTCATTAGCATAGAAGTCACATATACACTTAGGTAAGGGAGCACACTATTTCCATTAACCTAGACTAAAAGCATGGTATTAAACTAAATATCTTAATGTAAATATTTCCCCTGCAATAATTTACAGAAAAAAATAATGGTACTGAAAAACAAACGTTATTTGTCAGTTCAGTATTATCAAAGACTCTGAGAACTGCAATTTTGGGCCCTGTCTTCAACCAGTACACATCAGTATTGGTTTAGCTCTGGTTTACACAAGCAGATGACCAGTCCCAGTCTAACCAAATCTTATTTATAGACTACATTCAGGAGTGAGAAATAAAAAGATTTAATAAATCACTTAGAAGTTATTGCTGATGTGATTCAATGCTGTGGCTCCTTGTTCTGTAACTTTGCAAATAAAATCACCACTTTTTAATTAACTTAGTGCCTTTTCTTGGGGTTTATTTCAACATAAATTTGTAAAGCCAGTAAAACTCCTATCTACTGAGGATGAAAGTTTGTATGGGAATACCTTAACAGGCATGGTGTCCTTTCTGTCACCCAGCTACACTTTTAGCAAGGTTATCTACATTCTGTTCTTTTTTATACATACACTCTACTTTACTAGGTGAATGCATTTTCTTTAACTCCAAACTAAACATTCTGAACAGGGAGGAAAAATTTCCTTTTGCTGAAGTCTAAAATACAGTTAACTCAGCTCACAACAGATGACTTCTCCTGAAGGCCAAAGGAGAGAGAGTTTTCTGTGGGGTTGTGAATATGCATACCTAGTATCATTTCCAGCTCTGGTTTCTCCAAGGATATTGTTGTGCATGTTTTGCCCTTTTTGCTAAAAAACAGATTCTTCCTACAGTGCAATTTTCAGCATGTTCACATATTGCCATGAACATCTTTGGATTGCATGGCAGGTTCCCAAAATTTCATGTGGTCATAGAAGCTTCAGTCAGGATTCTTCACAGACTCTTGAGCTGCAAGGCAATTTGTACATTTGGCATCCCATGGTGTCCATCCAATAACTCAGTCCTAGCCAAGAAAATTAAATCTAAAATCAGTAATGTGGAACTGTGTTATATATATGAGCAGTGTGTCATGATTTTTCTGCCTTGAAAAGGCACTGTGGTGAGTCACTAGAGTTACATGGTGTCTCTAAGTGGCCTTTATGAAGCAAGTAAGCAGGTTCTGAGGGAGTCATGGTTGCTATAAAATTAATTTGAAAAGGAAGTACAATAGTGGGAGCTGTGGATCAGATTCTAAAAAGATAGGTATCTAACATCTTGAGGTATCTGCCTGGCCTCAGATACCTGTGCTTCTTCTGCATTTGTCAGGAAAAGGAGGAGGGGAGTGAGGGGATATTTAAAAATGTCAGCACAGGGAAGTTGCCAAGTTGGTCTGGGTTTGTAATGGGCTTCTTCATACTTCTTTTACCTCAGGGATTTTTTAATTTATTTGGTTTAAACTATATTGCATTACTCTGTTTCTTACTCTCATCAACTCATGTAACACAGCCTGCTATAGCATAACATAATGTTAAGCACTGAAATATTGAACAAAGCCATTTTATTCTCCTCTCTTCTCTTCCCTTCCCTTCCCCTGCCAAAATAGCATAGTTAAGAGCCAGGTAGAAGATGCTAATCTGGGAGTAAATAGGTACCTCCATGATGAAGCAATGCAAAATAGGTATTTTATTACAACTTTAGACCATTCATTAAAATTAATCTGCCAGTCAGAATGGAGGATTGACTACAATTTCTTTCAGACCTTACAGGGAGGAAAAACACAGTTTGTGTCATAATACAAATTTTCCAGCCTACCCAGCGGCATGAATTCTGTAGCCATTATGTGTGCCTGGCTGTAGGGTAACATTTAAATATCAGTTCCATATGACTAGAGTTGTGTCAATAATTGTAAAGATAGAGATGTGTCAAGAAGCAGTTGGCTGAGTCAGCAAACTGCAATATTTGCTGACTCTTACAGCCGCATGCAGTCACCAAACCACTTCCATTCAACACTTCAATTTTGTTGGTATACTGATAAATTGACAACACATATGGTACTGCATCTAATTTGGAGATGAATTGTATTCATTTTCATTCCAGCCCAAACTCCATGCAATATAACAATATCGTGCTTAAGCAAAGCAGCCCAGTTACACCAAAGAACAAATACTTATTTTCAGCACGCTTCTCAATTTGTTATGAGATTTTTTCCACTGGCAGCTGCACCAATATACCTCCAGAAACAACTTCATTTAAATTAAAAATCCTTGAATTAAACTCTGTGGGTAAAACTGTAACCACTGCATGAATATCTGGGGTATTCAAACACAGTTTAAAGGATCAGGAAGAAAACAAGACTATCCACAGAGTCTGATTTGGATTTACTGCAACTTCAATACTTAAGGTCAGAATAGTTTCAAAGAGTACATTTACTTTTCCTTTGCTCACATCTTGAAGGATGGCCCATATTCATTGTTCTCTGATTAATTTTTCTTCCTGACTTTCATTCATGATCACTCTACATTTCACTGAGGCTCTGCACACTGCTGAAAAGGAAGAGTTAAACAAAGAAAATGATTTCTAGAATTTTTTGAGAACTCATCAGACTATTCCTGTTCCTTCTGTCCACAGATACTTCTTGAGATATCAAGGCTGGGTGAATTTGGCCTGGGAATCTGACCACAAGAAGAACATAGAGAATCCACTCTCCCACTGATAGCCTGAGGACTGATGTTGGATTTCACCAATCCTTCACTTCTATACTTCTCCTCCAGCCCTTGCATGGTTTGAGCAGATTTGACAGAAAGGCAAAATGACTGATTGCCAATCAGCCCTGTGAAGTTTGGAAGTTTGGGTATTTCATGACAAATCTAACTCAATTCAGTGTATTAAGAAAATGCTTCTTTGCATTTTGAGGCCCTAAATCTAAATACAATAGATTTCCATTGGCTTTGTCCCTTTGCAAATTTCCACCTTTGACTGACCAACTTATAAATTTAGGTAGTACCAGTCAATGAAATTATAAGCAATTTTATTAACATAATTTTAAACCCAGATGAAAAACATACAAAATGTTAATGAAACTGTGATGCGCAAAAGACAAAGATAAACTTGTATCTCTCCTGTTGTCAAAAATGAGGGAGTCATGTTGCATTTTTTTATATGATAACTTTTCCAATTTTACCAGAAAGAAACTTTTTGCTCATCAGACATGTATATAATTAATAATCAATTGTTCATTTACTAAACATGCTTACTGGAAATATTTGTAAGCAAAACCACAGCAGAACTTCATATTCTCTGCTAGTTCCAAATAAATAAGAGGGACATGCTTAATGGGGTTTCAATTAAAATGAAAGAATCATCCTCCTTCTTAAAAAAATAAAAAGAAAAAAAAGAAAAAAAAAAGTGGTATTCTTAAACATGAGCATTAAAATTTGCCAAAACCCAGAAATTACCCTGTTAGTCCCATTAGGTTTCCTGTGACATGCCCTCACCTTTCCCAGATGTTCTGATGGTTTCTACTGTTTACAGAAAATCAGGTACTTCAGGTGATTCCCACAGTTTGAGGCTTAGCAGATAGGACACTTTCAGTTTGTAAGAGCCTGAGAGATGCTTGGTGTGTTCTCCCAATGAGGTATTTTTCTGTCTGAGGAAAATAATTTCACTAAAGTTAAACCTCCCAAAGAAATATGACAAAAAATAATTTTAAAAATCTCAGAATAAATTTGTTCTACCAATAGTTTTCTTTTGACTTTTACAGAGTAAAATGATGGCAAGAAATCCTTACCATTCCTGGCCAGTCTTTCTACCTATCTGCCTGTCTACATGGGTGATCTTGCACAGCTATGTGACTCTTCTCCTGTTTTAACAAAGAAGACTCCCATCTAGTGAAGAACCTCCTGTAAAATAGACCTTCTGCTGGAAGTTCCTCCCATCTCATCTCAGATCTCAGACTAGAGGAAAAAATCTTATATAAATGCTTAGGAACAGAAGTAACAGTCCAGATGCAGAGCTGAAGGCCTTTGTCTGATGCTGAAGATGTGCACTTTTTCAAACAATGTCATGATCTACTTGCAGACTTCAAATTTCAAAGACATCTTTTAATTTCTGTTTTATTGTGTATCAAGGGTGATTTACATGGATACTTGCCCAGCAAGGAATAGTTTTCCCATGTATACCACCTTAAGTATGTTGGTTTTAGTTTTTTATTCTTAAAAATAAAATCCAATAATAATAACAGGGTCTTTTCTTTCATCGTATTGGAAAGTTTATGTATTCTTATCCCCTCCTCCACAAGTCCTTCAGGGATTATTTAATTATGGTCTTGTAGAAAGCTGTACTGTATGGGATTTGGGTTTATGGGAAGTTCAGTTTTGCCTTTTCTTTTCTTTTATTTCTGCTGAGGGTCTCTTATGCAACATTTGACTGTTTTATTTTTATGATTTAAAGCAATAAATTGTGTTTTAGAGAAAGAAAGGAGACAAGGTCTTTTTTGAATTTGCCTTTGTATTTCCTAGAGTACAGAATGCAAGCAATAATTTCTGGCTGTAACTTATATATATATTTTTGAGGGGGTGGAGGAAGGAAATTACTACCTACTTTTTATATACATATATATTTTTTAACAAAGCAATAGGGATTTATATAGACACAATTGTTTAGAAAGTCCCAGAAGAATAATTCTGAGATGATGTGAAGTTATACGCAAATGCAAGTCTTTCAAAAAGTCCACATGGCCTACCGTCTTCAGATTTTAAACAGCTTCTGACTGTTACACACATAAAAAAAATGTTTAGAAAAATGACATATTTTTATTACTTTTATTTGACAATCTAATTGAGTCCCCGACCATGCATATATCAAAAAGCCGTTATCAGCAGTGGCTTAATGCAAGGAAGGGGCACCCATCCTCCCCATCTCTTTTGCTTAGCCCCAGGGCTTGGCTTCTTCATGTGAAAGGTGTCTGAAGACAGAGAGAAATCTCACCACACTGAATATAGAGAGAAAACAAATCTTTTCCCACCCACCACCACAACAAAAATATTCTCTGCTATTCAGCGAAACAATTTAGAATTATGAGCTGCCTTTGACAAACACAGCCCATAAGGGCTTTGTCACATAAATCACAAACTGTGTGACCCTAAGACATTTTTCTATTATTTAATATTTAACAAAGGATTTGCACAATGGTGACACCATGCCAATCTTAAACCCATTTAAATCTTTAACCAGCAAGTTTTTAATCATGGGTGAGTGGGTGAAATAGCCTCTGCCAAGCAACACTTATTTTTCACCAAACAGATGCAATTTGAATGCTTCTGTTCTCCATAAGAATTGTTGACCATCTAACTATGGTGGTAGTAGGTGATTTACATACCAACCACAATCAAATTATAACAAGCCAAATAGATGAAGGTTTTTTCCTACTTCTAGAACTAGACTATAATTCATATTAACGATTGAATGGGTGCAGATACAATAAAAGCCGACCTGAGCCTCTGAACAGAAACTGAACACAGCTAAAGCAAATCTTTTCACATGCAGACTAGCTCCTCTCATAGCAGAGAAGTTCATTTTTGGGTCACATATTGCCCTTAAACAACTGGGTTAGTTAAGGTCAGTCAGTCTGTGTCCACTGACTGATGAAAGCATCCTGATTGCTGCAGTAAGGAATATTTCTAGCACCATACATCATGTCATTTGTACCCAGAACAATTTGGATGAATCCTCAACTCTATGCATTCTCCAAAAGCAGGAAAGGTCAAAAGTTTTCTTCTTGCTACAGGATACTCTGCTACTATATGTACATCAAATTAGATTGCACGTATGACAAGCTATGGAGATGACTTGTGTGCTCCTTTTATTTGACACATATAAATAGCATCCAGCATGCAGAGAGCTGATAGATCCTGGGGCCAAAAACGAAGTTTAGATTCAGGTTTTCTTTTTAAGTACAGATAAGTTGGGGGGGAGGGGGGTAATGTTGTTTGGTTTTGGTTTAGTGCAGTAGCAGTTCCGTAACATCAAGGAAAATATCATTGCTGCATTTGGAAACAAATTTCTGTTACACTGACAAGGTGGAAAGAAATTTCAAGTTGAACAAAACTATTTGTTTTTATGAAACCAAAAGCTTTAGATGGTGTTTATT
Organism: Notiomystis cincta; assembly: GCA_013398075.1. Classification (NCBI taxonomy): domain Eukaryota; kingdom Metazoa; phylum Chordata; class Aves; order Passeriformes; family Notiomystidae; genus Notiomystis; species Notiomystis cincta. The sequence goes on along the minus strand of VZRX01018945.1, from coordinate 162,410 downwards.
TTTTAAGATATTAATGTTTAACACATGTAAAATACAACTTTAATTTTAAATAATGTTGAGAAATAAATTTTGCTGAAAAATAGTTTTCTAAAAGCTAACAATGGTTCATTTGTGAAAACACAAACATATTTTTTCTTTCCAAAATATTTTCAATATTTTTTTAAAAAATAAATCAATGAAATTTACAAAATTTGCAAAATAGAAATAAACCAAAACTTATGTTTTTATTGAGGCGTCTTCCATGTACTGTTTTAGAAAATACAGTTGTTTTACAAGGAAAAATCTCTGATTATCTTTCTATGTAAAAGACCCAGTAACCCATAGATAAGGCTGTATTTGAAGAAGCAATAAAACATCTAGATTTAAAAGCTAGAAAAATCTTTTAATAAAAGTGCTAATGGCAGCTTTTTTTTGTTTGTTTTCTTTTAAATTGACACCATTTTACTAAATAGGTATTAGAGGTTTGTATTTGATTCTGGCAGTCTGGCTGTATTTTTATGAAGCAACATGTTAAACCTGAATTGCTTTGCTATTTTCAAGGGGACTTTAAGTTACTATAAAGCTGGGGTAATGAAGAAAAATCCTTAATAAACAATTTTCTGTAGTTTTTAAATAATATCCTGATCCAGCTGTTTTATGTTGATATTACATAATAAAACAACTAAAAAGCTGGATTAACCTGCTTCTCATAGATTCCCTCAACACTGAGCTGTCTAAATTGGCATAAAGCCACTTAGAAAGCTTTCCTCATGCCCAACAACAGGGAAGTTAGGAAGGTACATAATTCTTTTTCTAAAAACTAAATCCCAAAACATTTTGTTTAAAATTTAAATAGTCCTGCATTATATCCTCAATTTGCATTTTGGGATTATTCGGTTATCTGGATATGCCATGTTTTTCATTACTGACAATGTTACTGCCTTTGGATGATAAACTTTACACAGAATGTTGGTCAGCTAGATCTTAATCAGATCTCTTTTGGCTTTACACAAGGGAAATTTTTGCTGCCAATGAAATCAGAGGCAAAACACCTCTAACTTCAATCAGAGTAGGATTTTTAACATCACAGCTTCTGAATCAAAGAGAAGTACTCTCATAATGAAACAACCTTTGCAGGCAGGTAACTAGGCTGTTATTTCTTGTGTTATTACTTAGTCTTTCAATTCCTACTTTTCAAGAGTATTCTAAGTTTTCTTTCTTTTCTTTATTATCTTTAATATGGTTCAACTTTCAAAATGTATTATAATTTCCTTTTTTTGTTATAATCTTTAATATGGTTTTGTTTTAATGACTCAGAAAATACAATATTTGCCCTTTTCTGACATGAGCTGACAATCAGATTTTTCACATCTGTGCAAAGAATGTGTGGGTGTATCTGTTTATTCCAGATATAAGTGCTAGATATGTAAGAATAATCATGGGAAAATTACAAACCAGTGTCTGTGCCTTTCCCAAAGATCTAGGTTCCTACTGAGAACACTTGTCCCTTGTGAATAAGGCTTCCATAAAATTCTAGTCAATAACTGTTTAATACAGATATTGATGAAATTTTATAGGGTCTTGATTCATAAAGGACTAGCACTAGCAGTATTGAACTCTATTCATGATTTGCATTCTAAATCACCTTGCAAATTGATGGCACTTATCTGAGATGAAAGTTACAAAGTTAAGTGTTGGGCTTTCACTGCTCAGGAAAGTAACAGATTAAGTACCAAACCAAACAGAACTATAAAGGGGATTTATGCTACTCAGAACATCTTGTCTAATTGAAAAATAAATATTTATGCCAAACTGTAGGAATGAATGTGTTTATGCTTTCAATTTATTTTTCAGTGGCATGACTCTTAGCGTTCTGGCAATATCTTGTAATGGAGCTTTGGGATTCTGGAGGTGATGCCCACAGACACTGAGAAATATATGTGGGTAATAAGTATGCCTTAGATAAGTTATCTGCACTGTGTGGCACTCTTGGAGCATTTCATGTAATGACTGTAGGATATATTCAGATCAGCCACCATAGACACCTGACTTAATCACAGGCATTACTGATAATCCTTCTACCAAGAGGGGAGTTCAGATTGCTGAACATTTGGGTTTACCAAATCAGGTTTCCTGTCCAGCAGTGAAGGTGTTAAAGCACTCATTAGTCGTTGTGTCTAGCTTAAAGATGAAAACTATCCTGAAAATACCCATATACTTCGGAAGATGGTAAGACTGCCTGTATTGATTTTGAATCACATAGATTTGGGAATATGTTTATAGAGAAGTTCTTGATGTCTGCCCTTAAGAAAGTTCATCTCAGTCCACAAGCATGACCTCTCCAGAATGTCCTTTGCTGTAGGGATGCTTCTGAATCATCTGGACCAGTTTTCACATATACCTTGTGAACTAAAATTAATTACACAAGAAAATAATGATCCAAGACTAGGACTCTGTTCTAGGCAAGGATTGCAATATAATTTTTAAAGATGTGCATGATACTAGATGAGACCAGAAAGCAGCTAATATCCATGACCTGGAAAATGTGGCACTACAATAGTGTGCTGGTTTTGGCTCAGGTAGAGTTACTTTTCTTCCAAGTGGCTGGTATGGGGCTGTGTATTATATTTGTGCTGAACACAAAATTGATAATATAGAGATGCTTTAGTTATGGCTGAGCAGGGCTTGCACAGAGCCTTTTCTACTTTTCAGACTGCCACACTGGCAAGGACTTTGAGGATCATGGGAGGCTGGGAGGAGAACAGCCCAGACAGGTGACCCCAACTGACCAAGGGGATATTCCAGACCATGTGGCATCACACTCAGTATATAAAGTTGGGGGAAGAAGGAAGAAGGGGTGGAAATTTGGAGTGATTGTGTTGTCTTCCCAAATCACCATTATATGGGATGCTGGAGATGGTTGAACACCTGCCTGCCCATGGAAAGAAGTGAGTTGATTCCTTTTTCTGCTTTGCTTGTGTGTGCAGCTTTTGCTTTCCCTATTAACTGTCTTTATCTCAACCCATGAATTTTCTATCTTTCACTCTTCCTGTTCTCTTCCCTGATACCCCTGGTAGGGAAATGCATGAGTGGCTATGTTGGGCGTGGCTGCTCTCTGGGGTTAAACTATGACAAATGGTTAGACACAAAGTTTTTACCTCAGATTAATGAAGGAATCAAAAGAACAAAATTCACTTATACTGCTTATCTCTCCAGATTTCACCCACTGGAAAGTTTCTCACATGGTGGACAAACGTTTTGGAAAAAGATAACAAGAGACAGGTGGGCCAAAGAACAAAAGAAAGCTAATGCATCCAGAGTAAATCATGGCTGCAAACACATTTGGAAATCTTGTTATTGATCTTCATGAGAAAAGGATATGAATGCCTGCACGTGTACACATGCATTAGTAAACTTTAACCCACCTGCTGACAAGAGACTGCTCTGACAGCTGTTCATCCAGTTGGAGTGTGGTTTGTATATGGTTACAAAAGACATGAGCTTGCCAATTTGATAGATGGCCTCTTTTTTATTGTTTATAAGAGGAAGAATACGCTATTCTGGAATTTGGCCTGTTTTATTCCACAAACTTGAAAGAATAGTATCAGAAATGCTCAAAGGATGCAGAGTTATGCCATTACACACCTACAATTCAAACCATACATACTCCAATAATGCAAACTGACTACAATGTGCTTAGCAAGACCGGAAAGATTTGCACCCTGGGCAATATTATATGTGACTACCTACCCAAGCAACATTTTCATTAGCACTGTATGACAAACCAGAATGGAAAGCAGCTATGTCTGTTGCCCAGCCAAATCTTTGTTCTCTTTTTATGTCCTGTGGCAAATAACTCAATCTGTATACTGTTAAGACCATTACTGGTACAGAGGTGATATTAATTCTTACTTTCATACAAATCTCTACCTTTTCTACAGCTAAGGGTGGGGAGGCAGAGTGATACAAGGCTGAAGTGACTCAGATTATGAGGGTGACTTTCTATATTTGGGGCAAATTTGGGGTTCTGACTTTTTTATTCTAAAGTAAAGTAAACCTGATCTTTGATAAAATCAAGTGTATTAAACAGAAGTGGTAAGTTGTACTCAATTCTGCTATGGACTTACATCAACATCCTTATAGTAACTCCTGTATAGTGTATACCAATTTCCAAAGCTGATTTTAATGGTGTGGTGTTGTATACTATAACATCAAAGTCTGTTCCCTAGGCTTACTTTCTTCATAATTAAAAAAAATTCGTTCCTCCTGCAGTAGCTTTTCTGCATCCTTTGTGGACAGAAACACTTAAATGTTGGTATGCAGGAAAGTGTTTCCAAACTCTTTGGAGGCTCTATGAACCCCAGTGACACAGGAATTAACACATTTGATTTGTGGTGTGAGGTTTCTAGTTATTCATATTACTAGTTAAAGCCCAGATACTACAAATCTTCAGTCTTCCAATTAGTCTTTAGCTATTGAAGCCAGCAAGATTTTTTGTATGGGTAGAGTCAATTTACATGAATCAAAGTTTTTGATATTGGCTTTTAGTTTTATTTGCTCTTTCGAACCCTTACTTCAGTACAGCAATATTTAAGCATATAATTTCAAGATCCTGTATGTATTTAATCAGCTGACAATGCTATAAAGAAAAAATACTTCATATATCTTGGACACTGCCGTTCATCTAAACTCACAGAACCAGAAGAGCTCTATAATTCCTGATTCAAAAGTTTACATGTTCTGATCCCGTGTAGGGGCTGGACAGGGGTTCCCACCCTCACCTCTTCTTTCCCCCACCCCTTCTTTCCCACCATATACACACTCCACTTCCCTCCCCCAGCCATGGGGAAACAGAAAAACTCCTGGACAGAAAATAAACAAGACAAGGCTGGCTATTCATCCAGCAAGGACAATTAGGAAGAAGGACCCTCCAGTGTGTCACTGTAAACAATCCCTTGGGAACATCTTTTCTGTTCTTTAGGTGCCTTGAGGTCCCAGTCTTGCTCTCTCTTCTAAACAGAATTGCTATAAATTAACTAGGAAAGGAGGATGTTACACTCCCAGTCGTGCTGCCAATAACAGAGAGCAGCACAAACTGTTCCTTGGAACATGTGGAGCTCTGTAGTCCATACTCATAAACTCAAGACACTCTAACCCCCATACAGAGGTCTTAGAAAACCTGGAACACTTGAACTCTTAGGCAACTTCTAACATACGAAATAAGGTCTTCCCATTTGCATTACTAACAGCTGAGCTGACTTCTTAAATGTAGTTAAATGTTATTATTCATTATACAGAGAAATTTAACTTTTGCTGCCTAGAGAATCTTTATATTTATGGCTTTGAGAAGAGAATTATCTGATTTCATCAGTTTTTATCCACTAGCATAGTCTTCACATTCTATCTAGTGTTGCAGGTTTATTATACTGACCTCATTTCCTCAGTCACTGCAATTTAACTTCCGTATTTATATTTCACAGAAATTTTCTATAATTTAAAAAATTACAGCTGCAGTGTGAAAGCAGTAAGAGTCACACAGTAAACTTTGCATTCAGATGATTGTCAGTATTTCCAGCTTGAGGACTCAAGAGGAGACAACCTGAATAAAATCTGATTAAAGTGACAAAAGTGGTCAGACAGAAAAATGAGGGGGAAGAATAGGATTTTTATTATTAAAATCATGAAAACATTTTCTCCTGAAATACCAAGCATCAGAATTTCTTCAGCCATGATCCACAGAGGTCTTGGAATAGTGTATAGAAAGGAAACTTGTTAAAATGTTGACTTTTCCTCTGCTGTAAAGAAATTAAAGGAAGAAGACAGATACTTCTTCCTAATATTGTCTTGATCATGTTGGCAACTACTCTGAAGACTATTAAGGTAAGATAGAGAAAAAACTTGTGCACATGACTCAGTAAAACAATCTCCCCGCTAAATACTAGTGTGGACAGAAAGACAAATCAAAGATACAAAGCTACTCTTTCTCATAATGGTTGAGGCAGGGAGGGAACAGGAAGGTCTAGTCTGTGAATCCAGACAGTCAAGCTGAAGAGCTCTGCAAGTCTGTAGAAGCATGACTCAGTAGGTAAGTACAGACTGTTAAAACTAAGGATAAGTAAAAAGGCAGTTTCTTCATATGAAATAAATGTTAGAAATTTAGCAGTTCAGACTGCTAAATTGAAATTGTTGGTTTGTACCTGAAAATGAGGCTTCTCTCTCTACATATTTGTAATTTCCTCATAGCCATGACCCATTTGCTTTCTCTTCATTGCATACCCATTCTGGGAATTCCCAGTCCTTAGTTGTCTTAATCAGGACACAAGCTTGTCTAAGCACTTTAAAAGACTGTTTGACTTTAAATAGTCTGTATGAAAAGCTTCAAAACCATGATTCAAAATAGATGGCATCAAGAAAAGAAAGACAGGATTGAAACAAGAAATAATTCTAGATTCAGTATGAGGATCTGGCAGATCTTTACTGTCTGCATACATACACACTCTGCCAAAATGCAGTGCTTGAGCAGTAGAGATATCTCATTGCAGCTGCTGAGACATGGGCCCAAGCCATATTCTGGTTTCATACCCAAATTTCTCAGGCAGCTTAGATGTGAGTATTTGGCCTCTAAGCCTAGAAATGAAGACTGCCCAGAAGACCCACTTCTGTGACCTCATTTATGGGCCACTGTTGGAGAACCTGTTCTGGTAACTCATTCACATCATGGAGATCAGCACATCTACTATGGGCACAATGATTTAGAACAACCAATCTTTGCTGACAAAACAAACCAGATTACTAAAATTATTCTGCAAAAATTTTTAAAATATACCTGAAATGGATACATAATTACCAAAATGAAATTAAAGGCATTAAGTAGTGACCCTTTCTGAGGTTTGAAGATGAAAGGTATGAAGCCTCAGCACTGTGCCTTTGATTCACTTCCCACATCTCCTGGCTGTCATGACAAGATATGACAGACAGAGAATAGGAATAGTTTCCTTCAGCTGTAAATTCACCCAATCCAATCCAATCCAATCCAATCCAATCCAATCCAATCCAATCCAATCCAATCCATAAAAGTCTGGTATTCCAGTTTTGCTGGAATTTTCTTTCTGTGAAAACTTCTCTTGCATGTGTTTCTGCCTAGTGGCAGAGTTTCAGGGGAAAGAAGATGACTCACAGCAGACTACAGTCTGCTAAAAGGTAAAGAATTTGGGTAAATACTCCCTGAAGCTGAGGAAAGAATTGAAAGTAGGTCTGCTCCATCTGCAGTGAATACCCTAGTTATAATTACATCACAGGAATTGGAAGCATGAATGATCTTTCAGTAACATTCTTTCTTTTATTGATCTGAGCAAGATCCTTGCCAAGGCAAACTCAAGTGAAATCTACTATACTAGACCCATAGGAGGCTTCAGCTGTGGATCCCTGCTAGACCCAGATATTAAAGTAACACCAAACCACTTAATTCATCTGCTAAAATGATGGTACTTCCATTTATGCACAGGAACAGGACTCTAGAAATCAGAGCAATTCTACAAGTGAAAATTTTGACATCCACAGATTTCCAAACAGATTTTCACTCAGGAAATAAATTCCACCTTTTCACTCAGGAAATAAATTCCACCGAAGTCCACCACTGTAGTCAGCAAAAGCTTTTTATGAACAGTCTCTAAATGACTTGAATAGCATACCCAAGGAAGCCCTTGCTGGAGTATGGGATAGGACCAAGTAACAGGATTCTTTTTCCTCCATGCAAAAAGAAGGAGCATTTGTAGGTGCCTCAAGAGCCCTTGATAATACTTGTTCAAGAAAAGTGTGTTGGCTAATCAGAGAAGTAATTGAGATTTCAAAGTACACTGTCTTTCTCACACTAAAATCTTTTAAAACAGTTGAAGGGGTTTTTTTGAAATTAAATCTTTTGCCAACAATTTGTAAACATTTATCAGAATTTTCAGAGCACAATAAAATCATAAAATCCAGTCATGCCCTTGAGATTCTCCCCTGCTTTACGCTGTGGGAACACAGGAATTAGTAGAGGATCTCACTATTTCTTCAGTACATGCACTGTGGTTTCCACATGGTTCTTCTAAAGAAGATCTGAGAATCTGGTATTTTCTATCATTTACAAAAATTCATTGTCAAAAGTCTGAAGTCATTTACCTCAGTAGACTCATCTCCATCTCACCTCCCCTGCCATGATTAATCTTTCACATCTTTAAACAAATTGATTGATTTTGGATACAAATTTATCATAATTCCATTACTCATAGCAAATCTGAACACAAGCTATCCTTGCCTATCTCAGCATCTTTGTCATCGTAGAAGAACAAAGGACAAGAGAAGTCTAGAGGGGAAATCCAAAAAAATGCGGGAGGAAAATAGAATGAACCATGGTGTATATATTAGATTTGATCTTTTACTTAGAATAACAGACACAATCCAGAGTTCAACAGCACACCTGGATGTAAATAGCTAAAAGCAGTCTGGGTTGTTCTGCTCTATGATTTTAATTTAAGTTCAATACTTGTTCTGAGAATTAATCTCATTAAGATGAGTATAGCAGCTAGTTGTACCAAAAATTGGCCAGATATTTTCAAAGGGAATAGTAAATCCTTGGTATGGATTATTTGATAGAACCACAGAGGAGGAATTGTCTGAGTTTGCAGACTTGGATTCCTCAGGAAGAAGTGTATGACACTACTTAAGCACCAGTTGTGTATTTTGGGTCACCAGAGTAATTTTTCTGTCCTGCTGTAACTTAAATATCATGTGTTAAGCCTGGTTTTCGCCAGAGTAATCTTGACATTGCCAGGTTCCAGTGTCTTACTTCTTGTTATGAACATATCCCTGCAAGTCATGCACACCTGGCTAAATTCTTAAATTCATTCCCCCAGCAGACTCTGAAAATTAGTCCACGATGTTATGAGTGTTACAATGGACGTTATCAATGTAAAGGAAAGTGGAATTGCATCAATTACATTGCATTTGTCTTACACACTTAGTATTATAAGTCACTACATTCCTGAAAAATTAAATATATTTAAGCCTTTCCTGAAAAGTTTTACTCACCAGCTTCATCATGTTCACAGGTCAGCAGCAAGCCCTGTCTTCCTGTGTGGTTATAAACATGAGGGCTGATTTTTAAATGCTGAGGAACAATAAATATTACTGAAAAACTGTTCCCACAAACACACACTCCCCCTGAATTTGGAATTTTAATATATTGCAAAGGAGACAAGTGAAAAATATGAACAAACATGATGAGTCAATGATGACACAAGAGGAACTGGGAGAGAAAGCACCATCCTCAGTCAGCACACTGATTTCCTGGCCACTGCTTGGTGCTCCAGAGCAGAACAGGAATTGATGTGAAGACACGATATGGTCTTGGGCACAGCTCAGAGGGAAGGCTCAGGGGGCTGACAGGAAAATTCACGTGGCAGATAGTGAAGGCCTGCTGAGGTTACTTCAGGCTAAGATGTTGTGGGGAACTGTGGGGACTGTCCCCTGCTCAGGAGATCAGTCTCTGTGGAAGGACCAGTCTAGGGGCTGCAAAACTGATTCCTGAGGGGAATGGAATGGAAAGAGCAAACTGACTGCTGAGGATGTTGTGTGTGCTTGTTTGTATACAGCCCTCCTTTTTAAGCCTTCTCTGCAATGCCAGTTTAGCTTTGGGAAACAGGTCTAATTTAAAATTACACCAGGCACCAACTGGAGTATCGTTTTTAAAGGCACCCATACAGGTCCCAGTGCTAATGTCTCTGGAGATTTTATGGTGAATTTTGCATTATTTCAGTGTTTCAGTGCTACCAAAATGAAATACTTTGGAAAGCTTCATTTCTTTAAAAAAAATCTGAGATTTGGACTTGTTTCAATTTGGACTGACTCCATATGTTAAGTTCTTGGAATTTCCTGTAGGAAATACCATTTTTCAACCAGAGGGTAAGACGAGGCTCATTGGCAGCAGAGCATGAAGGAGCCTCTGTGTCACCATCTTTGTTTTAGTTATTCTTCAGACAAATTGAAGTTTGCCAGGACTGTAAGTAAGAAAAGCCATTTATTTCATACAAACCACAGACTTCCAGGTGTTGTGGCTTTCAGTCATTACCAATCTTTCCATTTACAAAGGCGAGAGGCAATCTCTAGTACACTTCAATCTATCTCATGTACAGGTTCACAAAATTTTCACAGATAAACCTGAAAAGACTATATTTTCTGTGTTTCTTTATTCCTTAAAAGCAGACTAGTTGTTTTTCAGTTTGGTCAATCTCTAGAACTGATTCACAGGTAAATTGAGATTATTCCAAGAATTGCCAAGTAATCACAAAGCTCATTTGATAGATTAATGAGCAGCTTCTAAGGAAAATGGGGAAGTCTCTTTATTTAAGATTAACCTTACCCAGGCTGATGCTGGTGACATGTTGCATTCTTGAGGTCCTTTGGGATGAAGGCACTAAGCAACTGAAACAATTATATGCAGTGGAAATATGTGCTTTACACATAGATTGGCAGATACTGTACTTTCATGTCTGAATATATTTCTCCATACTGGTTCAGCTCATAACTTATTATGAACATTTTTTATTCTTTCTTGCTAGCATATGTCTGCTTTTATCTCATCTATTACTGGCACATGTATCCTCACAACATTATACCACAGCGGCCATTTTACTATAACAGATGGGCAAGAGGATTATTTGTCTTGATACTTCATTCAGAAACCACGTTTTGTTTATATTTTGTATTGACATTAAAAAGCTTTTCAACCAATGGGGGTTTTCTTTTGAGTTAGTTTCATTTTATTTTATTTTTTAGTGATCCAAAAAGGCATACTTTTTTTTTCCCACTTCAAGACAGAATGATAGCACTGCCTGGGGGTTACCCATAGCAGTGAGCTAACTTCTAACACAAATCAAACACAAAGGCTGATGAAGACGAGATGCAAAATTGCTACTGTAACATTGGAAATAAAACTTAAACATGAGATTCAAAGACTGCCTGCTTGATAATACAATGGGAAAAAAGAAAACCCTATTACGAAAGAAAGCTATTGGAAATATTCAAAGCCAGGGAAAGCAAAAAAAAAAAAAAAACCCACGATTTGTCACAAAAACGAAAATGGATTTTTCAGATTTATCAGATACATTTTTTTAACTTTTATACTAGAAACAAACAGGCAGAAAAAGCAGGGAATCGTTTACTGTTGGGGGGGGAATGTATAGTTGAGGGTATGGGGCTTCTGACTGCATGTGGTCTGTCTATATGTGGTCTGTCTCTCTCCCTTCCTTTGGAGCAGTGAAAGTTTATGCTTCAGGTATGGATGACCTGATGATCAGGCAAATGCTCTTCATGGTGAGCAGAGCTATTGTCCCTCTTCATTGAAGGTAGGACCTTCTTTACCCTTGCCTTGTTCATGTTTTCTCACTTTTAGCAACCCCTGTAGAGTAATAAAGCAAGATTACTGTATTTAACAAGGATCTGCAAAAAGAGGTTCATATTCCTGGAGTTTGCAGTCCTCAGTGAACACATAAATCAAAGTAAAGTTTTGCTGCCCAAGTTATAGTATGGCTGGAATATAGTACTGGGGGATTGATATCCCTTAGGTTAAACAACTGACACTAATTGAAATCTGAATTGAGATGCACAAGTTTGAAGTCGATATGTTGCAGAAACCTTCAATTTGGGGGTTAGATCTGCCAAATTTTCCACTTTCCATACTGGGACTGAAGTCAGAAATGTTGTTAACTCTGATCTTGGGTGGTCATTTACAATAATTTCTATGTAACTGAAACTTAAACCCCTTTTTGAGTTCATTCAGTTCATGAAAATATCAAGACTGACATTATTGAGAAGTACACTAAAAAAAATATTGATAACTGAGATAGTTCCCATTAAGAACAAAACACTAAATTCAGGTTCAGATGCCCATCAGAAGAATTCTAGTAGCATCTAGAAAAGCTGAAAATATCTGTGTGGACAATTTAACCCTACATCTCTAGGTACCTAAAGAGTTTCCCCATAAACTTATATGTAAACTAAGACTGGAAACATGCTAACCTGTACTTTACATTTCATCATTCCTTCCAAAAGAGAAACAAAATATATTTGATTTTTCTCTCTTTTCTTATACAGAACAATTGAACTAGAGAGTAGAAAAAACAAACCACCTGCATTTATAAATTATGCAGAGATTGTTCTTCATGGAAAGTTTCCAACATTCATCTCACAGAGCTCTACTATCTGGAATGTATAGTGAATAAAGTTTGTTCACAAAATATGGCAAAGCAGCTAAATTGGCTGCAGTTTCATTTTCCTGATATTATTACTATAACAGATAAAAAAAACCCCTCTTGACATTTTTACATTTTCCCTCCTTTCTTTTGTGTAATTTTAGGTCTTAAATGGGCATCAAAACAAACATATCTGAAACTAAGTATTTGTACAAGTAAACTTTTGAATGTTGCTATTCCCCTGACATTCCAATTACTTCTGGAAAGTTTGGGTTATCTAAAAATGTTTCTGTTTGATTCATCTTCTCCCCCAACCTCTTCTGATTTTCTGGATTTCCTGGTTATTCAACTGAGCACAAATTGCTGTTCATACAGATGCACTGCCATGATTTCTGATTTGCAGGCTGTCACTCCCATTAATAACCTACTAGGCTGTCATGCTGTCATTCCTTGTTGCTGCAACGATTTGTTTCAAACATAGGGGCTGATTCATGAAGAATAAAAAAAGCAGTTGTCCTGTTTTAGAGGAACCTCAAAATATTTATGCAGAAAATGTGTGAAAAGCACACACACCGTTTTTATCCTGAAGTATGTGATTGCTAAATACTCAACTTGTTTTCCTGTGAGAAAAGAGAAAGAATATAGACTCCACTCAAGTTTTTTTCTATATGAAAACATAATGCTTTTAATAAAATCTTCTCCTTGTAAAATATCTGAAGTTCAGTTCCAGGGCTATGATATGATAAATCCCGGGGATGATGCAACGACTTAAAAACTGATATCAAAGCTGATTTTAGGGATAATTTTTTTCATTTCTCACCCTGTCTTTCCCAAAAGTATTAATGGCAGCTACATTAGCAACAAGAAACAAAAGTGTATCAGTGTTTTTCTTTCCTCATTCAGAAGCACTTGGCCAAATTTCACTCTTGATGACACAGGTGCAGCTTCATTTCCTCTTATAGGTTTGTGTTTTTGGAAAAGATGAAAAAATGTGACCCATTGGACTCACTGTTCAATATCCCTCTGTACTGTTGGACTGCTGAATGACTGGGAATGGTCAGATAATTTTCGGGATGGGAAAATGCCGCTGATGAATAAACCAGCACATGCATCCACACAAAGCAGAAAATGAACTGGGACTGAACCAAATCCTGCAGAGGTTTTGACCCATTGGCAGGTGTCCAGGGACTCCCCTGTCCCTGTGGGTTGGAGGCAGACAGCTCTTTGACAGGTGATGCTGGTGACTGTGGGAGAGCAGGGCAGGTCTCCTCCACCGCGCCTTCTCCCCCGAGCGCTTCCCAGCACATCATGGCCATCACACCGGGATGTCTGTCTCCCTGGCAGTGGGGCTGGCCAGCCAGCACCCTCTTAAACACCTTGTCCCAGCATTTGCCATTCAGCTCACATAACCACAGCGTTTCAAGGAGATGGAGCTGCCAGGAGCTGAGCTCCTGCACTTTTTCTACTGCCAAGGCCCGACAGTTGGCACATCTCCCAAAGAAACAGGCAGAAGAAGGTTTCTGAAGAAGGAAAAGAAATAGGAGGACAACATGGGATGCTGATGTAAATCAAAACTGGGAGAGAAGATGAATGTGGAGGCTGTTTGGATCTCAGCTGCAGTTCTGGCTCCTGGTTTCCCATTTTTCCCCTGTCATCCCTGAGTTGCTTCTCTGCAGCCCAGACCTGCACTGTTTGAGCCATGCAAAAGTTTCTGCTTCCCTTCTCTTCCTCTCCCCACACCTCTCACTAGGCAGCCTGCTCCTAGTGCTGGCTACATGGCTGCTGATGAGTGAACTTCTCTAGAAAAACTATGTAAAATACTTAAATCATTAGACTGACTTTGTACATAGTAATTTAAACCAATATTTTAATGAGGCAGTCTCCCGATTACAGCATTATTTTTATCTTCCATAAGGCTTACACATGAAAATTTGTCCCTGCCAAACAGTATCAGCAGCCAGTCCCAAACCTGTCAATGCCATAGTATTTTCTAAATTGATGCTTAATTAATGAAGTATGATAGCAACAGGTTCTCTCTCTCCTTTTTTAATTTGATCTCCATGGCATTATAGGAACCTAAAGCTTCCACTAGGCATATATTCCTACCATTTCCTTGTCAGAGGAAATGTATATTCATTTCAGACTTGCAGAGGCAATTACAGTAGCCACCAGTTGCCTACAGCAGCTAATCAAAGTGATAACCTGCAAGTTCTCAACTCCCCATGAGACAGCCCACTTGCCTCCAGCTGATGAATGCCAAAAGAGCAGCATGGGCCTACCAGTAACGACACCGTCATCTAAGGCAAGTTTTTAACTAACCCATGGTTTTATAAAGACTCTATTAATGTCTCATAAAAAGAGGTCTAGATAAAACACTCGAACAAGAATTTTTTTAAAGGGAAATACCAGTGCTGATGTAAATGTCCGTTCTAAAATACTAAGCTGGTATTTGCCTACTCGTAACCTTTGCACTTCTCATGTTCTGAAAAGTGATGAAGCCTTCCCTGAGCGTTTTCAAGAGTCTGACTAACCTCTGACTGATGTGCTATCATATCTTTCCTCCTATCCAGCCAGGCACGTGCTTCATCTGAAACAAATACACAATTCTATCAATTTCAAAAGGGGCTTAAATTTAAATGTGTAGAAGCACCATAGGAAAGAGGTCTATAATGCTGCTGGAAAGTTGTATTCCAGGTTTTTAATTTAGACATTAATTGGTGTTGCCTTCAACTGAAATAAACAAAGCAAATTTTAGAAGTAGAAGAAAACAGCATTTATAAATAGCTCACAATTAATTGCTAGCAGAAGGGATTCACCACATTGGTAGGAAACATTTAGATTCTTCTGCATGACCAGTCCCTTGCTTTTGCTGGAATTTTATTATTTACAACATAGGCATAGTTGGCAACAATATGACCCCCTCCACAATCTGCCACTCTATTAGTGAGAAAAGCAGCATTAAAGACACACACTCTATTTTTGCTGTATTCCATCAGCATATTTCAGAGAGTCCAGTGTATAGAAATTTAAAGAAAGAGAATTAAAAGATTTGAAGACTGCTTCTCTGACCTTTACTTGTTTCCATGTGACAGGCTTTGTGAGCAAACAAATCCACAATTTTGTGGTCTCATTAAGATTATCTAAAAAAACCCAGATTTTAAAAATTGTCACAGAACCTCCTTCCCCCTGAAGTATAAAAGCTCCTCAAATGAAGAAATTATCCGTGGCTGTGCTGTTACTTTACTCGAGTTCTTATATATGGGATTTCTCTTTAAGGCTTCTGGCCAGGTTTTGACATTGAATTTCGGGATATTCTAATTAGCTGTGGTCCCAAAGGAGGCGTTCCTGGCTTCTTCCCTGCATAGTTGGGAGTCCTGAAGGACTCCAGGCTGCAGGCTGCAAAGAGAGCGGGTTAGGTTTGTACATTTCCTACTCATGCTGCTATCATCGTCCAGGGAATGGACTTCTGCTCTACTATTTCCTTGTCTCATTAAAAAGTTGGTGAGCTTTTAAAGGATGGGGTTTCCAGGTTTTAGGACTGTCACCACCTGCAGTGGTCATTTCGTGCTTTGAAAGACACATGTCATCATGCTATCATTATTATGTGCTTGCACTAGCACTCAAAGGTCCTGAGCAAGGCAAGCCCAGAACTTGGAAACCTCCTGCATCTTAAAGGAACAAGTGATGGCCACATTGGGAGCTCAGGTTATGCACAGCTGGAAGATCACACCAACTCAGTCATGTAAGCAACACCAATCTTTTTCTCCATAACAAATGTGAGAACAAATAATTCATCTTAATTTGAAAACTCAAGATTAAAAATCTTCTAGCACCTTTCTCTCTGAAGAGTGCTAAGACAGCAGGTACTCATCCAGGGCCAGCCTGCAGCTCAGCTCTTCTCCAGTCCCAGGGAGGCAAAAGCAGTGAGGAGGGGACAAGCAATAAGCTCAGGCTTTACATCCAGATCATGAGCTTGTCCTCCACAGAGAGCTGTCCACACAAGCTTTTTGGACTTCAGCAAAGATTTTGATACTGCCTCTCACAGTATTCTTCTGGACAAAATATCCAGCCCATAGTTGGATAAACACATTATGTGATGGGTGAGCAACTGGCTCACAGGTCAGCTGCAAAGGGTTCCAGTGAATGGGGGGTGACATCACACTGGTGACCTGTCACTAATGGGGCTCTGCAGGGCTCCATCCTCATCCTGTGCTCTTCAATACCTTCATTAATGACTCAGACACATGACTGAAGGAATACTGAGCAAGTTTGCCAATGACACAAATTGGGAGAAACTGTTGACTCCCTCGAGAGCACAGAGACCTAGACAAATTAGAGGGCTGGACAATCACCAATCATAGGAAATTTAGCAAGGCCAGGTACTGGATTCTGCACCTATGACAGGGAAACCCTGGATATATGTACAGACTGGGGAATGAGAGGATGGAGAGAAGTGCCACAGACAGAGACCTGGGGGTCCTGGTCAGTGACAAGTTGAACATGAGTCAGCAGTGCCCTGACATCCAGGAGGGCCAACCCTGTCCTGGGGTGCATCAGGCACAGCATCACCAGCTGGGCAAGGGAGGGGATTGTCTGCTCTGCTCTGAGCTGGGGCAGCCTTACCCTGAGTCTTGTGTGTGGATTTGGGTGCCACAATATAAAAAAGGTATTAAACTATTAGAAAGCATCCAAAGGAGGGCCATGAGGATTTTGGAGGTTCCTGAGGGGAAGTCAAATGAAGAGCAACTGAGGTCACCTGGTTTGTACAGTCTGGAGAAGAGGAGACAGAAGGGAAACCTCATTTGGACAATGCTTTCAGCTACATGGTGTGGTTTTTGGGGTGTCCTGCACAAGAACAGGATTTGGGCCTGATGATCTCGATGGGTGCCTTCCAACTCAGCATATTCTATGATTCTATGAAGATTGCCTGGCACCAGGGCTGCTCTGCTCGCTGAAACACTCGTGAAGAGGTTCTGTTTGAGACATCAGCAGTGTATAACTGATACTGTAGTGCTGGGTATTTCTCTCTTTTAAGAGATTGCTAAGAATAATGAACAGAAACAAGGTTTGTTGGTTGAAATGAAATGACAAACGCTTTAATTAATAGATAGCAGACATCCTTACAGGAACAATTATGTATTATACATGTATGCAGATTTTCACCAATGGCTCCTGGTACACCAGCCATTTCTGAAGCCCAGACACTCTTTGATTGTCCTACTCTCATGAGTTAGAACTTGTTTTTTGGGGTCATGATGGGCCTGGCTATGAATTCATTTTTAGTGAGAGAGACATCTTGTCAGTGAACCCCACTTGATGGGATGATATGACAAGGAATTTGTTGTTTTTTCATTCCATTAGGAGCTGTGCTCAGCTGTCCTGAGGCTTACCTCAGTTCTTTGTCTTCAAATTTCTCTTTCTTCAAACTCGGATTTTTTCCTGTTTCTCCAGTTTCTACCAATTTTGAATACAATTATGACACAGTGGGAAAGATCATACAGAAGTGGACTATTTTTATTCAGAAGTCCTGCTTTATTTTCACGGTAAAATCAGCATGAAGGATTTTCTATTGCTTTTGAAAACAAAAGTACATTTCTAAAAGTTTTCATCCTCTCAGAGCAATGTGCTGTAACTCACATTTTGGAGGACAATCTGGCTAGTTTGAGAATAGAAGCTTAGAATTGACTGGAAAGAGGGACATTTCTGTGAAGATCTCAATATTTTGGTTTTTGCATTTCAAACTTCAGCAAAACAAATATAAACAAAGACTCAGAACTGCAAACTTCAAAATGCTTTGATCCACCTCTTGAGGTATTGGTTAGCTGAATTTTACCTGCAGGAACAAACTCACTTATAAACATTTTACATGAAAAGTAGGAAGGTTGTAGCTTCGGAGTTGTGAGACAAATCTGAAGACAATTTAGAAGCAAGAGAAGCAGAACTTGCTCTGTATAATCTCTGTTACAAATAATGATGCCGAGTAAGGAATGGCTTTCCTTCCTTGGAGACAGAAACACCTTTTGCGACTGCATTCATTTGATCTGAGACACTGAGAGACAATAACTAAAATAGTTCTCATATTCATAGTTCTACAGGCACTTTCCAGTATCAAGTTTAGATTTTCTCACTTTAGAAAGTATGAAATAAGATAACAACCCTCTGTATTTCAGATATCTGTTGAAGTGGGGTGGTGTTTTTAAAGTCTAATTTCATTTTCCTCCAATAGCACAAGGAGATGACACCCAACAGATTATACTAGCTGTCAGCCTTACACAACCATATCTGTAGACTTCAGACAATTATCTGTAATCAATAGCTGTAGCATCATGGTGATAAAATTATAGTACTTACATATAATTACACTTACATTCAAATATAACCAGTTCCATTCAGAGCATATGTCAATGGAGTAAATCATGGTAACTCTGTAATTCTCAAAAGAGAGGAGGGAAGGTCAGATCCATGTTTTCCAAGAAATTTAGTTCAGAAAGAACTTTCTTTTTCAGTTAATCTTCTAATATTCTTTTAGATTTTAAAAGAAACTTTTCTGGCAAAACGTTTGCAGAAGTACCCTTGCTAATCCTACAGACATGACTCTAGTTTTCTACTAAATACATTTCTTACAATTATATAGATATGAATGGGCATAACATAATTTATCACATGCTGATTCTGTTACTTAAAGTCAGAAATTAGTGGACACTCTTGAGTTTACAATTGCTTGTAAATCCACCAAGATGAATTTTTCATGTCAGTATAAAAATAGGTCTTTATTATATATTTCATTTTATGCTTTCTCCATTCAGTTTCAATACCATCTCTGTGTTCCTTTTCTGTTCTCCTTCTATTCTTTCATTTCCTGGTCCTGTATTCATTCTGTGTTTCTCCTTTATTTCTTTCTCCTTCTATTACTTTTGATTCTTAGCATTGATCTTGGAGATAGAATTCTGGGCTGATAAGGTGTTTGTATTTGTTTAAAAAGACTTCTGCTCCATTACTTCCCTTTCTCATATAAAGACACTTTAATACCTTGGTTGTGTTACAGACTCTGATTTCAGCAGTTACAGGACTTTTCCCTACATAATGAAATCCTGAGTCCTAGTCACCTTGCTGTTAGGAAAGGGGGAAAAGGAGACTCTTTAAAAAATCCTAATATGCAGCTCTCTGTGCATGTTCCCCACAGGTCACCACTCATGCTTAAGTACATTAAAAACCAGATCTGTGCAAGCAGCAACAGGTAGGAAATGAAAGGCATTGTGGAAGAACTGACAGGATCAGTCTTTCTTCCTTTATGATTTACATGTGCAGGCTGCTGGTGCGTTTCTCCTCTTCCTAGAAGAAGTACCTTTCTCAAAAAGTGCAATGTTTATGGTGCAAGTTGCAAATTTCTACAGCTTTCTTTACAAAGAATAGTGTTTAATCATATCATTTTACACAGAAATATGTAGTTTTTCCTAGCCTGCACTTACCTGCAGCTGAGAAGCTTAAAGCGGTGAACATTGATGAGGAAGTTATTTGGGTAAGCCCATGAAGAATTCAGGTCTGTTGTTCCTACTGGCATTTCTGAGTCAGTTTTAAACCAGGTGCCCTGGTCCTGCCAGCAGCACAAAGGCTTCTCTCCTTCTCTCGTGACCCTTGCCACCCCTACAGGACTTGGAGCTGCAAGCGTGGCAGTGGGGGCAGGACACAGGACAGCACAGGCTGCAGGCACACTGCACCTGCTGCCCACCTCCTGTGGTCCCATGGGCTCAGAGAGAGGATGTTCTTGTCCTGGAGAATGTGAGAACAGAAGACAAGGAGAGACAGCTCATCTATGGCATGCTTCCAACAGCTCCTCTTGCAAATGGTCGTGATTCTCACTGAGAAAATCGACCCTGACCTGACCCAGTAGTAAGGAGCACTGCCGTTATTTCTATGTCAGATTTCAGGTGGCTAACATCAAATCTGCAGTATTTCCCAAAGCTGCAGCACAGAACTACTATCAAAGTGAGTTTAGTCACTTAAAGCCTACAAAATGAATATTTTGGACAAAGATTTCCTTTTGGGAGAATAAGTCATGTCCCAAAAGCTGAGGATAGTCAGAAGATGGTCAACACCTTTTAGAATATGGTCTGTAACTCCTCAAGTTCTAGCTAAAGTAATAATGTGCAGCCAGACAAAAAAGTAGAGCTGTCAGAACCTGAAAAATATGATTTATAAGAGATTTTTAATTTTCTTTTTTCTTTACTCTCTTCTTCACTAACTAGAGGTAAAACCAAGGCAATCACACCACAATTATAGCTTTGATCAGTTCTCTGCTGAAGACAAAAATGGTTCTATATAGGTCACTTTCTGATATCTAAGAGTGTCAAAACAGATTTATATGACAATAATATCAATCTAAAATCATCCGTGGCATGCACACACAAAAACTGCAACTATTTCATGTATTGTCACTAATCACTTGCTAAATATTTCCTTGTAAACTGTTCATAAATTATGTTTATTGTCTTATAATTAGTAGTACTAACAGTGTATAATATCAATAAGGTCATTAAATATGTAAACAATAAATGATAGCAATATTAATGCCACTAAGTAGCAATGCTTGACAGCATCATGCATATTCAGTCAGCCTATGACTATATTTCTCTGCACTTTGACAGCCAGACATGGAATAGTGCCAATCACTGGTTTAATGAACACCAAAATGAGTGCAAAAGTTGAAAAGTTAGTTAGCAATTGGTTAAAAGAAAAAAAAGAAAAGCTAACAAAATAAGTGTGTCCCAATTCTTTCATAATTAATTTGTGGACTTTTTGGATCCTTTTTTTTTACCACATCTGTTCTACATGCTCATCCCCTTTTCCTGGACAAGCAGGGATTCTGAGTCCCACCAAACCAGTGGACGTAGCTACTTTGCCATGAGAGCTGGAATGATAGATTTGACCTCTAGATTACATAAGGATACATCCAAAAAATTGAAAAGTAAGTGGATTGGATGTTTTGGTACCTTTTTCTTTCTTCTTTTCAAAGTTCCTTTGGAGAGGGTTGGATGGGTTTTTTTGTTTTTCTAATGGGTGTTCTACCCTCTGCACATATTTGCTATCTGCCAAATTTGGCTGGCACTCCTGGAGAGGCCAGCTAAGGACGGAAGGAAAACAAATGATTTGCAAACCAATGGAAACCTTTTCGAAGCTTTGCATTAGGTGTTATATTGACTTTACCTCTTCAGGTAGAGAGGGTATATAAAGATGCCTTTCTACTTACAGATCGATATGAAGTGTTTCATTTTCCTTGTCTCTCCATCTTAGAAGACTAGAAATCTGTTCCAAATGAAAATGGAAACTATTTGTCAAAGAAAGGATAACACCGCCTTTTTGCCACAACTAGGATGGCACATTGAGAGGGACTATTCACTCCTTAACACTTGGGATGTGATTCTGAAATATTCTGGCTCTTTTAAAGCTGTCTTGACTTGTCCATTTATTCCAGAACTAAAGAGCAAAGCCATGGGATTTTCTTTTTTCAGACTTTTCTTCCCATGAGTCCCAGACTAATGACCATTCTCCATTCAGCCCTCATTGCTTGCAGTACTGGGGGTCCTGCCCTGTTAGGCATCAGCTCCTCCATTAAAATTAGCCTTATGTGGATTGTCCTAAACTCCACCACTCTGGCAGGTGCTAAGAGGGTTTTTGGTCACTTCACAATTAAAGTTTCCAAGAATTTGAGTAGCTTGGGATCTTTTAGGTCAAATCCAGTGACATTTAATGAAAAAGCAAAAATAAACACAGTTTAGCTGTCCTGCACTCAGGCTTCTTTTGACAGTTTGCTGGACACAGCTAAACTGCACTCAACAGTATTAACTGCATCCCAAAAAATCTTTGATGTCATTCTTCTCTGTTTAACAAGAAAGGTGTGTATATACATTCTTGTCCATGGTGACAGAAACAATGCCATATCTGATGGGTTCAGCTAAGATTGTCTTCAGCTGTGTTACTAGCCTGGGAAAAATACTGTATGTTCCCCTGGTCCTACAACGGATAAATGTCCACACAGCATAAAAGCTGCTACTCCAGGCCTGTCCCCCCACACTGCCAGAAGAGGCTTATTGCTGTTGTGCCCAGACCATGTAATTTGAAACCCACCATGAGAAGAAGACTGATGATTCTGGTGGACAACAAACTGACCAGGAGCCAGCAGTGCATCCTGACAGCAAAGAAGGCAAATAGCATCCTGGGATGCCGTACAAGGAGTGCTGCCAGCAGGTCAAAAACAATGACCCTCCCCCTCTAATCAGCCCTGGAGAGACGTCCTGGAATGCTATGTCTAGCTCTGGGATTCCTAGCTTGACTGAGACATGGATACCCTATGGAAAGGAATGAAAAAGAGGGAGCTAGACTGTTACTAGTGGAGCCCAGTGAAAAGACAAAAGACAATAGGCATAAATTTAAATATTGGAAATTCAATGTGAATACAAGAAAACACTTTTGTACTGTAAGGATGGTAAAACTATGGAAGACTTTGCCTGAAGAGGTAGTGGAGTATCCCTTTCTGAAGCTGTTCAAAGCCCTACTGGAACTAGTCCTGGGCAACTTGTGCTTGAGGTCCATGCTTGAGTGAAGGAGTTAGACTAGATAATATCAGAGGTCCCTTCCCACCCAACAATTCTGTAATTCTATGAAGACCCTTAGGCTGAAAAAGAAATTAAATTTGAGGTCCAAGTGTGCCAACTACTAGGCACAGTACATTAAGTAAAAAATGTACTGCTGAAAAAGTATATTTCACAGAATTTCACAGAATAAGCTGGCTTGGAAAGGACCCACAAGGATCATCAAGCCCAGCTCTTAGCCCTGAACAGGATAGCCCCAAAAATCACATCATGTCCCCGAGAGTATTGTCCAAATGCTTCTTGAACTCTGGCAGGCTGGTGCTGTGACCTGTTCTGGTACCTAGACACCCTCTGGGTGAGGAATCTTTTTCTAATATCCAATCTAAACATCCCCTGACTCAACTCCAAGCCATTCCCTTGGGTCCTGTCCCTGGTCACCACAGAGAAGAGATCAGTGCCTGCCCTTTCTCTTCCCCTCACAAGGAACTGTGACTGCAAAGATGTCTCCCTTCAGTCTTCATTTTGAAGAGTCAAAATGATCTCAGGTGTCCCTCATATGACTTCCCCTCAAGGGCCTTCACCATCTCCATTACCCTCCTTTGGATGCTCTCTAATAGCTTAACATTTTGTCTTGCGGCACCCAGACCATCCCCTAGCACTAGAGGTGAGGCTATCCCAGTGCAGAGCAGAGCAGTATAATCCCCTCCCTTGCCCAGCTGTGATGCTGTGCCCGATGCCCCCCAGGACAAGGCTGGCCCTCCTGGCTGCCAGGACACTGCTGGCTCATGGTCAACTTACATCAACCAGGTCTCTTTCTGCAGCACTGCTTTCCAGCATCTCATTCCCTAGTCTGTACATACATCAGGATTGACCCATCCCAGGAGCAGAATGTAGTACTTTCCCTTTCTGAACTTCAAGTGTTGATGCATACATAAAGGCTGAAGAGGAAACACTTCCCAGCAGTCCATGCCTTATTGGATTTTTTGCATTTCCTAATTTTCTTCCTACGTTGCTTATCTTTCCTGTACATCATGACTACTCTTGTAGATGCCATTCTGAGGTCTTAGTCCTCTCAACTTATTGTAGGAGGAAATCTGCATGTCCATTTCGATGCTGTGGATCCTCTAGGTAGCCGGACCTCTGAATTATAGGATTGTTCAGTTTGCTACAAAATACCCATGCGTATCTGGTAATTTTGCTCCTTCAAAACACATGAATATAACAGTAAATCCTGACAATGCAAAATCTAGCTACTGCTTGGAGGACAAGGTAAGGATTTCACACTAGAAACTTCATATTTTCTCATCAGCATTCACCTGTTCTTGGCAGCCAGAACTGACTGATGCACCAGGAATACTTTACATGATAATAAATAGCACTGCTAAGTGGCAGGCACACCTGAGCTAGCTAAGATTATGGATTAGGCTTCAAATATTTGGGCTTGATTTTTCTCCTGGTAGAAGACATCTTGGAATCAATTTTTTAATAAAGAATACCATTACAAGATCGTTGCTCCAAAGAATACCTAGAAACACTACAACTGAAATTGTTCAGGAACATGTCTGTTCTTCTCAATGAGGTATATCAAAGTGCTACAATGCAAATGAGAACACTTCTCAGATTCAATCCAAATAATACCAAATCCTTTCTGAAGATTTGATTCTTGAATGACTTAAATAAAATTAACTCATCCTTTATCTCTTCCTTAAGTCTGGCTGTTCACACACTTCCTTAAGAGTGCTTCCTAGCTAAGGGATATTTAACAAATACTGTTTATCACCCCATCCCAGGACATCTTTGTTCCTTTTGAGGATGCTTGTGCTACAACAGGTGAATTCCAAGAGCCACTCCATCCATTGGTGTACAGGTCTCCAGACAAGGTGATTTAATTTCTTTTAGATTAAATTTTTCAAGCACATTCTCTTTGTTTTCCTGTTCTAGCAAAATTTTCTGTGTGGAACACTTGAAACAATATTTTTGCTTTTGCTTTCTCTTACTTTGCTATTTCATCATTTTGCCCATATTTTGTTTTTCTGGTTGCAGAAACTCTCATCTCTTTTGGGCCTCTCTGCTTGTCAGACTCTCACTTTCAATGCAGAACCCTCCTCCATTCTCTCACTAGAAATACGAAGCTAGATGTTTAACATACGGATCTTTGAAAGTGCTGGGCACCCTCTAACAGACAGTGATAGATCTTCCCTGGTTTCTACTGGAGTTGAATTTCCTTGGCACCTTCTATAGTGCCTGTATACTTACGGATCTTCCATTTTGGAGTGCAGCCTTCACTACCTTTCAACACTTCTCCTGTTTCTGAGGACTGTCTTTCATGCAGTTCCTGTTGCTCTCTTTCAGTCTGCTTAAAATGCTATCTTTAGCTGTCTTCAATTTTAGAAGACTCCAGTTTTGTTTGGAAAACTAAATCAGACTTTAGCAGCAAAGCTATACACAGGCATACATTCATGCATTTGATATTCCAGGCTGCAATTGAAATGCATCTCAGTTTCTCAGTGTCATGATTGCTTCCATCTAACTGGGGTTAAAACAGAATCCTGTGAATAGGAAGCATAGGTTCTGCCTTGTAATGCACCAAAATCCTAATAATGCTGACTAAAATAACTCAGCTACATTGCTTTCTTTTTCATCCCACATTCCTGGCTTGAAAGCCCAAATGTTCTGGTCTTGAATTCCATGCTCACTTTTAGAATAGTATCAGTATGATAGGAGGGCCATGGAAATAAGCTTTTTCCTTACAGCTGATCAATAGAGGGCATAATTAAGGAGTGTAGGCCAAATCCTCAACCAAGGTAATTCACAATGATCTACTTCACCTGCAAATCCAGCTCGCAACATAGAATTGCTGTTGTTAACATGTTAAATCACTCCCAACCAAGACAGAAAAGCTGTATTATGTGCTTACTTCCTTGTGTGCACTTCTTTGAATTTTCCTTGATTTGAACACCTATCCCTTGGGAGATGCAGGTGACCATTTCCTGGAAGAAAGCAAACATTAATTCTAATAGAGGGTCTGCTCGATTCCTCAAAGCAGGTCAAAGCTGGGATAATTCTGGGTATCTGACTGATGTTCAGATGCTTACATTCCCTGATGAATCCATAGCTAGCTCTATGCGATAGAAATATCTCACATTATTCTTGTGTTTGCCAGCTTGCAGTGTCATTCCAGATGGCAAACACAAAAATAGCATGAAAAAATTCTTTCTGAAATTCAGGCTCTAAAAGGATTTTGTTAATCCTACAACAGATTTTCCAAGATGTTCAAACTGTCCATTCCTTACTGACAATAAAACATCCCAACAGGAGTATCTTGTAAAACCATTGTTACAGTAAATTTCAGGCCATTACTAATTTCATTACTGGCTACTTACTAAAAGTATATTTATTTCTTCATCACTCTTCTTGAAAATCTACCTCTGCTACATTTTATTCTTTGCTTGATGCTACTTTCATTAGAGTAGGAGTATCTTCAGAGCAATAGAATCGTAAAGGTCTCAGTTGTTAGCATGAAAGTGGGACTGCTTAAATTTGATTACTGTGTTTAATGAAGTGTCACATTTATTTACAAGATGACATGATGAATCACATTACAGTTATTATAAATCAGCTTATAAGAATGGACAAATGGTTCAATAAAGCAATGGATTTACAAATTTGAGATGAACGCATTTGGGTTCCTTGTCATATTTCCCTTTAAAAAAAATGGCAGTGCACTATTTACTTTAGCCCAGGAGCTAAATTGGCAATTTGTTTGAAAAAGAGAGAGAGAGAGAGAGAGAAGAGAAGGTTCACATTACATTTCACATTATACTTTCTGTCTCACTGACCAAAAATGTCAGATCATTCACATGGACAAATCCAGTTCACCTCAACATGTTTGTTAACCTTAGAGCCATACATATGTGCTGTTTTCTTCCTTGTCCAATGCAGTTTTGTCCTATCCCTTGCCAAAGACACTTCCCACATCCATACCCAAAGCAATATCTCCTGAAAAAATTGCTTTGCCTGTCTCCTTCCCTTGCTTGTATGCTGGGCCTTTTACTGGGGTTCAAATTATCCCCAAGTCCTACAATTAACATAAAATTTTATCTGCTTGCCTTTTGACACTTTTAACACCTTGCCTTGTTTAACAACAGTCATGTGAGTGGCCCAAAGCCTGAAGAAAATCAAAAAGTAAATAAGCATCTATCCAGCAACCCCTTCTCAGCCTTGGAGTCTTCATTAAAAAGGTCTTAGTTCACTTCCATATGACGGGAATGGGCTCATTTGTGTGCTATACTCTCTCCCTCGCTCTCTGCCTGACTTGCAAAGAAATTTGTTAGAAACATTTTTTTTCAGCACATTTCTGTTTATTTGTGTTTGCCCTGCAGAAATGCTAATGCAGGTTCATTGCATTAAACAGGCCTGATAACGTCTGAGTGCACTCACATATGTGTAGGCTGAAAAGCAGCCACGTCCCGGGGAGGAGGGGAAGACGTGTGTGTGTTTTGGGGTGAGCGTGCACGGTGAGCGGGGGAGGCTTCCGAGCGAGCGAGCTCAGGTTTTTGTGCCACATCTGCATTTTGCTGCGTTTGACTGACAGGTGTACATGGATGCCACTTCGGCTGCCAATATGCTATGAGACCATGGTAACAATCGCTCATCTCTGGGGAGCTATGCTGCCTCGTTCCTCACTATCAGACATGAAAGAAATAATTTCAGGTGCCAGGAAAGGAACTGTGATAAAAGAAAACATTTCGGCTTTCATGGCACTGGAGTTTGCCCTGAGGCAACAGCTTTGATAAAAAAAAGTGTCTCTTTCTTTACATTCACAATTAATCCATGATTATCTACAAGCAATCCTTTGGCCTATAGGATACTGTCAGAAAAAGTTGTTTTTCTTTTTTTTAATTCCTTGTACACTTCACCTCTGTTTTTTCCTGCTACATGCCTCTATTGTATCATGCAAATCTTCAAACCCTGCTGAAGCTAGAGACAGCTTGCCACCCTCACTTTGGGAACTTATGTGGATATCAGACATATCTGTGTAGAATAGCTATTGTTAGCTGAAGGATTAGCATATAATGTTTCTTCAGTTGTACATTTCAGAAAGATATGAAAGAGGACTATTATAACACGAGGAAAGTTGAACCAAGCCCTCTTTTCTTCAGTGTTCTGTGTCATCAGCCAAAATAAAGTTTGGATATATGTTTAAGAGCAAAACAATGAGCTTCATTCAGAAGGCAATATTATCTCTGTCTGCATGAGTCTTTCACTCGATATTGGTTGGATCCTAGCATTTATCATGTCCATCTCATACCCACAAGACCATGCTTCACTGTTGAGCCCAGGTCCTAGGGGCCAAGGGACATGAGAGGTCACAGTGTAAAGCAAATAGCCACCAGGGGTTTGACCCAGGCAGCCTCACTCCTCCTTTGGGCCTTCATGAGTACTGGGGACAAACAGCCTCCCCCACAAAATCTTCACTGCCCCACCCAGTAGTGGAGACTAAGGGAGACTGAAAGATCTTTGTGAAAAATAGCCAGGAATTATTTTAGAAACAATGCTTAACGTGACATAACCATCACTAATAATGAGAGTGAAGATTCCTCTTCTAATTCATTTCAGTTATTCAAGGTTGACTTCTTGAACTCCTTCCAGCCTTCAGATTTTAGATTGGTGACTCTTAAATTGCAATAAGGTGTAACTCCTTCATCTTACTCATTTCGAGTCTTTCTAAGGGTCACAATGACATAGTTTTCATACAGTAGATCAACTTTGGCAAAAAGCTGTCCACCTACAGGGTCTAGTAATTAAGCAGTTTGAACAAGGAAAGGGAACAAAAAGCCAGAGAAATTACTGAACTTGTAAGCTACCATATATGTAGAAACTCTGTGTTTCTTCTGCTTTCCAGCTTCCATTTAGATAAATCTAAATCTATTTATCTGTCCATATGGATGGATGTCTCCTTTTGTTTATCACTTTCTCTCTTCCTTTTTTTTTATTTTATGCATCAACATGCACCATTGTCCTCCCCATGAACAGTTTCACAGGGCTGTTTTCCAACTAACCCAACCAGCAATATTTTCAACGATGGGCTGATTAGTGGAAAGGAAGAAAAACTGTGTGAGGGATAATAATAAACAGACTGGGAGACATGAAGGCAGGATCAGGCAGCAAAGCCCCAACATAGTATTGCTAAGTTATGTACTCATTGCTCTCTTGCTCTAACAAGCAGCTGCATAGAGCTAGGTAGATTTTCTTCTCAAACAAAGCTAAGGGGAAAAAAACAAAGCAAGACTTCTGTGTGTATGTTGGTGCGTGTTTCAAGGGGAAAAAAATCAGGACACTGTGAGCAAACTGGCTCTGCAACGGATCGACAAGGGTTTATTATTCTGAGCAGCACTCAATCAAATGTGGCCCCTATGAACAGAGAGTAATGTTGGCGAATCATCCTGGGGGCTTTTTTTCTGTGTGTGAGTGGTATCCATCTGTCAGCTGTCAGTGCCAGTGAGAGATATACAGAGCTGTCACTTCTTGTCAGCCAGCATTTGTGAGGCCTTTTGCAGCTGCTACACAACACATACTGTCCTTATTGAAGGCCAACAAGGAGTCTTGGAGAAGATTCTGCTGGGCAGGGTGAAAAGGGGAAGAGAGATGTCAGGACCACTCTAGGAGAACAGCCTTGACCCATCAAAGATTTTTAACTTCCCTCTTAAATCCTTTTTTTTCCCCCAAATATTAATGATAATAAAAGGCAGATGGAGAGCTGAGGTAGTGGCACAGCTATATGCTCTGCATTCTGAGATTCTAGGCAAGTCTTGCACTCCCTTTGGTACCTCTGGAACCTGTAAAAATAAACATGGTGGGATGTGGGTGATGATGCATTTCAAAGAGTCCAGTGGTGTATCCTGAGAGAGGGCACAAACAGTCATTCCTCCAAGGAAAAAAATGTCCCCATCTATCACTTCCAAGATATACATATACATACACACATACACACACACACACACACACACATATACACAAGATAGATGTGTGTGTGTGAAAATCTTAGCTGCGTATCCACACCTTTTAGAAGTGTTGGAACTGTGCTGGGCTTGTGCTGAATTTAAGGCTAAACCAAAATTCAGGTTCCAAGGCACTGAAATGTTGCCAACTGTTTTCTGAAAATGTTGGCTCCAAATGTTGAAAATCTCATGAGATCAGCTGTTCTTCTGAGTTTTCCTCCACCATGGGTTGTATCAGAACCAGCTCCAGCAAATAAGAGGCCTTTTGGGTTTGTGATCTGCTGCAGATTTATAGCATTGATAAGGACAAAAAGTTTTGCATCCAGCCTGTTTGTTCTCACATATTATTAATCACAGATGGAATTGAAATACTGTTTTTAGTAAAGGATCCTGATTTTAGAATAGTATTATAAATGTGCAGGTATGCCAAATTGTTTTGCATCATTTAAAAAGGATAACTGACTAAATCTATAGAGAACATTTTGGTTTGGGTTATATGTTTACAGCTGCCTTTGCAACAATGTTAAACTAACATGGCAGAAGTGCAAGGCTGCAGGGTTAGGAGAAATGAGTATACGTGGAGCTGGGAAGTGCTAAATTCTTCTCTGCTTTTCCATCCAAGTTGCCTCAAGCTAGCCATGTCAATTCTCTACCTGTTTCCCATTTGGTGATAACATTTCATTACCACTCTCACAAGAGCATCAAGTTGATGGATCTTTCAACCAACCTTTGAACTTCTAGAGATCTCTACAGGTACAAATCTCTCCTGAGTATACCGTGAAACCAAGTTTTGTGATTCTGGTTGTGGGTTCATAATGCAAAGCTAGAAACTTAGCCCACTAGTTGTGCACCAGTGATTTTGCAAGGCCAGAAAATCAAGTGATATTCACAATTCTGAGAGTTCAATGCAGCTTTGGACGTGAACAAGCCATTTCTTAAACATAAGATCCCACACGAGATAATTTTCTTTAAGAAGTTATTTTGCTGTTACGGTAAGACTTTGTCAAGAAATATAGAAATTCAGGATTAAAAAATGCAATCAAGAGTACTGTAGCAATGAAGTCCTGTTCAATAGCTAGAGTTTGTACATACTATATAAATCAAATAATATAATAACAATATCTGTAATATAATAATTAGATAGTAGTATTATACAAAAATGCAAACAATTAATTTAAATTATTTTACATGGTTCCGTTACATTACATGTAAATGAAATTTAAAATCCTGTAGAATACTAAAATATATTCAGACTGGATAATTGTATTAGTTTTTTTTCTAGGGTGACTGGTTTTCTCAGGCAGACTGCTATTGTTAAGCCCAAGCAGCAAGTACTTCACTGATTCATTTTGTGCCTGTAGAATTACTTTTTATTTAAAAGATGCAAAAAAGATTTATAATTTAGCTTAGGGTTGCTTGAAAGACTGCTCTGTTTGGTTACCAGTTTCAAACACATATGGTATAACTCATATTGCTGCAAGTAAAACAAGACTGACTGTTGAATGAGCATAACACTGTAATAGCAGAATGTCTGCATTTAGCCCTTTTAACTCAGATCTGCTTGCAAGCCAAAATCAAATGGGAAACAATTAGTGCCTGTCAGAAAATGATTTCCTCCTTCCCCCTGAGAAAATACAAAAATGCAAAAGGAAAAAAAAGAAGAAATTTTCAGATGAAAACTATTAATTTTATTGTGGAGATGCTTTTCCAACGTCTCATGGGAATTGTAGTTTGTATGCCTCATGACCCAATTCCTTTTCAACAGCTTAATCTCTTAATAGTCTGTCTCTTGCCCTTAGTCCCCTCTACTCCCTTCCATGAACAGTTTAGCCATAACATGGAAGATCCCAACATTTCTATAGGAGAAGATACAGAAAGCTCCTTAATATATACATAACAAGGAAGCTTGTGACTCTGACCAGCTTCTGCCAAACCTTGGGGCAAAGTTCAAAAGTCTGGGCAATTTTCTGATTTTGATAAGAAATCACAGATATAATTGTCCTCTCTGAGTCAAAATCTAAATCTTATCATGCTGCAGTCTATTAAAGCTTAGGATACTCCTCAGTTTCTTTTCCTATTTAGAATAAGAGTAGCTAATATTTTGAGGAGTTCATCATGACAAACCCCTTAAATAAATCTATTGGGTGAATGACACAGAAACCATATTGCCAAAGTATTGTATAGCTAAAATGTTTCAGCATTTCTTGTGAAAGCTAGAGGTATGCAAAAGAATTCTAGGGCAGCTTCCCTAGAAGTGCTTCCTTCATAAGGAAGTACTTCCTCATGAGTCCTTGGAAGTGTGCTGTATTATGGCCATTGTCAACTAAAGCACGATTTGTTGGATTACTACAGAGTACTTTAAAAGTAATATTCTTTCCTGGGGGAGAACACGAGAAGAACACTGCTTCAGATAGGAGTAGTGAGGGGAACATAATAGGTACAATTGTGATTGGAAAGAACAGTGGATCTCTATAAACTCATGTTATTCTTGGGTTTAGAAAATGGCAAGCCTGAAGTAAATTGGGATTGAGACAGAGAAGTTTGTTTATGGCAACTTGCTGTCTAGCATCTATTCTGAAAATTCCAGTGGGCACAAAGACACTCTGGTTTTCCTGTTTTGCAATCAAAACTGCATGGTGATCTCAGCAAAATGGCTACTATGTTTTTTTCTGTTAGTGAAAGATTTACATATTCCATACCTCTCTAAACAAGACTAAGAGGACCTTGTACACTTTTGGACCCTCAAATTTTGTTATCAAATTGTATGACTCTTCTCCTTCAATACTTTGTGTAGTTTTAAAATTTACTATTGGACATTTCTCCAGTCTGCCAACTCCATCTATATTTAAAACTGGATTTTATCTCCTTCCCAGATTCTCCCTACTTCTCAGGTTTATATTGCTGTCTCTCCTGATCCTGACTCTGCTTTCCCTACTGCATCTACTTGGACTTCTCCCCGACTTCTCAGTAGATATGCCAGCAGAAAACATGGAACAAAAAAACTCAGTTGTGTAGGGTAGCAACCAGACATGGTATAGGACAACACAGTCCCAAACAAGACAGAGAACTCTCACCACAGTGTCTGTGGCTCTATTTGGACCACAGAGGCTCTGCTGTCGAGGCACCAACCAACCCCTGCCCATAACCCTTTGTAGATGGCATTTGTTTACCCTGTGTTCAGTGTCCCTGGTGTTTCAGGCATGAGGACAGTGTGGAATTAATCCTGAGTCTGGCTATGCTCTTACACATATTCTCATTTTCAGACTGCCAGAGCTGTACAGGCTCAGCAAAATCAGGCAACCAGAGCTTAGCACAGCCAAATGAGCTTCCCTGGCCTTGACATCCAGAGCTTCAGAAGATGGTGTGGAAATACTGCTCCCTCAGAGTTTCTGACTAAGAAATCTTCCAATGAACCTCAGTGAAAACAGAATCAGGCAGCTTGCAAGAAACCAGAGCCATATAACAATTTCAAGGTGTATTGAAGACAAAATATAGGTCACTGAAAATGGACATAAAGCCAGTAACATTAGGAATTAACAGATCCCAAATTAACTGTGAGATCCCAACAGAAAGAATAAACAACTATTTGATCAGTAAATTGAGATCATCAGCATAAGTTTCTGTCACCCACAGCAGCAGTTTAAGTTTCCAGCCTCATCCAGGTAACATAAGTGGAGGAAGAATCCCCATGGGAGTTAAGTGAGGAACAGGACTTGTGAAAAGCTGTGAGGACACCAGGGGTTAAGTACAGGACACAGACACAGGGCCAACATAAAGTCTGATTGACAGTGCCAGCAGCTAAGAGGTCCACTGCTTCTGGCAGCATTTCTCTGTCTAGCGTAGTGATGACACACAGATTTCCTCATCACCTGTTGATAAACCTGGAAAAAACCGAGAGAAGATGTACATTGTGCCTTTCAGACGCCTTTCTGATCACTGAACAAGTGATCAGAATTTATCCCTAAGATGGAAATGACACATGTCAAGGTACACAAGTGCGCACACATTAGTGGGATTGACCCCAAGGACTGGGGAAAAGGACAGAGTCTACAAACCATAAATGAGCATGTCTGCTTCAGACATTCCAAAACAGGAACAAGCAGGACCATTGGATTGCATAGTGCCACCTATTATTCAGCGTTGCTTAACTCCTGGCTTTGTGGGAGAGTTTCCAGTTACTCAAAACACTAATAAACTTTATTCACAGTGGCTGACATTTTCCATGCCTCAGGCTAAGTGCTTGTGGAATAGTGCAGCCAAAATGTGGCTCAACTATTTCTAAGTATTCGGCAGTCATGCTTATAGCTTGAGAATTACCCAGCTTCATCCTTTGCCTTGTGGCCAAAACAGTTGATGAGGCTCAGACACATGTGTTTGTCCATCAGCTTGAGACTTGGATATGCATTTGTGCCATCTAGAATGTGATATTGATACAACGCTTGATATTATGTGGCAGTTTAAAGGGTTTCTTTGGCTTGAGACCCACAAAGTCATTAATATTCCATGAAGGCCACACCAAGTTAGTCACAGGCCAACACCTCATCAACAATTTTGTTGATGCAATGCTAGAGAGAAAAGCCTAAAAAAGATTAAGTTTTTTTATACATTGCAATATTTATAGTCTTGCATTTCTTTGTTTTTAAAGCCAAATTGAATCACTGGCTATGTTCAGACAGTTGTGGAAGGGGAAAAATATGAGCTTAGGTTTGAAAATCCCATCTAAATCATTGAAGATAGCTTTTCTATGCCGTAAAAATGTGTTGTGAAGTGAAGATGTGTAACTGGAAGGTTAAATTTGTTTTAAGCGTGCTGCAGTTATCAAGAAGCAACTATTAAAACACAGGAAATTCTGACTTAAGGTTAAACTTAAAAGGAACTCAAGACAGATGTTAGGCCATGACTTCAAGGAATAAGTGTTAGTAAGATTTATTGGGCCAAATTCATCCGAATCAAACCTGGTGTAAGCCAAGAGTTTTTAAAGTTAGTGATAAGAAACCACTGCTATGTTAGATAGATAAGAGACACTGACTTTTGTTTTTCTCAGGTTGTTCAAATAAACTGACTTAAGGTGGCTTGGATATCTTAATCAGTAGTTTTTATCACTGTAGAAATTTATAGTCTTTTTTACCTTTAATTTTCTGCCCATTCAAAAAAGAGGGGGATTGTCTTTCTTGATGAAGCTGGGCAGTTTCAATTTATTGATTTTATGTATTTTTTTCTTGACCTACTTTTCCTGATTTTCTTCCTACCATTTTAAGGTGTCATTTTGTTATTATCTTTACCTGCTATGCATATGATAATATAGGAAAACAGTAGAAATATTCAGGGATGAACTAGTCTTTGTGTAGAGACACTAATTTTCACATCCTTCCCCTTCTGGAGACCCTGTGGTTGTTCAAATCCAGAAAGCTGTCCCATGGAAGTAATTCACATTTTTTGAGGTTCAGATTCATGGTCTGAGGTTTTCTATTAGTGAATAGGAAACAATAAATAGGTGAATGCAGATTGATAAAAGGAGAGAGAAATCTTTGATTGATGAGAGGCCATCTTAAGAATATTTTTAATATTTTTATAATATTTTATACAAAAATTATACAATTTTATTACATATATTACATTTTCATCATGATTTTTTATCAAGAATCTGAAATAAAATGCAGACATGAAAAAAAGAAAAAAGTGGAGAATAATGTATATGTATCAACTTAGCTTCACTTGAAGCATATCTGAACAGCTGTCTCCCACATGAAGTGTTATTCTTCTTAGTGATTGCCAAAAAGAAAAAGAAAAGCCAGTGGAATTAGTGTATAGGGCATTCTAGATTTCCCTGGTACTGTAGCAGAACAAAGAAATAAGAAAAGTGATACAAAAAATAAAAAAGAATAAAGGTTACCCCAAAGCAGGTTGCTCGCTTGCCAGCAGAAGTGTCAGTAATTTTTACTGACATAGCCACTTTGAACAGTACAGGACTAAAAACAGTGAAACACTGGGCAGGAAAGATCAAAATATGTCTATGTTCCCAGGATCTTGCCTTGTCTTTACCAAAAACCCCAGGATATGAATCACATACACCAGGGCCACCAAGCCCTAGCAGCTGATCTCTGCTCTGCTTTCCTGGGAAAGGAGACCTTCTTTTCAAATTTCTGTCAATATGTCACAGGGGAAAGCAAAGCCATGCAAAAATCATGTCAGAGCTTTCCCAGTGATGAAGCCTTTTTACAAAAAGCAAATGTTTTCCTTAGAATTATTACCATCTGAGTTATTTCCACATTGCAGCTGAAGGCCAGTAGTTTGCAAGTGCAAATACTTGGGGGGAGAAATAAGGGAAGAGGGATCGTTTCCATTTTTGCCAGTGTGTAAATCTTGTTTTCTGCTGGCTGCAGTCACCCTGATGGACTTGCACTCAGTGAAGGCCCCACTGTTTCATGACATGAATATGATTTTGGAGTCAATAATGTAAATGCTTTCTTATACTCAGCATAAGCAAGGCACAAGAGCAAATGGTCTCATTTACAGTGAAGGTGATGTTTAAAATAACCATTATATGTTTATCTACCCAAAGCTCCCAAAAGATCTCCATATGTGTGTCTAATGCCTAGATCTTTCCACTGAAAAAGCTGAGAACATAGTTAAGTCTCCTTGGACTCATCAGCTGTAGTGCTTTTGGCACAGTTCTTCATCACACCAGCCCCTTCTGCCTATTTGTTTTTCTCATTGTCTGCCTTTATCATCTGAACCTGTAAATACATGGAACTCAAAACATTCTGTGATTAAAAACAGGAATACTTTCTCTTTCAGTAAGTAAGGTTAATCATGCTCAGAAATGGGCTCTTAATACAGCAACCCAAATATCTTCCTTGAAAATGTCCTATGGGCCCTAATTATCTCTCTCCAAATAAAAAAGGATTGAGTCAAGAGTTTTATGTGTCTGCTTAGTTTTCAACTGGATTTTGCTGGTGGTTTAAGTAAGCATGCTCATTAGCATCTGTCAGCTGCCCAGACTTATTATTTTATTGCTATGTGTTGATTTGACTTTATTAAAACCTACAAGCCTTGGTCCTGCCTGAGAGATGGACTCCAGAGCAGATCTGCCACAGCAGTTACAGTCATCTGCACAGGCTGCATCAATGCCCACAGTCATGTGAAGTCTGCTGCCCTGCCCTGCCCTGCACAAGGTTTTCACCTGCAGGCTTTTTTCTTTTTTCCATCAGCTGAGTCCAAAGCTTCTGCCTGTTAAGCACACTGGTGAAACATTCCCTCTTCTCCAGTCTTCGGCGGGAGCTGCCTGCGTCTTTCTTTAGCTTAAAAGGAAGAATGGATTCCTGGAACCTTGATGAGCAGATTAATGCTTCTAACAATAAGACAAATAAACCAAACAAGCAGCATATTCATCCCTTTCCTTATCCTCTTCTCTCTTCCCTCCTCAACCCTGTCTCCCTTCCTCCCAAGTGAGAAATGCTGGTATGTTGTGTGATTCAGGAGCAGTTTGGTGGCCTGCCCTGGAGCTGATGGCTGTTTGGACTATGGTATAATTTCTTCTGTGGCTGCTCTCAGAATTGTGGCTCCAGGTTTGCAGACACTGTTGTGGGAGAATGGGAAGAAAATATTAGTGTGGCAGCCCATCTTCTTTTTCCAGTCTGGGGAGAAAACTCACTAGTAATTTTTGGTCATGGTTTTATAATTCTTAAATACACTTCTGAAGGATTGCTTGTGGGAAAGGGTGACAGACTAGTGAGTGAAAAATCTATCCTTGGGCCTTCCAGGGGACTGTGTAATGGAAATGCTCCCCTAAGAAAGGCTTGCGGAGTATGAGAGCTTTTTCATTTGAATTCTTCTAAAATTTCTTCAGCTCACATGGTATGAGAGTGTTTTCCATGGACATTGATACAAGAAATCTCTATTTTATTCAGTTCTTTCTTTTCCAGTATTCCTCCTCTCCTTGCTTTCTCTGCTTGAGTGAACCTTTCATTTTCATTCCAGGTCCTGTCAAACATTGCTATGATGCCCCTTTTAATCCATCTGTTATCTCCCAGAACTCTGGAGTCTGCTCATATGCTGAAGAAGGAAGATCATCCTAGACTGTCCTCAGCTGAGAGTCCTGAGACAGGGCTGAGAGGAACCAGAAAGGATATGATCCAAAAGAGCATGCAGGGACCACAGTGCTGTTGGAAAACAAGAGCTACATGTCTGCAGCCTTGTTTTTCCTGCAGCCCACTCAGTTGCCTGTGAGGGCAACAGAGACAAACACTTCTCTGGCAATCAAGCAGGAAAAGGGTCCAGCCCATATCTGGTGCTAAGATAAGGATGAAGAGGTAAATGCTGTTTCCTCACAAGAAGTGAAAGTAACTCCCTACCACCTGCAAAGGGTTAGTTATGATCCCACCACACACCTTCCCTGAGAGAAAAATACTCACCAGGACTGATGAGCTATATCAGCCTTAGAAGAATTAGCATCCATGTACTTAAAAAAGAAATGCTGAAGCAACAGCCTGCTATGCCACTTAGCCTGGGACAATGAGACATCAGTGATCTCACATTTCAAGTCCTTTCACCTAGCAATGTTTGCAAGCACTGTCCATTAGCCCTCCTCCAGCCCCCAGTGCCACCTCTAGAAATGATGAAGTAAAATTCAGTTTGAGATCACACTTATTCCTGCATCCAAATCCATCACATATTATAGCCTCTCATGTTAGCACAAACATCCTTTAGAATGAAACTTTCCTATTACCATTTCCATTACAGAATCATTTCATCTGTAATAATTTTCCATCAGAGGCTGGAGAGGAGTCTGCTGCAGCTTTACCTGCTGTTCATACCAAGCACGATTGAGAGATACCATTTTTCTTTGTGTTTGAAACCAACGGGAGGAGAAAGAGGGTCTATAAATACAGACGATCAAGAGTCTTTTACATCTAGCAGTACGCTGTGAAGCACACCTGTAACAAAATAGGAGAGCAGAAGGGGGTGGGGGGGAGATTTAGGAAAAATCGGAGCCGAATTAATCCTTCAGGCTGAACTGCCTCTGCAGAGCACAGCTACAGAGTCCTGCTGACTCGGAGGGCCATTATTCAAGGGTTAAATGTCACTCAAATCAACCTCATTATGAACTGAAGGATGAGGAGGGGCTCGGGGGAGACACTGCTTTCTTATGCATTTACAATTGAGCCGCTCTGGCCTGGAGATGACCCGCCGCACAATTTTTAAATTATCTCTGCGCGCTCTGCTTGTTTTGGAAATGCTCTAAATAAAAATAATGGACTGTCTTTTAATAAGTCTCATTGTGAAGATTCCACATATCAAACAACGCAGCGCAGCTTGGAGGCAAGCGACGGGCATGTGTGATCTAGCTGGAAGAGAGACAAATGGTGATGGGAGCAACTCCATCTAGGGACCGCTGACAAGAAAATGGCATTCGCAAACTGACACATCTGTCAGGGTGGAGAATATTGGCACCTGTCACGCAATTTCAGTCATGACTTTTAATAAAGCTGCTTTCCCTTAGGTAAAATTGGAACTTGACTGTAATATTAGCTGCAAGCACGTCTTGTTTTCCCCTTCAGAGCTCTTTTGTACGTGAGACGTTTCAAATGAATCTTAAAGCTGAAGTAATGATGTTTACTACTTCTTTTCTCCTCCCCCCCTCCATTGCCTTTCCAAGTCTGGATTTGAAAGAGATGTTGTGCTGAGTTTTTTCTTTGCAAAATGTCTCCCCTTCATCTACCAATACCAGATTTTTTTGTATGTGAGTGTGTGTGCATGCGCGTGTGTGTAACGCTTTTTCTGTATCACTCTTTCTTTTTTTTCC
The DNA here is from genome assembly GCA_013398075.1 of Notiomystis cincta. Classification (NCBI taxonomy): domain Eukaryota; kingdom Metazoa; phylum Chordata; class Aves; order Passeriformes; family Notiomystidae; genus Notiomystis; species Notiomystis cincta. Next base: position 122,806 of record VZRX01018945.1, on the reverse strand, counting down.
CCTTTCCTCCTCCTTTTCAGCTGGGCTGTTGTTTGAGTGAATTTAGCCTGGGGAGGCATGTATATCATAAAAACTGGGTTGGGATTTGTTGGCTGTCAGTCAATAAATCAGTCAGAGTTTAATTACCAGGCATGTGATGGGAAGCGGTGACAGGCACCAGGTCTGTTGGATAGCATTTCTTATGGGGCAGCAGCTACTAAAAACAAAAAGTTAGAGAGTATGTGTGCCTGAGTAGATGCCGGATGGGAAGAAGGGGGAGAGATTGAGGGGAGTGGGGGGAGAAGTAGAGAAGGAGGAAGGGGGAAAGGAAAAGTTGAGGAGTCCTGCAGCTGGAATCCACTATTACAAGAGGAAAAAAAAAAAAGTTTTGTGTTCTTAAAACAAAGACTATGAGTCTCTATTTCAAGACAAAAAATAAGTGTTTTCAACCGAATTTCCCATGTTTTGCTTGAAATATGTCAGCGTGTCCTGAGTGTTACGTGATGCCTGCACTAACTTATGGTACAATAAAGTGTACCCCTTTGTTTAACACTTGCAAGCATTTTATCAGAAATATTTTTTTAAAGGAAAGAAAATAACTACAGTTGAGAGAACACATCAGGGAGATGGGGCTGGAAGGAGTTGGAGAACTATTGTATTACAAAATGACATAATGTGTTAAAGGACCTTTCACAAAGTGAGAGTAAAGTTTTTTAATAAAATATGAAGGTTATATAACATTCCCAATGAGGAAATCAATAACATTTTTTTCCCCTTTTCTTTTTCCCCTCCTTCTTCCCCTTTTTGGAAGTTTTCCAGGATGCCTGACCATGGAAATCATGTACAGTATTTTTTTCAAAGGCAATTCATACTTGACATGGTCTTTATTTTTTGACTAGTGATGAGAGATGTCATCTTCTTCCTGTCATATGCCATGAAGCATTATGTGGAGATACCACAGGATGTTTTGACTGAAAAGATGCTCTATTTTCTTTTAACTATCCTCCTGTGGTGTGTCTCAGTGTGTGTTTCAGAAATCTTTTGTCCCTTTTAAGCATTATGGGTAATGGACACAAAAGTCTCTGGCTTGAGGTAGGGTAGCTGCTCCTCTCCTGGCAAAGCATTTGTCCATGAACATGAGCACAAGGGATTTGTGAGAAGAGGAGGAAAATGTTCAACAGAAGAAGAACTAGTTACAAGTGGACTTCAGCTGGTGAAAATTTAGCTTAAAAAATGTATTGGTTCAAATTTCATAGAAACCTCTGAACACAAAAAATGCCAGATTGAATACGGAAATTTGCGGTATTTAGACATCTAATTTAAATAGTTATTTCACTCAAGAATAAGAAAAAATACCAATATGGTTTGCTCAGTTAGCTGGACTTCCATGCCAACAGTTTGTTTATCTCCTTCTCAGGTTGCTCCACAGCTGCCTCTGTGACTTCACCTGTGCGAGTCTGGATGTCCAGCAAGACCTCCCAGAGATCACCTGCAGGACCTCATCCCATCTATACTTTAAATTGCTCCTGTCAAGTACAGCTGACTGCATGTAAACTTTCCATTGCTCCCCCTCTATCCTCTGTCAACTTTTGCCAGCACTCTTAGATGGCAAAATCCTTGGAGCAGAAAGCTTTCTTCTTGATTGCCTGGCAAGGGCCTAGCACACTGTGTGGACTACTATAAATGTATAACAATAAGTCCAGACCTTACCCTTACATATTCAAATCACACGGGGTGCAATACCCAGGGTGCAGAACCTTTCTCTCAATTGTATTCACAGTGGATCAGAAGAAGGAGAGGCTGGAGAGAAAGAAGTAAAGTTCCAGGTGGGAAGGAATATAGCCACATGAAGGTTTGTATTCAATGGAAACTTTTGTGAATATTCCCCCTTTAATGACCTTTCCTCCCCCATTCCTTCCCTTTCCTCTGTCTGTGATCTGGAGATTTTGCAGCAGAGAAAGGCAGTTTTGAAATTCATGCCTTACTCCCACTCATATAAGCCACCAGCAGCACTAGTTTAATCGGTTTTAAAAGGCCTCAGTCTTAAATGTCTTGTGGATCTAAAGGAAAAGAAATATTTTTATTTAGACCTTCTCTTTGGAGTTGCCTGCTCCATTCCCTAACCCCACACTGGCTAGATCCAGTTTTCTCTCAGACTACTGGAAATTCCCCTGGTGTCCTCCCAGAGTTAGTTTGTTCAGAATCAGTAAAGCATGTGTAAACTGAACAATGGTAAACCCTTTTTAAACAGACTGCCCAGTGGCAGCAGCACCTTGTGGCTGGTAGGTATTCAGCCAGGTCCCACAGGGCATCCCAGCAGCTCCTGCCCTCAGGGCCCTGGATGCCTTGGACAGCATGCAGTTCCATCACATCTAGTTTGCCCTTCATGGGACAGCCACCCTAAATCTCAGTGCCCTGTCCAGAACTGAAGGAAAAAAGTCCAAAAAGATTCCAATGCCTGATGGCACACAAAGCAGGCTGACCTCCATGCAAAATGCTCCCCAGCAGCAGTGCAGGATGTCTGCTCATTGCCAGTGGTGGCTGAGAAACAGGGAATCAAGGAAACAGTTTCATAACAGGTTTAATCTCCTACTACACACCAAAGCTACATCAAAATCCATTGGGGTTGAAGCTTTAAGCCTCATCTTAACACAGAAATAATAATGGGAGCAAAGCAGATCGACTCTGAAGTTGTAAGTCAGAATCTGCCTCCCAAATGAGTCACTCTGGCTATTAACGTAATACAAGAATGTCAAATTGTTATAATCTTTGTCAGAGGTCAACCTGTATTAAAACAGCAGCTCAACAGACATAAGATAAATACCTCTTAATAATATAGGAAAGCTGATTTTTTTTCTGCCAATAATTAACTTTACTCTCCAAACATTTGCCTCTGCCCTGCTCTTCTTGTGTGAGCGTGGGCATCAGGCTCTCCAGTGTGGAGTTCAGCTTAATCATGGGCCCATGTGGAAATACTAGTAGTATCCCTGAAGAAACACTAATTTTGGTTAGTGGGATTTTATACTTCCCATCCTCTGCTTTGAGTTTTGGAATAAAATCCTTTCAGGATTTTTACAGGCTTTTTACTAGCTTTAAATCACAGTCAGGAATTTTTCTGGATTTCCACCAAAAAATTTGAATGCTGAGGACTATTCAAGTTTTGTTTATCAGAAAATCACCTGTGCCTCCAAATGTCAGAAAACGTTTACTGAGGCCAAATAACTCCTTAGTTGCCCAGGCTGCTGCAAACAGTTATAGTTTGTCACAAGGAGTGGAGTGATTTGGATGTAGTAAACTAGTCCAAGCCTGCCTCTGCAAGACAGGAAATTTGCCGAAAGTGGAAGTGAACAAGGCTCAAACTTAGAATCAGACAAACTCTCCCCCATTGCCTCATTTATCTGCAAATGTAGTCCACTTTTCTTGATAGACTGAGGAAGATGGGCCTGCTTTTTTTCACTTTCATTTGATACCCACTTGTCATATTCAAAAGAAATGTTTGAAGCATTCTGCATATGGACAAAAGGATTCCTTAAATCAGCTTCTCTCTTGAAGTATATCTTGCACAGATCTATTTGGCAAAGGACCTGAACCCTGAACTGAAGTACTAGTGCTGCAAGAGTAGATTAAGGGGCCCAGGACCCATCTCCCGGAATTCCCCAAAACCAAGTGCATTAATTGATATTTATTTAGGGAAGTGTGTGATGGCCTCTAGTGGTGCACACTGTCGACAAACACCGAAACATCACAGCTTCTCTCCTCTGTTTTTTGAGTGGCACTGGGAGAAAAGTGTTGTGGACGTATTGACACTGGTGTGTCGCTGCTGCATGAGTTACAAGACAGCCCAGTGACAGACGGGCCCGTTCCCTTTAGAGCTCCCTCCTCGCCCTCTCCTGCCTGCAATGAGGAGGAGGGTGCACAGCACACGCTGGGAGCAAGTGCACAAACTGGTATTTAGCAGTGACACATTAAGTACTACAGATTTCCTGTGAACACACCACCATGTTCCTGTGTCCAGCATCAGGGAATTACAGCAGATTGACTTCATCATAGTTTTCTTTTCCTGCTAACCCACCAGGCTCACACAGTGCTCAGAAATTAAAATCTCGATTTGGTTCTTTTTTTGCTGCGGGGTTTTCCCCCTTTTATCACGATATATTGATGGCACCATCAGATCAGACCATGACAGGAAAATCATGACTATATTCGGGAAAGGAAAATCATTTCCTGCCTGCCATCAGATGGACTGAACCTCAACAGCACAAACATGCCGATGCTCCTTGCTGTGAGTGCAGCCTCCACCATTACTATGGTGAACGTGATAGCCATTAACTAATCGTCATCAGAAAAAAATATAGCACTCTCTCCCTCCTCCACTGCACATTGAGGCACATACCGTATAAACATCGTAAAGGACACAGTGAGAGAGAAAAAACACACTAGAGGCCATACTAAACCACATATAACCCTGATCTGAGAAGAGACTGTTATTCAAAGCAGTGAAAGCTTTCATATACTGTATGGCCATAGAGTCGGATGTTTTCTCAACAGTTTTCTAAGCAATAATACATAGATAAAGAGGCTGGAATCTGCCATCCCCTTTATAACATATGCACGTCTATTTATGAAGACACTTAAGCATGGATTTAGTAAGTCCGAGACAAAGCTCTAGAGGCGGCTGTCTCTTTAAATCCGTCTCCTACCAAGTGAAATTTGTGGCCCTGATGAATGGCAGAGCAGAGTCATCCATAAAAGGGCAGAGGAAAATCACACTCATTTGCATACAGTAATTATTCTCTGAATCGGGCCACCTTTATTGCTGCCAGAAAATCTACTGTCAGCATCGCTCTATAGATCATGTTGGAAAAGCCAGCAGCTGAGGAGCGGGGTGGTGGCTTCGGACCCACCGGCTGGCACCCTGGCCAGCCTTGCCACTGGGACATGGTGCTCTGCCTCACTCCCCACCCAGGGCACCCATAGCTCCATCTTCTTCTGTGTCCTGGCTATTCTCAGCAGAATAGCAGCATAGCAGGTGGGTGAATATTTACCCCCTGATAATAGGTGGTGGGAGCCATGCAGGGAGGCTGGGGAGGTTCCCAACGGCACCAAGATAAACTGGATACCTTTTTGCCTTTTTTCCTTCTCATGGGACGTATTCTTTACAGAAAAATAAAATAAAGGAGAAACATTGTACAAGCAGAGTAAGGCCGCATTGCCATATCGTTATGATACCTATGCTTATGCTCCTGTTTGGCTCTACATCAGTGAGCACCAGCAGATTAAAAAAAGGAAGAACTGACTGGCATTTCTGCCTGCTGGCAGGAGCAGTATGAGGGGAAAGGGCACAGCCAGGGACTGCACAGGCAAAACCAAACGGGAACCCTGAAAAATGAGCGAAGATCTATGGGGCCAGAATCTCATCACAGCACAAACAAACCCATCACTCATCAGGGTCTCCTGTCCCAGATCTTCTGCTGTGATCCAGCAGGAGGGTCTCAACACATAGCATGAAAATAGAGTTCATTAGGGTGCCCTTGGATACCTTTAGAAGAGCACCTTTATGTCCATTTATGTGTCTGCTTGTGATGCTACCAAAAACTGAACTCTGATAGAAGCTCTGTGGCAAGTATGTCTTTGGCAGGAATCCAGCTGTGATCACACTTCCTGTGAAACCAAAACCTGACATGCAGAAAACGCTCACTCCCAGTAATGAATCACAAAGACGAGAGCAGTTTGGAGCTGGAAGCGGTAACAGCAGCTTTGGTGCCAGCACTGCAATTTGCCACACTGTGGAGCAGCTACCACCTGGCACGAGTGCTTTCCACCACTGCAACAGCTGGGAATAGAACACTGATGGCTCCCATTTTGCAAGACCTGTTCACCAGCTTATGTGTGTTTGCACATCAGTTCTTTGCATACATCCAAACTCACAATCAGATATATATTCAAATTTTCTGTTTAGGGTGGCTGCAAGAGATTTTAGGGAGCCTGTGTGGATATGGGCTTCCATGAAGGTGGATGCAAGGATTTCTTGGTCAGTCATTATCCTACAGCACTATGGCATCCCATGGCATCCTTGGTTAGCCTTCCTCAAAAGGATACAATTTTGTGACCCATAAGGAAAGCAACAACATGAGACTGAAAAATACATCTAGAAGTCTTTTATTCAAATACCACAGTTTGCATCTCCTGTTCTGTCCTAGGAGGCCTAGACCTAGAGGCAAAAATCTGGAAAATAGGTGATGACTTCCCAAATACCATAGTAGTGTTGCTTGCATGATGTGGATGCTGTGTTGGTGAAAAGCTTTGTTAATCATTACCAGTGGGTACTGGAAACACTTGGCATGAGAAAATGGAGTTAGAAGTACACTTGAAACTCCACGGGTGAGGAGTATTTTAAAACATAACTTGAATAAACCTGACCCTAATTCTACTGTAGACAGAGAAGCTTACCAAAACTCTGCCTGACATCACTGAAAATAATTTTTACTTGATTGACTGGAAGCATCCTGAAGTTGCAATTTTTCTCTACACTCCCACCCCAATTAAGAGGCCAACTTAGGACCTTTAATCTTAATTTATTTTGTGATCTAACCAAACACTTTGGGCTTCCAAACAGCCACAAACAGCTACAAACAGACAAAAAGCTTTCTTATAGCATTTTTATGGCTATGCCAAAATGAAAATTCCATGATAAAACACAATGGCTTTTCAATGTTTCCAGCAGGTACTTTCAGCATTAACATGCCATCCAGCCAGGGAGTTACGGAGAGGCTGCTTAAGAAAGGATGTTTTTTATCCAACCAGAACTACTAAACTGTTACAGATTTTCTTAGTGAATTGCTTTATGCTTCAGATCTATAACAAAAGTTTCAGTCAAAGTGAAACCTAGTTTTTTCTCCAATAAGTAGAGCTGATAGAAAGCCATTTTGAATTAGACACTATTTGCTGTGCTCAGTTATATAAAGATTATATATATATATATATATATATATATGTATGCCACCTACCATGGCTTTGTGAATCTTCATTGGCCTATTTAAAATAGACTGTATTTCACAGTCCTGTTTCCAGAGCAGGCATCTGACCACATTAAATCTACTAATTTTTTCCTTTGTCCCTCCTCTGATTCCTCATGAAGGGAGTGTAACAGGACAGAGGGAGAGACCAAGTCTAAAGCAAATTTCTGCTGACCAAAACATGTCCTGCCATGTGAAAGAGAAAGGTTTTTTTCTTGCTCAGGCTGACAATAGGATATGTTTGCAAATATTAAATTAACTTAAATAAGAAGCAGTAGAAAGAGAAAGAAAAAGGAGAAAAAAAAGAAAAGAGAAGAGAAGTCAGAATTGCTGAACCGTGGTACTTCACCTTGCCTAAAGCTCTGCTAAGTACCTGACCCCTGACAGATCGAAAGTAAAATCTTTTAAATTATATAAGTGAGATAATTTTTTTTAAGCAAGCAGCACAAGCTCATGGCTTTGCTGTTTATTAGGGAACAAAGCTTCCAATATTGGCTTGCTGAGATGAGCGCTTATAAAACTGCACCAANTCATTTGCATACAGTAATTATTCTCTGAATCGGGCCACCTTTATTGCTGCCAGAAAATCTACTGTCAGCATCGCTCTATAGATCATGTTGGAAAAGCCAGCAGCTGAGGAGCGGGGTGGTGGCTTCGGACCCACCGGCTGGCACCCTGGCCAGCCTTGCCACTGGGACATGGTGCTCTGCCTCACTCCCCACCCAGGGCACCCATAGCTCCATCTTCTTCTGTGTCCTGGCTATTCTCAGCAGAATAGCAGCATAGCAGGTGGGTGAATATTTACCCCCTGATAATAGGTGGTGGGAGCCATGCAGGGAGGCTGGGGAGGCTCCCAACGGCACCAAGATAAACTGGATACCTTTTTGCCTTTTTTCCTTCTCATGGGACGTATTCTTTACAGAAAAATAAAATAAAGGAGAAACATTGTACAAGCAGAGTAAGGCCGCATTGCCATATCGTTATGATACCTATGCTTATGCTCCTGTTTGGCTCTACATCAGTGAGCACCAGCAGATTAAAAAAAGGAAGAACTGACTGGCATTTCTGCCTGCTGGCAGGAGCAGTATGAGGGGAAAGGGCACAGCCAGGGACTGCACAGGCAAAACCAAACGGGAACCCTGAAAAATGAGCGAAGATCTATGGGGCCAGAATCTCATCACAGCACAAACAAACCCATCACTCATCAGGGTCTCCTGTCCCAGATCTTCTGCTGTGATCCAGCAGGAGGGTCTCAACACATAGCATGAAAATAGAGTTCATTAGGGTGCCCTTGGATACCTTTAGAAGAGCACCTTTATGTCCATTTATGTGTCTGCTTGTGATGCTACCAAAAACTGAACTCTGATAGAAGCTCTGTGGCAAGTATGTCTTTGGCAGGAATCCAGCTGTGATCACACTTCCTGTGAAACCAAAACCTGACATGCAGAAAACGCTCACTCCCAGTAATGAATCACAAAGACGAGAGCAGTTTGGAGCTGGAAGCGGTAACAGCAGCTTTGGTGCCAGCACTGCAATTTGCCACACTGTGGAGCAGCTACCACCTGGCACGAGTGCTTTCCACCACTGCAACAGCTGGGAATAGAACACTGATGGCTCCCATTTTGCAAGACCTGTTCACCAGCTTATGTGTGTTTGCACATCAGTTCTTTGCATACATCCAAACTCACAATCAGATATATATTCAAATTTTCTGTTTAGGGTGGCTGCAAGAGATTTTAGGGAGCCTGTGTGGATATGGGCTTCCATGAAGGTGGATGCAAGGATTTCTTGGTCAGTCATTATCCTACAGCACTATGGCATCCCATGGCATCCTTGGTTAGCCTTCCTCAAAAGGATACAATTTTGTGACCCATAAGGAAAGCAACAACATGAGACTGAAAAATACATCTAGAAGTCTTTTATTCAAATACCACAGTTTGCATCTCCTGTTCTGTCCTAGGAGGCCTAGACCTAGAGGCAAAAATCTGGAAAATAGGTGATGACTTCCCAAATACCATAGTAGTGTTGCTTGCATGATGTGGATGCTGTGTTGGTGAAAAGCTTTGTTAATCATTACCAGTGGGTACTGGAAACACTTGGCATGAGAAAATGGAGTTAGAAGTACACTTGAAACTCCACGGGTGAGGAGTATTTTAAAACATAACTTGAATAAACCTGACCCTAATTCTACTGCAGACAGAGAAGCTTACCAAAACTCTGCCTGACATCACTGAAAATAATTTTTACTTGATTGACTGGAAGCATCCTGAAGTTGCAATTTTTCTCTACACTCCCACCCCAATTAAGAGGCCAACTTAGGACCTTTAATCTTAATTTATTTTGTGATCTAACCAAACACTTTGGGCTTCCAAACAGCCACAAACAGCTACAAACAGACAAAAAGCTTTCTTATAGCATTTTTATGGCTATGCCAAAATGAAAATTCCATGATAAAACACAATGGCTTTTCAATGTTTCCAGCAGGTACTTTCAGCATTAACATGCCATCCAGCCAGGGAGTTACGGAGAGGCTGCTTAAGAAAGGATGTTTTTTATCCAACCAGAACTACTAAACTGTTACAGATTTTCTTAGTGAATTGCTTTATGCTTCAGATCTATAACAAAAGTTTCAGTCAAAGTGAAACCTAGTTTTTTCTCCAATAAGTAGAGCTGATAGAAAGCCATTTTGAATTAGACACTATTTGCTGTGCTCAGTTATATAAAGATTATATATATATATATATATATATA